>ML783097.1:292526-336640 GCA_009831015.1 Picea engelmannii
TTTTTCTATTTGTCAGATTCAAAATTTAATTTATTAAATACATAATTCTAAAACCTAATGGACTACCACGGTTCTATTTCATTAGTTGAATTATGCGCATACATTATTATTTAAAATTTAATTTATTAAATATATAATTCTAAAACCTAATGGACTACCACGGTTCTATTTCATTAATTGAATTATGCGCATACATTATTATAAAACTTAATGCGTTGCCACAGTTCTATTTCATTAATTGAGTTCTAATCATACATAATTATAAAACTTAATGCATTGCCACATTTTTATTTTTCATTAATTGAGTTATGCGCATACATAATTATAAAATTAATGGATTGCCACGATGCAGATACATAATTATAAAACTTACTGGATGTACATGGTAAAAAGAAGAGGGGATTTGCATTGTTATAATGGAAATAGTTCACATACGAGGAATGCCAAGGAGGAACAAGTCTAAGGAATTAGCAGCACTGGGATTACTGTGGACATAAACCCGAGAGCTACAAAAACTAGAATTGTCTAATTAATATATATATATATATATATATATATATATATATAATTCACATGGAAAGAGGGATACCTGTTAATCTCCATAGCTATGGCATGCTAAAAAAAATTGAATGCAAGAAATGGTCGTTGAAAGGAATAAGGGCCGCACAAGGGACACAAGATTATTACATATAAATTATACTAAAATTATTACATATTACATGGTTTTAATTCCACTCCCATCAACCAAAGGATTTGTTTGTGTTAAAAAAAAAATTGTTCATAGTCATGGTCGATTACTTGATAGTGAATGATCTTAGTTCCACTCCGGCCAACCCAAGAAATTGTTTGTATTATAAAAAAAAATGTTCATAGTAATGGTGGACTAATTGATAGTGGACTAATAATATTCTCTTTGATAAATCTTTTTATGTTAATTAAGTTTTGTACGAGATATCTTCAAATTTATGACGGTGGCAGGGTTACTTTGACATCGCTTTGGATTCATAATAATCTTCTCTACAAGTATGGATAATGTTAATTTTAATTAAATTTTAAATAATGTTAATATTAATTAAATTTTAAATAATATGAAGCTTACTTATGTTTTATAATTATATTTTAAATTATGTCAAACTTATTTATATTTTGTATTGGATGTCTTAAAAAAAAACTCGCTAAATAACAATCTTGACAACTCCACTTACAAAATTATTAAATAACAATTTTGACAACTCCTCTCACACAATATATTCTAATATTTTGTTCAACTTTTAAATCATAAATATATAATTTTGATTCTAATATTTTGTTCAACTTTTGAATCATAAATATATAATTTTGAATCAGAAATTGAAAAATATTTTAACGTGTTAGTTTCATCTTTTTCTCATGCAATCAACAACAACTATAGTGATTAGTTTGTGAAAGAAATGAACTCATAAATTCAAAGATTAAAATACCCTGCATCATAAATTACCAACTATGGAATGCTTGTTAAAAAATCTAAAATGTTCTATGAAACCACTTTTGTTACTTTTTGACATTCCCAAAGCCTGAAGGTAAGTAGGCCAAGATTGGCATAACATGAGAGTAATCATGTTACTGTCACTCCAACAAGATGCCATTTTTTATTTAGGAGGAAGATAACTCTACTCCAAGGGAGACGTCCCAGGACCTAGTGGGTTGATAAAGGAGGATAGAACAAGGTAATACCACCTCTCTCTCTAGGTCACTCAAATGAATGAAGTCACTTGGTACGATTATGTTAAAGGGGTCAAGAGGAAATAAGGTGAATGATACCTGCCCTATACCAAATAAAGAACAAACGTTATATAATAACCAATGATATCAATGTTTTCAGTCAGTGACTTAAAAAAAAGTATGCTACCAAACAATTATATACATGAAAAAAAAGATAAATGTATATATATATATATATGAAAAAAGATATATAGTAGCAACAATATATATATCCAGAAATTGCAACTTATGATGAAAAATAAAGAGATATAATGACTTTGCAATGATAGTACCTTTGCCACTTAAGGTCAGCGAAGGCAACTGGATGGTAAAGTCGTTCTTGCAACGAAGGTCAGGTCTTGTGCTCAAACTTGAGCAAGGACGTGGTCTAGTCGCGGAACAAAGCTTAACTGGGCCATGCTCGCATACCTTTAGTCCCCGAGGTGTAGGACAATCAGTGACGAAGTGTGATGTTAAGGCACTCCTTGATGTTAAAGTCACCGGTTCGAAACCTGCAGGGTCAAAAAAATCCATCCATGTTAAGGGTTGGTGTGGCTCGGACCGGGTGCGATCCCCGGGTGATTTTTGATGCCCCTAAGTCGTGGTTTCTTAGCCACAGGTTAGTCCCACATGTCACGAACAAACTAACAAAAAAAAAAAAGATAGTACCTTTGCCACTTACAATTTCTAGATTAATACAAGTCAAGTAATGACTTTAAGGGGCTGTCAAATGTAATTATAACAATAGAAAATTAATAGTTATGACAGCAACAAATAGATTTCAGAAATGTACTTTTGTAAGGCAGTTAAACACACTCCTTTAGCATTTATTGATAGTGATCTGCTTAGTAAAAATTCTAGAGATTTATCAACCAGCTAATGAGTTTTAACAAGTTCTCCCAAATAACTGTAACAATAGAAAAACAAGAGTGATGATAGCTACAAGAAACCTTCAGAAATGCACTTTGTAAAAAGAAATTTATGCACACTTTAACTCTAGTTGATAGTACTTTGCTTCATGCAATTTTCTGGGTTAATTTAGTTAGCTTGTAAACTAAAATGGGTTTCTATATAATGGTTGTAGCAGTGTTAGTAACAATAGTAAGGCTGAGTCAAGTTTGGAGGCTCTCTCTAGGGATGGTAACAAATGATAATGCACACAATTCGAGAGGGGAAAGGACCTAGGAGGAATAGCACCTTAAGTCCTCCTAGGCTTCTTGACCTTAAGAAGAGAGGAAGCTAGGGTGTAGGAAATTCTAGGCCCCTCCTTCTTCTTGAAGAGTTTATGGATGAAAATAAACTTAGGCACAATAGCTAGATGAAGACCTCAATGGAGCTATCACTTTAGGGCCCTAAGGTTTCACTAGTTATTAGATCAATTCTATGAAGCTTGGAAAAGAAAAGAAAAAAAGAAAGTAGAACCTTAAGTTTCTTACTTCAAGGATTTAATTAAAACATGCAATTTCATAATTTTGTATGAGCAAGAAAACCAATACCATAACCATTAATAATGACAAAGTAAAAATCTACTTACTTGCACCAAGAATAATCATGTAAAACCATGCAATATTGCCACAAAACTTCATAAAATTTGTCCAAATGTGACGTCGCATGCAGCCCCTCCACAACCCGCAGGTCGGAAGGTCCACGCGCACAGGATCTTTCCTTTACCACTGGCCCGAAGAGCTCTCGAAAATAGCTCTTCTATTTTCCTTTCAGAAAATCTGCACCCACAACAAATCCTCGTTAGATCCCCTCTTTGTACTTAGGAGATCAGACTTCACACCTTCACGAATCCCTTGTTCATGCGCAGTGTCTCCAAATCTCCAAACCCCGAAAAATAGTCAACACTGACCCTTCCTCTTTCCCTTTCGAGATTTTCCTTATCACGATTTCGGTGGTCATGATATCAAGCAACTTGCTCCCACGATTCTCGAAACCCGATTTTATGAAATTCCGATGCACTCACGGGGTTGACTTTTCAACTCCTCTTTACTCCATCGGGATTTTGGACTTCGCAATATCGTGAATCCTAATGCAATGAATTCCGAACTTCACTCCACGAAACTCTGAAACGGTCAACAGAGGTTGACTCCTTGTCAATAGTGCACCACCTGTCCGTTTTACTGACTCCTTTGGCCCCACACCATTCTCTTAGCCTTCGGGACTTCATGGTTCGGGGTATCGCGATCCCTGTTGCAAATTTTACGGGACTTCAACCCACGAAAACCCGATACAGGTATCCACGTGTAAATCCAACGGCCCTTGTGGCTTGGATCTACGGTCCTACTCCTCCTGAGCTTAGAACCTTTAGGAGTACTTGTGGTAACTCCCCTGCTTCTCTGTGAGATTTGACGGCTCACGGGACTTCGCGATTTCTCTTCAGAGAATTTCGACTGTCCGTTCTTTCTCTGAGAATCTGTCCTCCTTCGGTCCGACGTCGCTATGCCTTCCTTAACTTTCAAGGTGCTTGGCCTATTTACCTTTCTTCAACGACTTTTGAAGACTTCAGATCCTTCCGAACCTTCTCCAACTCTGAATCTTTCAGAAAAACACTTGCACACACTCCTTGTGGCAGATTTTCAAACACTTTCAAGTGCTCGAATCCCTTCAACCCTGCGCACTCCTGCAGCAGCAGTCTCTAAATTCTTCGCTCAGGTTCGCAACCTTGAGGCTTCACTCGGCCTACGCACTCCTTGCACGGCTCCTGTGCCTGACTGCACCTCTGTGGAAATGAGAACAAAAGCTATCTCTCCTGAGCTTTCAGAGACAAACCTCTGAACATTTTGTCAACACACTCCTTGCGGACAATTCAACTGCACTCCTTGCAGGAACACTTACTCAGATAGAGAAACAATTGAAACTCATTCCATTACCCTTTTCTCTCAGATTTCAAACATTCAACAAGAAATCATTCATACATAGCATAAAAGCAATTGCATGACAGAAAGAGTAAAACAATTGTGAGCATAACATTCAAAGATGCATACACAGAGAATATATGAACACCATGAGCCTGAATCACAACTTTCTTGTATTAATTCAGAACTTCTGTACATGGATGTTTTTCACATAGCTCTCTACTTCTCCTCTATGCTCTCTCTCAATGATGTTACAATATACAATGAGGGTGTCTATATCATGTTTCCCTCTTGCGCTCTAAAACTGTCTAATCTACACATTCAATTCTAACTACTTGCATTAACTACCATAAATGCCTTCTATCTACTAAGGACGAGAGCAAATTGCTCAAGGTCCATTTACATTATACAAATGCACCTCCACTTGATGTTTCATTAATGGTTCAAGATATTTCAAAATTTGTGTTGGGCACTTTTCCAGTTGTCCGTTGTCTCTGCGCTAGCTCGCTTGAGATGCTCCTGCATCATACTCTCGGGCTTGAAAAATTTCATGGGCTCCTGTCCATGAGCTCACACACTGTTTTTCCATGCTTCTGGATCTCCGCTTCACTCTCCCAACAGGCATCTTCAACTGGATGGCCCTTCCATTTGACCAAATACTCAAAATATTGCTTTCGCTTGGTCCTCTTGCTCACTCTTTTATCCAGTATGGGCTCCATCTGCAGCTTATCTGCAACTGGCATCTGCTTTGTCCACTAGATCATCGGCTGCTCATTTCCTATCCCTGCTTCCTCAGCTTTATATGGGTACAAATATGAGATATTGAATATCGGAGAAATTCCAATCCCATCGGGTAATTCAATCTCGTAAGATTTTCCCCAAATTTCTTCAAGACCCTACATGGTCCGATTTTCTTCATCTTCAGCTTATTATATGTTCCTCTCGGGAACCTTTCCTTTCTCAAATGTGCCAGAATCAAATCACCAAACTCAAACTGAAGTTGTCTTTTGTGTTTGTCTGCTCTGTGTTTATATTCCTAACTTGAATTCTGCAATCGCTCCTTAACCTAGCTGTGAAGTTCCTTCATCGCCTTTGCAAAATATTCTGCACTAGCGCTCCTAGTCACAGTCTGTTCTGAATCTCTCAATTCAGAAATTCCTCTTGGCTGCATGCCATAGACAACCTGAAATGGACTCTGCCCTGTGCTCCTGTTAACTGAGTCGTTATAAGAAAACTTTGTCTGTGGTAATATTTTGTCCCACTGGCTATGGTATTCTGTCACCAGGCTCCTCAGCAAGTCTCCCAGATTTATGTTCACCACTTCTGTCTGTCCATCCGTTTGAGGATGATAAGCCGAACTAAAAGAGAGGTTAGTTCCCAGCTTCTTCCATAGGGTCCTCCAGAAGTGTCCTATGAACTTGGTGTCTTGGTCCGAAACTATACTCCTTGGCAAACCGTGAAGTCGAATGACTTCTTTGAAAAATAGGTTCGCAATGTGAGTTGCGTCACTAGTCTTCTGACATGGAATAAAGTGTGCCATCTTGGAAAATCTATCCACCACCACAAAGATTGAGTCAAATCCTCTTTGTGTTCTTGGCAAACCCAATATGAAATCCATGTTGATTGCATCCCATGGCCTCTCAGGTATTGGCAATGGTTAATAAAACCCTGCATTCTGTTTCCTTCCCTTCAAATGCTGTCAAATTTTGCATCTGTCCATGAATCTCTTGATGTTTGCTCGCATTCCCAACCAAAAATATGACTCATTCATCTTTTCAAACATCTTGTCGTGACCAAAGTACCCTGCTAATCCTCCACTGTGTTTCTCCTTCAACAAATTCTCCCTCATGGATCATTTCGGAATACACGGTTGATTACCTTTAAACAGTGATCCTTCCTGGATCATGTATTCTATCCATTGGCTTCTATCTCTGAGAATTGGATTCCCAACTGCTTCGTACACCTCCTGAAAATCCGGATCATCTCTATACATGTTCCTGAGATCATCAAAACCCAACTTTTTGACTCTGAACTCCTACAATAGCAAACACTTCCTGCTCAAAGCATCAGCAACTTTGTTAGCAGTACCAGAAATATGTTTAATCACAAAAGTGAAATTCTTCATATAATCAACCCATTTAACATGTCTCTGATTCAACTTTTCCTGTTGAGTCACAAACTGCAATGCATGATTGTCACTGTATAAGACAAACTCTTTCGGGATCAAGTAATGTCTCCATTTTTTCAATGCCTGTATAATAGCATAGAACTCCTTATCATAAGTGGAGTACTTTACTTTCGCTTCATTTAGCTTCTCACTAAAGTATGCTATTGGCCTGTCTTCTTGACTCAAGACTACCCCTATTGCAAATCCACTTGCATCGCATTTCACTTGAAATGTCTTTTGGAAATTCGGCAACACCAGAATTGGTTGTTCCGTAATCTTCCTCTTCAATAGATTAAAACTCTTTTCAGCCTCTTCTGTCCAGTGAAAAGACTTGTGTCTTTTCTTCGCTATGTCCATCATCGGTGCACTAATTCCATTGAAATTCCTAATGAATTTTCGGTAGAAACTAGCCAATCCATGAAAACTTCTCACCTCAAATATATTCTTCGGTGATGGCCAATTCTTGATTACCTCCACCTTATCTGGATTCATTCTCAACTCATCTGTAGAAATAACAAGTCCCAAGTAAATGAGCTTTGTCTTCATAAATGAGGATTTCTTCATATTTATCAATAGCTTCTCCTACTGTAGTCTCTGCATCACTGTAGCCAAATGCTTCAGATGCTCTGCCACTGTTTTATTGAAAACCAGTATGTCATCCAAATACACAATGACAAATTTTCCAATGAACTCTCTCAAGACTTCGTTCATCAACCTCATGAAGGTACTCGGCACATTTGTTTAGCCAAACGGCATAACAAGACATTCATACAACCCTTCATTGGTTTTGAAGGTTGTCTTCCACTCATCACCTTCTCTCATGTGGATTTGATGATAACCGCTTTTCAAATCAATCTTTGAAAAATACTTTGCTCCACTCAAGCAATCCATCAGATCATCCATCCTTGGCAATGGAAATCTGTACCTGATGGCTATCCTGTTAATCGCTCTTGAGTCAATACACATCCTCCATCCTCCATCTTTCTTCGGACTGAGTACTGTCGGAACATCACATGGAATCAAGCTTTCTCTGACCAAACCTTTGTCCAACAACTCCTGGACTTGTCTTTTGACTTCTTCATTCTCTTGCGGCGTTAATCTGTACGCGGCTTTATTTGGTAAACTGGCTCCAGGTATGAGATCAATATGATGACTCACACTTCTGATCGATGGCAATGAACGAGGTAGTTCATCCACTACTATGTCAGCGAACTCTTCCAACAGTTCCTGAATCTCTTCTGGTAAATCGTCTACTTTTGTGTTGGTCAAAACAATCTTCGGTTTCCTGACCACAATGAATTGTGGTTCCTCTTTCTTCTTAACCTCTATAAGAAATTCCTTCCCACTCATGAGAAGTACAGTGTTTCTTACTTCTGGTTTCACCTCCTTATCTTTAAGTGGAAGCAACATGTGAGTCCTCCCATTCTTCTCTAGGGTGTATGTGTTCATTCTCCCATCATGAATCACATTCCTGTCATATTGCCATGGTCTACCCAGCAATAGATGACAAACATCCATGGGAATAACATCACATAATATCTTATCATTATATCCTCCTATCTTAAATTCAACTAAACATTGTTTAGTGACAGTTACCTGATGTCCTTTTTGTAGCCATGAAATTATGTATGGGCTTGGATGATCAATCGTCTCCAGCTCCAGCTTTTCTACCATCTCTGTAGAAATGAGATTATCTGTGCTACCACTGTCCACAATGACCTTGCATACCCTATCCTTGGTCTTACAAGCAGTCTGGAAAAGTCTGGTTCTTTGGACCGAACTCTCCACCTCCTTCTCTGGTGTCAAAAGAGATTTTCAAATCATCAACAATCTTCCGCCTTTAGTGTCCTCTGTCTCAACATCTCACCTCAGTGCTTCGGCGATGTGAGCTTCTCCACTCTCCTTATTTTTGTCTAGACACTCATAAGACTTGTGCCCATTCTTTCCACATGTGAAGCATGTTATTACTCCACCTCTTCCTCTTCCTCTACCTCTAGTACGAGGAAATATATTATTATCAACATAATCTCCTCTCTGTTCAATATGCTACCCTTTCTGTTCAGCATATTTCCCTCACTGTGAGCTTCCACCTCTCTTAGTTCAAGTCTGAGGTTTCTTCCAGTCCTCCTTGGGCTTCTGACATTTATCTTGGGCAACTAATTTGCCTCTGGGCTTACTTCTGCCTCGGCCTCTCTGCCCCTGCTTTCGGCTCAGTTTCTCTTCAGCTTTTAGAGCCATCTGATAAGCATCCTCCGCCATTAGGATGGTTACCATGCTCATATCATCCTGAATGTCATATCTCAGGCCATTCATGTATCTGACAACCTTTTCATCATCGCTTTCCTGATGACCTGCCCTGATGTTCAGCCTGTAGAATTCTTCAGTATATTCTTTCACTGTCATCAGCTTCTGTCTCAGGTTCTACATCCTCCTGAACAGAGTGATCTGGTAATCTCTGGGGATGAATTTTTCCTTCATCTTCGCGATCATTCTATCCCAGCTCTTAATCTTCTGCCTACCTTTGCAACGTCTGTCAGCTTGTAGTTCATCCCACCACAATCCTGCATGTCCCTTTAACCTTGTGACAACATGCTTGACTTTCTTGTCCTCTTCGACATCTTCATAGTCAAAGTATGTGTCCATAGCTCTAATCCAGTCTAGAATCTCCTCTGCATCCAGATTTCCCTCATAAACTGGAATGTCCATTTTTTCTCTTGCACCTATTCTTGCAATAGCTCTGATCAAACGCTCGTTTCCTGCATCTTCAACTGCAACTTCTTCTTCATGTTCAGCCTCAATATCACTTTCGGAATCACTAAGATCCCCAGCACTGACTGTGTGTCTTTGTGTTGTCTCCATGTCTTCGAGTTTGGCTCGAAAGTCATGCATCTCTCTCTCCATGGCTGGATCAGTCATCTACGTGCCCCTTCTTCTCAGCATTTCCCTCTCCTCTGGTGGATCGGGTGTTTTCCTGTCCCTTCTCCTTGGCGGCATGGTGAATTCTCTTTTTCTCTGCCACATAAAGCAAAGAATCTTTCTATGCTCTGATACCAAACTGATGTCGCACGCAGCCCCTCCACAACCCGCAGGTTGGAAGGTCCACGCACATAGGATCTTTCCTTTACCACTGGCTCGAAGAACTCTCGAAAATAGCTCTTCTATTTTCCTTTCAGAAAATTTTCACCCACAACAAATCCTCATGGGATCCCCTCTTTGTACTTAGGAGATTGGACTTCGCACCTTCGCGAATCCGTTGTTCACGCGCAGTGTCTCCAAATCTCCAAACCCTGAAAAACAGTCAACGTTGACCCTTCCTCTTTCCTTTTCGGGATTTTCCTTATCGCGATTTCAACGGTCGTGATGTCAAGCAACTTGCTCCCGCGATTCCCGAAACCCGATTTTCTGAAATTCCAATGCGCTCACGGGGTTGACTTTTCAACTCCCCTTTACTCCATCGAGACTTCGGACTTCGTAATATCGCGAATCCTAATGCAATGAATTCGGAACCTCACTCCACAAAACTCTGAAATAGTCAACGGAGGTTGACTCCCTGTCAATAGTGTGCCACCTATCCGTTTTACTGACTCCTCTGGCCCCACACCATTCTCTTAGCCTTCGGGACTTCGCGGTTCAGGGTATCGCGATCCCTATTGCAAATTTTATGGGACTTCAACCCACGAAAACCCGATACAGGTATCCACGTGTAAATCCAACGGCCCTTGTAGCTTGGATCTACGGTCCTACTCCTCCTGAGCTTAGAAACTTTAGGAGTACTTGTGGTAACTCCCCTACTTCTCTGTGAGATCTGACAGCTCACATGACTTCGCGATTTCTCTTCAGAGAATTCTGACCGTCCGTTCTTTCTCTGAGAATCTGTTCTCCTTCGGTCCGACATCGCTATTCCTTCCTTAACTTTCAAGGTGCTTGGCCTCTTTACCTTTCTTCAACGACTTTTGAAGACTTCAGATCCTTCAGAAACTTCTCCAACTCTGAATCTTTCCGAAAAACACTTGCACGCACTCCTTGCAGCATATTTTCAAACACTTTCAAGTGCTCGAATCCCTTCGACCCTGCGCACTCCTGCAGCAGCAGTATATAAATTCTTCTCTCAAGTTCGCAACCCTGAGGCTTCACTCGGCCTGTGCACTCCTTGCACGGCTCCTGTGCCTGACTGCACTTCTATGGAAATGAGAACAAAAGCTATCTCTCCTGAGCTTTCAGAGACAAACCTCTGAACCTTTTGTCAATGCACTCCTTGTGGACAATTCAACTGCACTCCTTGCAGGAACTCTTGCTTAGATAGAGAAACAATTGAAACTCATTCCATTACCCTTTTCTCTCAGATTTCAAACATTCAATAAGAAATCATTCATACATAGCATAAAAGCAATTGAATGACAGAAAGAGTAAAACAATTGTGAGCATAACATTCAAAGATGCATACACAGAGAATATATGAACACCATGAGCCTGAATCACAGCTTTCTTGTATTAATTCAGAACTTCTGTACATGGATGTCTTTCACATAGCTCTCTGCTTCTCCTCTTTTCTCTCTCTCAATAATGTTACAATATACAATGAGGGTGTCTATATCATGTTTCCCTCTTGTGCTCTAAAACTGTCTAATCTGCACATTCAATTCTACCTACTTGCATTAACTACCATAAATGCCTTCTATCTACTAAGGACGAGAGCAAATCGCTCAAGGTTCATTTACATTATACAAATGCGCCTCCACTTGATGTTTCATTAATGGTTCAAGATATTTCAAAATTTGTGCTGGGCACTTTTCCAGCTGTCCGTTGTCTCCGCGCTGGCTCGCTTGAGATGCTCCTGCATCAAAATGCCAAAATAATCCTTAAAAGAGAGATGTGCCTTCCTTGTTTCAACCAATAACCGCAGTAGGGAACAAATTTCATACCTCCTTGTCTCAATGACAAATTTTTATGTAAAAATGGTCGACCTAGCTAGTTTACAACAAAAATTCAAATTTGACATAATTGAAATAAATTTGCATCTAGAAATTCCTCCAAGGGTGACATCATGCCCCTCTAGGGTGACGTTGGGCCTGAAGTGTGGAACATTGGGCAAGGAACGAATCGTTGGGCCTCCAAAGGCCTAAAATATTTCCCACACATGCCGATTTCCTCATAAATGCCCTCCAAAGATGAAACCCTATATTTGGATGACGTCTAAGGCCCCCAAGGGCTAACGTCCAAGTGGGAGGGGAATGAAAACCTTGGATCTAGGTCTGCCAAAGATTCGCCAAAGTAAACATCCTTCTTTCTCCCCATGCAAGTCTTCAATCCTTGTCATTCCCCTTGTTTGGGGTATCAACATCCATCGATGGGCTTTGAACCCTATGAAGTTCCGAGCTAATCATTCCCTCATGTGTTCCTCTCCACTGGGAAAGGTCCTACAAAGACAAAAAGTATGCCCTACAGGGTTTCATAAGTCACAAGGATCATAACATGTAAATAATATTCAATAATTAAATCACTTGAACATGTGCATCATAACCCCCTTAACCCCAAACAAATTCTCAAAGACGTTATGCAATTTGAAAAGTTTAGGTTTGGAGAGGGTCTTAGGGTGTCCTATTGGAATAATCCCCCTTAAGTCTGGGGTGTTTCCTAGGTGGATTCTGGTCCAAGTCATACAAGTGTATCCATGGGGTAACTATTTGGGCATGGGGTGCATGTGATAACAAGGAAATGTAGAGTCTGACCTATGGGTACTTTTGTGGAGGGTGAGATACACCTTGTCATGGATGCAATTGTTTCCAATCCCATTCATTGCCATTTATTTTTATTTTTCTTTCTTTTGATCTTTTCTCTTGTTCTACAAGGGAATAGTTGAGGGCCATTGTCATGGCTTGGTGATCAAAGGTGACAATGTCATCAACAAAGTAGTTCATGGAAATGAGAAGGTTGGATCATGATGAGACCCCCTTTATCTTGGCTACACAACCAAGAGAGATTACTCTGGCTTGGTGACTATATAGGTGGTAATGTCATACCTCTACATGTCCATGGTCATAATAGGCCAGCTCGTGATGAGACCCCATATCCATCAACTATCACCTTGAGTGTTCATGTTATCTTGTGCGTCCCCTTTTCTTATTGAGAATATTTTCACTACTTTCTTAGGGATCCCTAGGAAAAGCATCTCAAAGGTTTCAAAATTGGATTTTAACTCTTTCCAACTACTTTTACCCTCTGGGCCGTTAGCCCCTTCTTCCCACGAGGTAAGGTACAACCCTTCCTCATGTAGCCAATCCCAATGCCCAAAATATGGGGAGATGGAAGGAATAAAGATGGAAAGTGGTAAGTATGGAGGGAACATACGATAAATCTTCAAATATTACCCCAATAGCAACCCATCCTAAATGGAAATCATCTTACTAGGGAACTATGTCACCCTCCAGTTTTAAACAAGGCAAAGAGAATAATTTCCAAGAAAACGTTATGAAATGAAGAAGGATTCAATACAACATGTTCAAGTGCTTCAAATATCAGAGTGATGCATACCATGATACCTCGACTCATTGCCTCATGTAGTAAGACCCACTTCCACTTCAGGACCAGGCCAGTGTGATGGACATTGTTGCTAGTGATATGTGGATTGTACTTGAAGAAAAAATGGACCCTCCTGTTGATGCTTGAATTCATCAGGACCGAAATGAAAATCTCATGAGGACTTTAGTCCCCCTTCATTTTTTGAGAGGTGGTTCTTCTCTTTGGCTAAAAGATATATCTTTGAATATCTTAGATTAGGGAGTGTTCTAGACAGCAAACCCCAAATCCTTGTTTCTTGGATTTATATGAAAATGGTTCTTCAATAACCCGATATGATCTTCGTGTGTAGAAAAGTCTTTTCACAATAAGAAAATATTGAAGGAGGGCTTCAACATAATAATTAAATTGTGATCAAAATCACACACAATCTTTTTAATAATATATAAACACATCCATATCTTCTTCGTGAGAAATAGGAGAGAATGATTTGATCATCTCAAAGAATATTAATAGAGTACTACAATTAGTAATAAAAGAGAAATGGATAGGTCAACTTCAAATATCTCATACTTAAAACTCAAAGTTACAAGATACAATTAAGATCAACCCCAAAGCAATTCTTTGTGGAGTTTATTCATGAGAAATGTTCTTCATTACCAAAAATTTGATAGCCATGTATGTGGCTGCAAATAATCTGTGATCATACAAGAAACTTTTGTAGAAGAATAAAAGAAAAACACTCAAAAATTCAGCCTTGTGCCCAACTCTGAGATTCAAGCATAAAGCTATGAGAAGTGGTATAGAAGAATAGAAAGAATGGAGAAGATGAAGATTTCTTTCTTTTGATCAGAAGATTGATTGTGTATCCATGGGTGTACCTTGTTCTTCCTATGATCTTCTGCCCTTCCCCTCTAACAATACTGATTATTGGAACATTTTATGAAGCCTTTCTTCTCTTTATAGGCAGAGATTTTCTAACTAATTGAGTAGTTATGGTTTTCTTCCTCTCTTGAAATTCACATACAAGTTTCTTCTTGGAACATTCCCTTTAATTAATGCCTCATTAATTATTCATTAATGAACTCACATCATTAATATAAGTATATTGAAAATGGGTCCCTCTCCTTTTTTAATAAAAGTTTTAATTAAACTTTTTTTTTTTATTTAATTAATTTCCCTTTAAACGAGGATGACTATGTTTTAATTTTATCAGAATGATAATAATTTTTTTTGTCATGTAAATCATTTCATATATTATCTTTATCATCAAACTATATAAAATTTTCCCAAATCCATTGTCCAGATCTCAAGATATGAGCTCGTGAAGTTGAGCTGTCACGCAGGGCCATTAAAAATGCATCTAACTGATATTTTAATTTCTGAGAAAAAATTAACTTTCATCACTTGAAACCTATACCACCATCTTCCACGTTGAAATTTCTTTCCAACAGTATAAATTTTGCGCAATTCTGACACCCAGAGCTCAAGTTATGGCCTATGCAAGATCGTGACTCAACCACCGTCGATCTGATGTCTTGGGGCAATCTCAGCCTTTGATTTCAAATTTATTTCTCCCTCTTTGACATTTCAAATTTTTATTCATAAATATTATCCCACATTCATTGGGATATTAAAAATATTCATGGTATACAATACTAAGTGTTTCATACACTTAACAAGAAACAAAGAAGAGAAGAAATTATGGAGCTTGGAGGATTCGACCCTTGGAAAGTTGTTGAATAAAATAATAATTTTTTGGAAACCTGTAATCATCCACTTCATGCCCAGTCAACCCTGAGTCATCACTGAGTCATTGTCAAGTCATATCCCACGTGTCAGAAATTCATTATATTCCAAATATAACCAATAATATGTCACCATATGTTGCAAATTTTATGTTACCACATGTCTCCAATGGTGATTTTCCATGTGTCATGACCTCATTCATTGCCATGTGTCATATTCTCATTCATTGGTTTTCATGCCTTGGAATAGTTCTGAAAATTTGACTAAGTATGGGAGATGGGACAAGAGGGGAGGAGGGAAATTTGTGGATAGAGGAAGTTGAGGGGGTAGTTTGTAGGCTATGGGGATGGGTTGGCAGGTTGGGGAGTGAGGTGAGTAAGGAAGTGAGGGATGACTGGTGTCCACCCGCCCGCAATCTATATTACTTTAAAAAATATTAAGTAGGGAGAGGGTAAGGACATGAGAGGGGGCGGGGGTAATTTGTAGGTGGAGGAGGGATAAGGGTGACGTAGGGTGATGTAAGGGGGAAGGTAAAGTGTAAGAAGCAGAGTTAGGAAGATGGCGGGTTCATGGGGATGGGAAGGTGAGGGAAGTGAGGAGATGAGTCCACCAACCCGTGAACCTGATGAGGAGATTAGTAGTTAGCGAGAAAGGGGAGAAATGTAGACAACAGAAGTGAGGAAGGAGAAATGCAGATAGTGGCAGTGGGGTGAGGAAGGTGAGGGGGAAGGGTGAAGGAGTGTGATGGGTGTCTGCCCCCCGCCATGGATTGAAATATGGCTTGAATTATTGCTAAGTATCGGAGGATAAGGGATAAGGGAGTGGAGAAGATGGAGAGATAAGGAGAAAAATGGTTAAGTGTTGAGATGGATAGAGGTGAAAGGTGAGAGAAATAAGTGATGAGAATACTGAGCCAAAATTCGAAAAAGGATAGAAGAACATAATACCTAGAAAGATTCTTCAAAATTAGATCTCTGGACCATATCTTGAATAACTTAGGCATACATAAATAGATTTTTGATCTGAAAAATGAGTGGCGAAGTTGAGACTGAGGGTTGTAGAATGAACTTATAAAAGTTCAAAAATGTCTTCTTTTGATATTAAGGCTTTTATGAATCCAAGGAGCGGGAAAATATAGATGAAAAAAATTTGGTCAACACCTTCGGGGATATGCTTAGGTCGTTCAAGTCTCGACACTCCATTTTTGGAACCTGTGGGCCTCAAGACACAATCTCCTTAGTTATCCCTAGGCTAGGGGATAACATCTGGCTCCAAGTCGGCGACATGTTATCACCATAGAGCGCATGAGAACCTCAACATCTCTGGTATAACCTAGATAACCTATGCCTGCTAAATCTCAACAAAATATATTAGTAACATCTATGATGGTGATATCATCCCTTGACCATATATGATATAAAAATCGAAATAAAACAAATTCTATTCATGAGCATACATATATAAAAGTGAGATGAGACAAACATGCAAAATGAAAGTACAACTATGCTAACATGATATGAAATGGTATGTACAATGGATGGAAATGCCTACCTACTCGAACTTACATGTACTTACATGTCAAGTCAAGTCTCTTCCCCAAGATGGCATTTGAGGAGGTGCCCACTAACCAGTAATGGACATTTCCTTCCTTCAAGCATAGATAGATAGTAAGCGTCATTGACTAACTTCATTTTGATTCTGAAGGGTCCAAGACAAAATTTAGCACTCCCCTTAACATTGTTAGGCTCACCCTTTTTAGTGTCCCACATCTGTACCGTGTCTCCTTCTTGGTATTCTTTCGCTTCAAACTTCATTGGTTCTTGTATCACTCTAGTGTATTGTCTTGAGGGAGGGTGGGAATCAGTTGTAAGGATTTCTTGTTGGCTTGGTTTAATTAATACGTCATCATCTTCTTTTATTAGTAGTTTGATAGAGCCAACTTATTTATCCTTATATTTATCTAGGAGTTGTTCATACACTTGTTTCTTTGGCCATTATATCTCATCAAAATCCTCTTCTTTGGTGAAAGGAAAATATTTTGGGGAGAATATAGGAGGAATTTGTTTAGTAGGCTCATGTGTTTCACTAATCTTAGTTTCATTGTCAATTTCTTGTACATGAGCCTCAGCCATTGGCATGCTGGGGAGGTGTGCAATCATCCCATCCTTCATAGGTAAGTTGATATAAGCTAAATCCATTTCTAGTGTGTCACCCAACATTGCAGCGAACTTCCTAGATAAAAGCATGACCCATACATCAAGGACATCTACCACCACAACATAAATATGGATCACTCTCTCAGGATACTTACCAAGGTGTACCTTAACGTTCTCAACTACCCCATCGATAGGTATGGCCTTGGACTCAAACCTGCACACATTTCTATAAGGTCGTGTGGTCTTTAGGACTAGTTGTTCCATTAACCTTAAAGACATCATGTTGGCAACTACTCCTGAGTCAAGCATACAGTTGTTGATAAATTTGTTATTCATTAGAAATGACATAAAGAAACATGGGTGGCCATCATATTTTACCATGAAATGATCTTCTTGGGGCATAATAGGAGGGTCTATTGGTTCATCCAACATATTGAAGAACTTATCAAACCTTTCTTTCATGGATGGGACCTTAATAATTTCCTTTAATGGGATGTTTACATGCAATTTGGCCAATGCACATTCCAAGTCAAAATTCTAGTCAACCTGGTTAGTCTTATAAGAGGTCTTAGGAAGGAGTATGTTCATAAGTGGAGGTTTCAGTTGTGAATTTGTAGGGTCAATATAGGGAGGTTGGTTCATTCGCTTTTTCCTAGTATACACTTGAAATTATTTTCTTTTCAACTTCTCTCTTGACTCTTGATCAAGGCTATTGATAACCTCCATTCTAGCCTTCCTAGTTGCCTCCTTCATGCCATCTTCATGTTATTGAGGTGTGGTATTAAGGAAATATTGTAGTTCTTCAAAGGTATGGTTCATAATGTTGACTTGATCATGATCCACGTTGTTCAAAGGTCATTCATGCTCCTAATGTGATCCTTTTCAATGGAAACATCATGGCTTCTCTTCTACCACGTTTGTGGGAGCTAAGGTGTTAGGGACCTCTTGAGCATTCTTGGGCTTGAAACCTTGACCAGTCCTTTGGAATTTCCCTTTGTATGGGGGTCTAGGAGCTTGTTGTCGGGATTGTTATCCCCTATCCTAGGGATAACTAAAGAGATCGTGTCTCGAGGCCCACGGGTCCTAAACATGGAGTGTCGAGAGCCGAATGACTTGAGCATGGCCTCGAAGGGCCCCTCTTTTATTAAAGTGCATCCCATTTATCAGCAACAACAACATCCATCCCAGCAGCCTGGTCTTGAAGAAGCAATAAGTATTGCTCCATGAGGTAATGAGTCTGGGTATTATGGTATGTGTTGCTCTGATTATTGAAGCACTTGAATATGTTGAGTTGAATTCTCCTTCATTTCATAATGTTTTCTTGGAAATTATGCTCTTTAAATTGTTCATACCTAGGAGGCTGACATGATGCCCTAGTAAGTTAGTCTCCCTATAGGATGGGTTTCCATTGGGTGGGTCTGTGAAAGGTCATCGTCCATTCCCTCCATACTTACCACTTTCCATCTTTATTCCTCTCATTTTTCCCCTAACTTTGTTCGAGCATTGGGATTTTCCACACTAGTAAGGGTTGTACCTTACCTTGTGGGAAGAAGGGGCTAAAGGCCCAAGGGGTAAAATTAGTTGGCAAGAGTTAAAATCCAAGATAAAACCTTTGATATGCTTCACCTAGGGATTCTGGAGAAAGAAGTAAAAGGCTTCTCAGTAAGAAAAGGGAACACGTAAGATAATAAAAATTCAAGGTATTATTTGGTGGATGGGAGGTCTCCTCATGAGTCGGCCTATTATGACCATGGGCATGTAGCGGTATGACACTACCATCTATATGGTCACCAAACCAGGGTAGTGTCTCTTGGTGGCATTGTCAAGAGAAAGGGGGTCTCATCACAAGCCAACCATTCTCATCTTTGTGAAATGATTGTGGGTAATGTTCTCACCTCTGGTCACCAAGCCAGGACAGTGTCCTTCAGCTCTTCCTTTGAAGCATAAAAGAAAAAGATAAAAAATATAAGAATAAAAGGCGTTGAATGGGCTAGGAAAGAATGGAATCTATGACAAGGTGCAAATCACCCGCTATAAAGGCACCCATAGGTAAGACCTACCTTTCCCTGTTATCACTACACCCTATGACCAAACACTTTCCCATGTCACCTCACACACACTTACATGACCTATATTGTCTCTCACCTAGGAAACGCCCCCAATTTTAGTAGGATTAGCCCAATAGGACATCCTGAGACCTTCTCTAAACCCGACTTGTTAAATTGCATAACGTCTTTGAGCATTTGTCTAGGTAAAGGAGGGTTTGATGCACATGTTTGGGTAATTTGATTATTATATGTGATTGACATTGCTATGATCCCTGTGACTTATGAACCCCTGTAGGGCGTACTTGTTGTTGCTGCAGGACATTTCTCGGTGGACAGTTACATATTGGGGAATGATTAGATCATACCTCCATGGGGTTGAAAGCCCATAGATGGACATTGTGACCCCAACCAGGGGTTGAGAGACACCAAAAACTTACACCAGGAAGAAAGAAGGGAGTTGCACCAAGGACACTCTGATAGACCTAGACCCAAGAGGATATTTTCTTTCCACCTGGACATTGAACTTTGGGAGCCCATGACATCACCTTTGTGACCCTAGACATCATCCACAGTCAGGGTTTGCATTTATGAGGGCAATTGTGTGTTAGTTGGCACGTGTGGTAGCATTCAAGGCCTTTGGAGGCCAAACGTTCTACATGTGTGGCCTAATGTTCTACCCCAGGGGCTCAACATCACCCTAGAAGGGCATGACATCACCCTTGGAGCTGATTTTAGGGTTTAATTACCTCCATTTATGTAAAAACCTAGATTTTCAATGTAATATGGCCATGTCGGCCTTTTTATGACCTAATTTTAATTAAAGGTCATTGATATTGTATAAATAGAGAGAAAATAATCTAATTTTTTCATCATCACTCATCACACAGGTAGTGTGGTCTGAAATTTACACCCTTTTTAGGGGTTATTGGCTGAAATTTTAGGTGCACTTTCTCTTGGAGGATAAATTTTGTAACTTGGATCATATCTTGGTGAAGTTACTTGGGATTCTAGGATTTTATGGCTTGATTATTCTTGGTGAAGTAAGTAAATCTGCAATTTTTTATTTTATTTGAATGGTTTCTGGTAAATTTGTTGATTCATATTAAAGATTATGAAATTGATTGCTTGACAAACCCTAGGAGTAAAGGACTTAAATTGCTACTTCTTTACTCTTCATTTACTAGACTTTGATAAGGAAACCTTGACCTAGGTGAACCTCTAGAGCCCTAAAATATTAGCACTTTAGTGGTCATTACCTAGTCAATTGTTGCTTCTAATATCTTTTAATAGTCTAAGGAATGAAGGTTTGCTAAAGCCTAAAATTGCTTACACTCTAGCAAAATCATCTTTAGGGTTTGGATGTTTGAGGCCTTGAAGAGCCAACACCTCTTCCATCCATCTCTTCTCCTTATGCAATTGCAATCATTGTGTCATTTCTTTTAAGAGAAAACCAACACTTATAGACTCCATTACCCGATAAAGGCACCAGTCTACCCATTATAAGTGATTGATTGATCAAACAACTTTCAAACTATCTTCCTTAAAACATTTACTAACCTCTGCTAACCTCAAACCACACTAACTCTTTAGTTAACTTGTTGTTGTTGCAAATATTTGCTACAACCATACTAACATACATTGATTGGACACATTTTCCTACATAACTTGCACTTAACTCATTCAAAATTCAATTGTGACAATTGCTAGTCAATCTACTAGATAAGTGCTAACTTTGTATGGTGTTTTCTTGCACTTTTGACCATTAGAATTTGTTGATGTTGCAAAGGATTGCTACATACATCTAATTGTAGTAAATTCTCTGCAAAAGTGACTTATTATGCTAGATAGACATTGCCAAACTTTGTTGTGACAAACATTTAACATTCTGCTAAGTCAAAGTTGTTTCTTCTTGTCATTTTAAAGCATTTTCAAGGAATAACTCTTGAGGTTGTTATAAAATATTAATTGTTGTTATAAATTGTTAAATGTTTGCAAACTCATATCAGCTAGTTTACTCCTTCAAGTTTTATGGTTTTAAGAATCACTAACATCATATCTTTGTACTTGCAAGTTGCTATATTTTCTTGTTGTCTTGTTCTGGGAAGGTACACTTCATTTTACCATTTGATTCATCCCTTAAAGACCATAAGAACCTTCTGAATTGAGTGAACCGTGAGAGGGGGATTTTCTTGCATCCTTGCCTTAGTTATCAACCCTTTAGGTCATCGAGGACTTCTCCCCTGGGGTACTTTGACATACTCCTAAAGAGAAAGGGGTTTCCTGTTAAGGTGAAAGTGATAGGTCACCCCCTATTATGCAAATCTTTCATCCACTTTACTTGGGCCTTAGGCAAGTACAGATTGTGAAATAACATTTTGGTGTCATTTTTGGGGAGCATCGAGTCAATTTTCCTCAAATGACACTTTTCGGTAATCCTTTATCCAAATCCTTCATTTCACAAATCTTACCTGGTGACTCCACTTAGGGTGATCCCCTCATCCCTTTGATAATCTCAAGGATATTGTCCAGTGACTCCACTGATGACGACCGGTAGTGGACGTCAGTTCACAATTTCTTTCCCTATAGTTCCTATTGTCCCCATGGCCCCTCCTAAATGAGCTCTCGAAGAACTCTTCAGAACTTTAGAATTGGCCAATATCCAAGGAGGATTACAGGATCTCCCTGAAGATGTCAGTTCATAAATACCCAAGTTTACCAGAAAGGCTGGGGCTTCTGGTAACACACATTGGACCAAATTTTGTGAGAGATATGACTTCCATCAATCTGGGAAGGAACCTTCTGACAAATTCATGATACTTTTCTTTACCTCACTTACTGGAGATGCTAGAAAATGGAGCACTAACCTCCCAAGAAAAATCCTCACAACCTGTGAAAATTTAGAAAAAGTTTTCCTGCAAAGATGGGGTGTGATGGAAGATATGGCATCCCTTTATTCCCAATATCTCAACATTTGCAAACAAAACGACGAAGTTGTTAGGGAATTTAGTGACAGGTTTAATACCTTACTTGGTCGAATTGATTCTGACTTTATACCAAAGAGTGATATTCTTGGAAAATACTTAAATTCTTTCGAAGGAAACTTCCAATCCATCCTTGGGAATTGATTCCCTACAAACCTCAAGGAAGCACAAGATGGTGATTTCTGGATTGAAGAAAATATTAAATGGTGTGATCCCATTTCCCAGGACCAAAATGATGAGGAATATGTTGAGGAAGAATAACATGATTTCCTAGAGATACTAGAGGTAAACGATGAGATTAAGTTAGCCATCCCCCCTAAAGGGACCGGTACTTAAAAAAATGGGTTCTCAACTATGAAAGATGCCTTAAATTTGTTTGAACCCTCTAAGAATCTAGGTACCTCTGAAGAAATCACTGAGATGGAAAGGGCACTATCATAAGCCCAAAAGCCTTCTTCTATGAGACTTCCTCAAAATACTAGTCAGACAATAAAACCTCATGCTTCAAAAGAACAATTTTTTCCGAACACTTTGAATCTACAAAATGTTGTGAGGAAAGAAGATGATCCTAAGTCCTTATCATGCAAAGAATCCCATTTTGAACGTGATCACCCATAGGCTACTCATGAAAAATCTAATTATGAAGATTCCATATTTACCTTGTTCATGCCAAATCAAATCCAAGAGAATCAAGACATGAGGAAGCCTATGATTGAGTGCTTGAGCCAAACAAGTGAGGACTCAAGGGTGAAGCTTTAAGAGCCCCAAGTGTATGCTAGGGATCTACCCCAACCTTTCCCAAAACCTAGCAATGATGAGACCAAACTAAGCACTAGTATGGCCTATATCATACAAAAGGTCAAAAGGATTCGTGGAATGTTGGAAATCCCTTCTTTGACAAAACAGACCCAAGATGACCAACAATTGTTCGAAGAAACTTCCAGGCTATTACAAACTGGTCATTTTGAGCAAAATGGACAAACACCCTTTCTCAGTTCCTTTCTAATAGATGACCCATGTCTTCACAACAGTATGCTTGACTCCGAGTCATCTTTTAATATGATGATTTTAAAGGTTATGAACCAATTTGGGTTGGAAGTTACAGGGCCTTGTGCCAATGTTTGTAGATTTGAGTCAAAGGGGATCAAGGTATATGGCTTGATGGAAGGTCTCAAAGTCCACCTTACTGACTAACCTGATTTCCCCCTCATAATGTATGTCATTGTTTTTGATATACCTGACACTTGGGGAATGATATTATCTAGGGAATGGGATGCTACTTTAGGCAGAAGTCTACAGATGGACTTGTCCAACATAACTATCCCCGTTGGGGATGAAGGTTGCATCACTTTTCATAAAAAGCCAAAGAGGATGGAACACATTGAAAGGTGTAATCATGGATATAGTAACTACAACTCCATAGATACCTGCTTATTTCAAGGTTGGACCGCTCTTCCCTTGGTATAAGAAGATAAATTAATGAGATAACATGGACCAAATTAAAGGGTGACCAGAATATTCCTAGCAATCACAAGGACATCATTACACAAGGTAATGATGAGACGTTACATTTGCATGAAACATACATAAGGGATAGTGCATTGGTAGAATCCCATCCCATCATTCTGGAGAAGGAGAGAGATACAAATTGGGGTGATTATCCTGATGATGCCTCTAACCTCTATGAACACTGGGATGACTATTCTTCTACACAAAAGGATGAAATTGAAGATTTGATAAGGTTTAGAGGGAAAGGAGTTGGATTTGTCAAATGGAAGGGGGATTATGAACATTTGTTGACTGATCCAAACCAAGAATATGTATTTATTACACAAACCCATCCCGCTCCCTCAACACAATACACTAGAATACAAGAGGCAGTTCATTATGAAGGAGGGGACTACAAGCAAGGGGATTTGGTTTTAGAGTGGGATACAAAGAAAGGAGAGCCCAACAATATTAAAGGGAATGCACAATTTTGGCTTGGACATTTCATAATTATAATGAAGTCAGACAATGATGCCTACTATGTATCCATGTCGAAAGAAAGAAAACGTCCATTACCAGTTATTGGATGCCTCCTTAAACCCCATCATGGGGCAAAGACTTGACTTCATGGGTAAGTACAGGTAAGTTAGACATTTTCATACATTGTATATACCATCTGCCTATCATTATGTATATATGCATGCTTGTCTTTATTTGATTATATCATACATGAGAGAGGGGTGATAACAACACCCTGAATATTACTAATACATTTTGTTGAGATCTAGAAGATACAGGTCATACTAGAGATGTTGAGGTTCTCATGTGCTCTACGGTGAGCACATGTCCCCGAGTTGGAGCCATATGTTATGCCCTATCCTAGGAATAAATAAGGATATCATGTCTCGAGGCCCACAGGTCCTAGACATGGAGTTTTGAGAGACAGATGACTTTAGAATGGCCTCGGAGGGCCCCTCTTTTCTTCAAGTGCAACCCATTTATTAACAGCAACATCATCCATCCCACGAGCTTGGTCTTGAAGAATTAGTAAGTCTTGCTCCATGAGGTAATGAGTCTGGGTATCATGGTATGTGTTGCTTTGATTATTTAAGCACTCGAATATGTTGAGTTGAATTCTCCTTCATTTCATAACATTTTCTTGGAAATTATGTTCTTTAACTTGTTCATACATGGGAGGGTGACATGATGCCCTAGTAAGTTAGTCTCCCTTTAGGATGGGCTTCCACTGGGTGGGTCTATCAAAGGTCATCATCCATTCCCTCCATACTTACTACTTTCCATCTTTATTCCTCTCATTTTTCCCCTACCTTAGTTCGGGCATTGGGATTTGCCACACTAGTAAGGGTTGTACCTTTCCTTGTGGGAAGAAGGGGATAAAGGCCGAGGGGGTAAAATTAGCTGGAAAGAGTTAAAATACAAGATAAAACCTTTCAGATGCTTCACCCAAGGATTCCCAAGAAAGAAGTAAAATGCTACTCAGTAAGAAAAGGGAACCAGCAAGATAATAAACATTCAAGGTATTAGTTGGTGGATGGGAGGTCTCATCGTGAGCCGGCCTATTATGACCATGGGCATGTAGAGGTATGACACTACCATCTATCTGGTCATTGAGACAAGGTAGTGTCTCTTGGTGGCATAACCAAGAGAAAGGGGGTCTCATCATGAGCCAACCTTCTCATTTGCGTGAAATTCTTGTGGGTAATGTTGTCACCTCTGGTCACCAAGCTAGGACAGTTTCCCTCAGCTCTTCCCTTGAAGCATAAATGAAAAAGATAAAATATATAAGAATAAAAGGCATTGAATGGGCTAGGAAAGAATGGAATCTATGACAAGGGGCAGCTCGCCCTCTACAAAGGCACCCACAGGTGAGACCTACATTTCCATGTTATCATTGCGCCCTATGCCCAAACACTTCCCCATGTCACCTCACACACACTTACATGACCTATATTGTCTCTCACCTGGGAAACACCCCAAACTTAAGGAGGATTATCCCAATAGGACATCCAGAGACCTTCTCCAAACCTGACTTGTTAAATTGCATAACGTCTTTGAGCATTTGTTTGGATAAAGGTGGGTTTGATGCACATATTTGGGTAATTTTATTATTTGATATGATTGAAATTGCTATGATCCCTGTGACTTATGAACCCATGGAGGGCATACTTTTTGTTGTTGCAGGACCATGCCTGGTGGACAGGTACATATGGGGGAATGATTAGCTTGGACCTCCATGGGGCTGAAATCCCACAGATGGACATTGGGACCCCAACTAGGGGCTGGGAGACACCAGAGACTTTCACTAGGAAGAAATAAGGGTGTTGCACCAGGGACACTCCGACAGGCCTAGACCCGGGAGGAGTTTGTCTTTCCACCTGGACATTGACCTTTGGGAGCCCATGATGTCAACTTTGTGACCCTAGACATCATCCACGGTGAGGGTTTTCATTTATGAGGGAATTTGTGTGCTAGTTGGAACATGGGGTAGCAGTCAAGGCCTTTGGAGGCCAAACTTTCTGCATGTGTGGCCTAACGTTCTACCCTAGGGCCTCAACATCACCCTAGAAAGGCATGACGTCACCCTTGGAGCTGATTTTAGGGTTTAATTACCTCCATTTATGTAAAAAACTGGATTTTCAATGTAATTTGCCATGTCAGCCTTTTTATGACCTAATTTAATTAAAGGTCATTGATACTGTATAAATAGAGAGAAAATACTCTCATTTTTTCATCATCACTCATCACACAAGTAGTGTGTTCTGAAATTTGCACCAATTTTAGGGGTTATTGGCTGAAATTCTAGGTGCACTTTCTCTTGGAGACTAAATTTTGCAACTTGGATCATTTCTTGGTGAAGTTACTTGGCATTCTAGGGTTTTATGGCTTGATTATTCTTGATGAAGTAAGTAAATCTGCAATTCTTCATTTTATTTGAATGGTTTCTGGTAAATTTGCTTATTCATGCTAAATATTATGAAATTGCTTGCTTGACAAACCCTAGGAGTAAAGGACTTAAATTTCTACTTCTTTACTCTTCATTTTCTAGACTTTGCTAAGGAGACCTTGACCTAGGTGAACCTCTAGAGCCCTAAAATATTAGCGCTTTACCGGTTATTACCTAGTCAATTCTTGCTTCTAATATCTTTTAATAGTCTAAGAACCAAAGGTTTGCTAGAGCCTAAAATTGCTTACACTCTAGTAAAATCATCTTTAGGGTTTGGATGTTTGAGGCCTTGAAGAGCCAACACCTCTTCCATCTATCTCTTCTCCTTAGGAAATTATGATCATTGTGTCATTTATTATAAGATAAAACCATCACTTATAGATTCCATTACCCCATAAAGGCACTAGTCTACCCATTATAAGTGATTGATTGATCAAACAAATTTCAAAYTATCTTCCTTGAAACATTTACTAACATATGCTAACCTCAAACTACACTAACTCCTTAGTTAACTTGATGTTGCTGAAAATATTTKCTACAACCATACTAACATACATTGATTGGACACATTTTCCTACATAACTTGCACTTAACTCATTCAAAATTCAATTGTGACMACTGCTAGTCMATATACTAGATAAGTGTTAACTTTGTATGGTGTTTTCTTGCACTTTTGACCATCAAAATTTGTTGTTGTTGMAAAAGATTGCTACAGCCATMTAACTGCACAAAATTCCCTRCAAAAGTGACTTATTATGCTAGCTAGACATTTCCAAACTTGCTTGTGACAAACTTTTATCATTCTGCTAAGTCAAAGCTATTTCTTCTTGTCATTTTCAAGCATTTTCAAGGCATAACTCTTGAGGTTGTTATAAAATATTAATTGTTATTATAATCTATTGCATTGCTGCAAATTCATATCAGCTATCTTACTCAAATGTTTATGGTATTAAGAAGCACTGACATCATATCTTTGTACTTTTAAGTTGCTATATTTTCTTGTTGTCTTGTTCTGGGAAGGTACACGTCATTTTACCATTTGATTCATCCCTTAAAGACCATAAGAACCTTCTGAATTGAGTGACCAGTGAGAGGAGGATTTTCTTGCATCCTTTCCTTAGTTATCATCCCTTTAGTTCACTGGGGACTTCTCCCTTGGGGTACTTTGACATAATCCTAAAGAGAAAGGGGTTTCATGTTAAGGTGACAGTGATAGATCACCCCCTGTTATGCAAATCTTGCATCCACTTGCCTTGGGCCTTGGGAAAGTACAGATTTTGCAATAACTGGTCTCTTTCTAGGTTGGAAATCCTATTCATCGTCAATTCTTGGGTTTTTACCATGCCATGTCCAGTCAATTAAATCTTTTCCAAGATAGCGCCAATATCTAAGGTAGCCTCAACATTGTGAAATACTTTAGGTTTAGCATCCATCTTAACTCTTGGGGCGGAAAATGGTTCTATCTTGAATGATGATAGGTTATTTTCAATCTTCAGAGCCATCTCATGGGATTCTTGAATTGTTTTAGGATCTTTTTCCTTGACGAGGAAACCCATTTTTCCTAAAAAGGCCTTGGTGTAAAGAAAAAGAAGAATGTTTTTTGAAGGGTGGTGGCTTTTCAGGATATGTTGTACTAGCCTCTCAAATTTATCATGGAATTCCCTGGTAGTTTCATTCTTATATTTTATGATATTATTAAGTATTATCAGTAACATATTGGGGTCTTCTTAGACACTCCATATTTTTAGGAAGACTTCTTCTAATTGATCCATAGATGTGATACTAGCATCAGGGAGACCGTTATACCATCTTCTAGTGCCATCATAAGGAGTGGAAGAGAACAACTTCAATGCCAATTATTTAGCATCATCATTGATGGAATGAAGTTGTAAAAAGGCCCAGAAATTACTCATGTGGTATTCAATGCTAAATACATGATTACCAGTGAACTTAGGCAACCATTTTGCATACCTAGGGGGAATTTGTCAAGTGTATCCTGGAATTCCTATCATGTCTAATGGATTAAAAAGTTTGGATGCCCATTGCTTTTGGTTATTAGTTTTATTTTGAATCTAGGTCCGAGTTTCAATGTTAGACATTGTGTTTAAATGAATATGACCTCCAAACAATGATTTTATTGTAGGAGAGTTTCGGGGAGGTCTTCTTCTGTAAGATTTGGGAGGATTGGTGTAACTCCCTCAACTTTTTGGAGTTGCCAGATAATATTTTCAAGATCACCAAAGAGAGTGAGGGAATCACCCTTAGTGGAGTCAGAAGGTAATATTTATAGAATTAATGCTTTGGATAAAGGCTTACCGAAAAAGTGTTGTTCAAGGAAAATTGACTCGATGTCCCTAGAAACGATGCTAATTTTTTTATCACACAATCTGTACTTTCCCAAATCCTGAAGGAAAGTAGGTTGAGAATGGAATAACATGAGGGAAATCCTGTCACTGTCACCCCAACAGGATACCCTTTTCTATTTAGGAGGAATATGACTCTACTCCAAGGGAGACATCCTGGGACCTAGTGTGTTGATCAAGGAGGATAAGACAAGGTAATACCACCCCTCTCTCTAGGTTACTCAAATGAATGAAGTCACTTGGTACGTTTATGCTAAAGGGGTCAAGCATAAATAAGGTGAATTATACCCACCCTTTACCAAATAAACAACAAACGTTATATAATAACCAATGATATCAATGCTTTCAATCAGTGACTTCAAAAAAAATTATGCTACCAAACAATTTTATGCATGAAAGAAAAGATAAATGTATAGAAACAACAATATATATATCCATAAATTTCAACTTATGATGACAAATAATGAGATATAAGGACTTTTCAATGATAGTACCTTCTCCACTTACAATTTATAGATCAATACAAGTCAAGTAATGACTTTAAGGGGTTTTCAAATGTACTTATAACAGTAGAAAATTAACAGTTATGACAACAACATATAGATTTCAGAAATGAACTTTTGTAAGGCAATTAAACACACTCCTTTAGCATTTATTGATAATAATCCTCCTAGTATAAATTCTAGAGATTTATCAACCAACTAATGAGTTTTAACAAGCTATCCCAAATAACTATAACAACAACAAAACAAGAGTGATGACAGATGCAAGAAACCTTCAGAAATGTGCTTTGTAAAAAGAAATTTATGCACAATTTAACTCTAGCTGATAGTACTTTTACTCATGCAATTTTCTAGGTTGATTTAGTTAGTTTGTAAACTAAAATGGGATTCTATATAATGGTTGTAGCAGTGTTAGTTAGTAATTTAAAACTAGGTTAATAAGGTAGGCTAAGTTAGTAGAATAGCAAGTGAACTTTGAGTGTAGGTTGTTAGTTTTTTCAATAAGTGAGAAGAGAGGACAAGTGCCTTTTAGGGGTAAATGGAGTCAAGGTTGGAGGCTCTCTCTAGGGATGGTAACAAATGATAAAGCACACAATTCAAGAGGGGAAAATACCTAGGAGGAATAGAACCTTAGGTCTTCCTAGGCTTCTTGACCTTAAGAAGAGAGGAAGCTAGGGTGTCGGAACTTCTAGCCCCTAGCGCCTCCTTCTTCTTGAAGATTTTTAGGATGAAAATTAAATTAGTCACAATAGCTAGATGAAGACCTCAAGGGAGATAGCACTTTAGGGCCCTATGGTTTCACTAGTTATTAGATCAATTCTATGAATCTTGGAAAATAAAAAAAATAAGAAAGTAGCACCTTAAGTTTCTTACTTCAAGCATTTAATTAAAACATGCAATTTCATAATATTGCATGAGAAATAAAACCATTACCATAACCATTAATAATGACAAAGTAAAAATCTACTTACTTGCACCAAGAATAATCATGTAAAACCATGCAATATTTCCACAAAACTTCATAAGATTTGTCCAAGTGCCAAAATAAGCCTTAAAAGAGAGATGTGCCTTCCTTGTTTCATCCAATAACCCCAATAGGGAACACATTTCAGACCACCTTATATCAATGACAAGTTGATCTAGATGGATATCGGTGGCCAACCACCTTTTCCAACTGGCTCAAACAGTTTTCTGGCAATTTTGTCAATTTACTATTTTTAGCAGTTTTTTGGGTCCTGAACTTCCGGAGCCGTTTTGAGGACCTAGACGACGTTTTTTTGTGTAGGTTGCGGTAGAAAAATTTCATCATGATATTTTGTTCAAAAATTGTATTCCTCAGATAGATCTTACCAACGGGCTATCATACGCCTAAAATGGAGATCGTATGCAAACGTTACGACCCCGGGAAGTTGATGCACTAACTTACCCGAACGGAGCCCACATGAATTTTGACGCTTCATCTCCTAGGGTTAGGTTTTTGGATGTCTAGGACTTTTGGAATTCCTGTTTATTGTAAAAATGCCTTCAAAGCCTCATTGTAATCATCTTCTTATGAATGAGCGCAGCCGTCACATCTCTTCTCAGAGATAAGCCGCCACCATTCTAGCGAGTCTTTCACTCTGTATTTTTACAGTCTCTGTACATTTCTATGATTAATAGAAATCGTGTATTACTATATATCTGTGTTTATGGTTGCATATCTGATACATTTATGTCATATTATTGAATATCTGTGATATCTCTGTGCATTTCTTTATTATATCTTCATTCTCATTTTGTGCCAAAAATAATCCGGATCAGTGGTATCAGAGCAGGCTGCTCTTGATCATTTTTCAGTGCATGTCCCCGACGAGGTCCAAGTATAGCAATTTGGGTCTCGAACTTGTCTCTCTTGAAGACAATCGCTCTCTCACACCCAATAAACCCTCAATGGAGGAAGAAAAGAAAAAGGATGGAGCAGACGATCCTATTAGTCTGTTGCTTGAGCAAGCTCTCATGCGACGGAGGGACGAAATGATGGAGAATTTTTCTGACATCCTTCAATGCCTACCGATAGAAACAGGTGCATCTTCATCAAGCAGCCACTTTGGAGGCACCTCACCTTTCAAGGTACAGGTTAATTTTGATATTCCTGTATTTGAAGGACAGATAGATGTAGAAGCCCTAGACAAATGGTTAAATCTGCTAGAAGGTTATTTCTCTGTTCACAATTTTTCTGACAAAGAAAAGATCACCTTCACACTCCTTAAAGCTCTCCCCCATGTCAAACATTGGTGGGAAACTTATTGGGAGTAGAGTTCCACAGAGGAGTCTGAAATATATGGGGTCGATCCTACTTGGGATTTTTTTGTGGATGTAGTAAAGGAACAATATTACCCTATTGACAACTATGAGGACTAGTGCATGAGATGGACCACACTGCAGCAAGAGAGGGCCCAAGAAGTTCCAGAGTTCACTAATACCTTCCATACCTTGTGCACCAAGCTAGGTATCAAATACTCTGAATGACATTTGGTTCTGAAATACCGTGGGGCTCTACACAAATACATCCAAACTGAAATGGATTTTCTGTACATCTCATCACTCAGTGCTACCTATCGATATGTAGTTAAAATCGAGCAGAAATTTAAGCTCCAAAACAAATGGGAGTTCAGGTCTGCAAATCCACAACAACCAAAGTATGACAAAGACAACCCTAACAAACAATCTCCCGAAAACTAGTCCAAGACACAGGAAAAGAAGGGTCACGGGAAGACAAAGAAGGACACTGGAAAATGGTGCAATTTCCACAAAATGCCCTGGCACAACACCGATGAATGTCGCTCAAAACAGTCATTAGTCTCTGAGATCAAAGACAAGGAGCCGAAACCTAATTCAGAATCTGATTCTGAAAATGCTGGTAAAGGACAAATCATTGATGCAAACCCCACTGCTATTGTCGTGACTACAACAATTCAACCAGAAGAACCAACAGATCCTGAAGAGGGGGAATGCTTGTTTCATTCACAGATGTGGGTGAAGGGGACCCTACTGCATTTTATTGTTGATAGCGGAAGCCAGAAGAACCTCATCTCAGCAGAGGTTGTCAAACAGTTGGGATTGTCAACAACACCACACCCACAGCCATACAACATCAGGTGGCTTCACCAAGGACGAGATCTTCGTGTCAGCCAGTAGTTTCGATTGTCATACAGCATCCAACCCTTCAAGGATGAGGTATTATGTGATGTTTCCCCATGGATGTCTGTGATGCTGCCCCACTAGATGTCTGTGATGTTCTCTTGGGCCAACCATATATGTGGAAGTGCCATGCTATTTATGAGTCTCGACCTCGTAGTGTCATTGTCACTTTGGGGGGTCATCTCTACAGAATACCAGAGGTATTTCCCACTACTGTTCCACCTAAAAAGTGCCACAAAGTAGTATCTCATACTGCAAAATTTAGCTTCTTCACAATCTGTTCAAAAGGAGAACAAAAGGACACTGCAACCACTACAACCTCACCCCAAGCACCTTCTATCCCACATAAGCAGGTCGACAAGGCTGTAGCAAAACGCAAAGATTCCTTGTGCACATCATCCTCTCATGTATCTCAACTTGTCGAACAGCCTCAACCTCAACAGGTTCATGACAGACTTCCACAAACTGAGCAACGCAACGTCTCTAACAAGGCAAGTAGCTCACTAAGATGAAGATTCAACAAACTCTTTTCCCTCTCCCTCAGGAACTCAACGCAATGGAGACCATTTCTTCCTAAGGATGGAGTATTGATCCAGATGGATATCAATGGCCACCCACCTTTTCCAACTGGCTTAAAACAGTTTTCTGGAAATTTTGGCAATTTACTATTTTTAGCAGTTTTTCGGGTCCTGAACTTCTAGAGCCATTTTGAGGCCCTAAATGACGTTTTTTTGGGTATGTTGCAGTAGCAAAATTTTGTTCAAAAGTTGTATTCCTCAGATAGATCTTTCCAACGGGCTATCATATGCCTAAAACAGAGTTCGTATGCAAACGTTACAACCCCAGTAAGTTGATGCACTAACTTACCCAAACAGGGCCCACATGACTTTTGATGCTTCATCTCCTAGGGTTAGGTTTTTGGATGTCTAGGAATTTTGGCATTCCTGTTTATTGTAAAAATTCCTTGACTCCTCTTGCTATTTGGATCCATGGGATTGATCCATTTGAGCATTCCCATTCCAAAATTTTGTTAAGATATTCAACCATGAGTACATATAAAAGAGGGGAAAGGGGAAAACCCTGTCTTAAGCCCTTGGAGGATTTGAAGAAATGGGTGGGTCTTCCATTTATCAGGGGAGCAATCCAAGGGTTAGAAATACAAGAACTGACTTAGGATATGAAGGCTTGATCAAATCTGAATTTTTTCCAAACCTCCTTGACAAAGTCATGGCTTACTCTATCAAAATTATTGGCCATGTCCAACTTTATAGCCATACCTGATTATCCCTTGCTAAAACTAGAGTGGATTGCCTCTTGAATCAGAATAAAGTTGTCCCATGTTTTCCTAACTACAACAAAAACTCCTTGATTGGGGAGGATCAGTGAATTAATAAAGGGTTCCAGTCTATTAACAATTGTCTTAGACATGATTTTATAAGAAACATTACAAAGAGAAATGGGTCGGAATCTGTCAAAAGAGGCAACCCCTTTTTCTTTTGAGATCAACGCCAAGAATGAGGAGTTTGTAGCACCTCCCATTCTATTTTAATTTTGGACATATCCAAGCATTATGATGAAATCATATTTGATTATAGACCAACATATTTTATAGAAATGCAGAGTAAAACCGTCGGGACCTGGGACTTTATCTGGATGGAACTGATTAATAGCTTTATGGATTTCATCTTCTTCAACTGGATTATTTAGCTTGAGATTTTCAATTTCTATTATCATATGTGGTGTATGGGAGAGAAAGAGACAAGTCGGATCTTTGTCTATGTCTCCATCCGAGGAATACATCTCAGTGAAGTGCTTTGTGGCTTGTTGTTTTATTTGATCAAAGTCACTTATAGTTTCTCTAGAACGATTTTTTATTTCAGTTACCTAGTTTATCCACTGCCTTGCTTCAGCTTTTCTATGGAAGAAGGAAGTGTTTTTATCTCCCACTTGTAACCACAAGATTCTATACTTTATTATCCACATGTATTATTCTTTCGACAAGGCAGATATGTAATCTCTATGCGCCTCTTTCTCTAGAATTAGATTGGTCTGTTGGAATTCATTTGTTTCAATTTCTTCTTGTACTTCTTCTAGATTTTGATTTTTTTCCATTACTTTGATGTATTGAGGGCGCGAGAATATTTTTGAACAAAATTTGAGGGATACTTTGGTGTGCTTTAGCTTCTACTCCCATATGTGCATTGGGGATCCCAGAACCCATTGGCACCAAGTGTGAGAGACTAGAGGGAAAAAATCAAGACGATCCATCCACAATGGATTAAACTTGAATGGAATGGGACCCCAATTAATCTCACAAACAAAGGTCAAAGTTATTGGGAAATGATCCGAGCCCACCCATGGGAGGATCGAAGAAGAGAATTTTTCGGGCAAGGTGAGAAAGGAGTTGTTGATTAAGAAACAATCCAACCTGGCTGCAATTTGCCTAGGCCCTGCCCTTTTATTGTTCCAGGTATTTGAGCCCTTAATGGGGGGAACATCAAAAAGATCCAGATCTTAGATGAGATCATCCATTTTTTCCCTATATTGATCTCTCACTATGAATCCCCCTTGTTTTTCTTTAAGACTTCTTGTGATATTAAAGTCTTCCGCAATAATATGATTCTGGGGAAGATTTCCTTTTGCAAGATCTAAGAGAGAACCCCAAAACTCAACTTTTTTCTAGTAATTGTTTGGAATATAGACATTAATAATGGAGAGATTCATACCTATTGAAATCATGGAGAGTGTTATCATAAACCAGTTTGGAGCTTGAAAATAGTCCACCTGTTTCAAAACATTTGTATTCCACAATGTACATAAACCGCCTGATGCGCCTCTGGCACTGATGAGTTTTCCTTTTCCAGCTTTCTAGACTCTTTGCATGTCCTAGAGAGCTTCCTGCTCCCTCATCTTAGGCTCATAGAATAGAAGTATTAGGGGATTTTCTACTCTAATTAACTTTCTGACTTCTTCTTTTTTTTCCTTGCTCACTAGGCCTCTACAATTCCAGGAGACGATTTTCATCATTTACCTACATTTTTTTGTGCCCCCCTTTAGAGGGATGAGAGGATATGCCCTTAGTGTGTGTGGTATGAGATTTTCCTAACTTGACCTCTTTTCTTAGGGATTCCTCAAGAGTAGTTTGGATGCCTAGTTCTTTTTCCCAATCTGTTGTCATTTCCCTTCTATTTATGTTCGTATTTTTTCTGGCTTTCTTTATTGTAGTGGGTTGGGTGATTTCAAGCTCTGTGTTACTTTCATAGTTTCCTTGATTCTCTTCCTCATATTTTGTTGGCTTCCCTGAAGAGGGATGGGAGGGAATATTTGGCGGATATGGATCACCTCCACTCGAGAGTTGAGTTTCTTTTTCTTTACTCCTTCTATCCTCTTTATTTGGAGCTGCTTGGTGTGTTGTTTCATTTCTTCTTGAGATTCCCTAATTTATTCAACATTTTCATCAAGGTTTACTAGTTCCACATACCTATTTTGACTGGCCTCCCCTTTCTGATATGTTCTTGGGGATCGAGTATGGGAAGCAGGTGAATTTTATCCTTATCCTTGGACATGGGATGTTGTTGTTTCCTTTCTAGTGGTTTTCTTTCTCTTCGGTTGCTGCCATTGTTCATAATTCTGCTCCTTTGGCTGAGATGATTTGACTTGTGGACAACTTTTAACAAAGAAGCCATATTCATGAAAGGATTTACACTTGAATGGTAGTTGTTCATAATCAACTTGTTGAATGTATGACCAAATATCCAAGGTTAGTTGAATAGCCTCTCGTAATCCTTTTTCCATATCTACTTATACGTAGAGTCTGGCACAAGCTTGAAGGGTGAATCATTGTTCGACACGATCAATATATTTTCCCAGATAATTACATATATTTCTTAGTGTTTCATCATTCCAACAATGAAAAGGGAGGAAGGGAAGTCTTACCTAGACCGGGACTCCTAACGGGATGTCATTTTTCGGGCTGAAATTTGAGGTCCATTTGTTTAGATACATTCTTTGATATCCCATGAAATAAGGGCCACTACAAAAGATTAGATCCCTATCTTCTTATTTTTCAAAAAGGAAAACAAAAGACCCCTTACCAAAAAAATTTGAGGACATTTGGCCCTGGATCGTCTTCTTCCAGTTTAGATCTAACCATTGATGCATGGCCTTGGGGAGGGACATAACCCGGTAAACTTCCCAATGAGTTTGTTTTCAGTTAGCCGAAGAGCGAAAGGACTGTGTTATCACTCCAGGAAACTCTCCTAGGCTATAAGTCAAAGATGTCTGGCAACTTAATCTTTTTGGAAACTATTTTCTCAATAATAGGTGTGGGTTTGGATCAAGTTGGATGACTGAATCACTCCTCACTTAAAACATGCATGAACACATTTAGATGGAGAAGGCTTTCAACCACAAATGTTCAGAGAGTTTACGAGTAAATGCATGTGTGGAGAAATAACTATTATACCAGTAGAATCATATATAAAACATATATAAATGGCCAATTACAATAATCACAGAAATACTTGCAAAGTTTAACTTATGAATGCAATGATAAGATGGCAGTTATCGGGCATAGATAAGCATAACAACATGAATATAATATCCAGGTGCAAGTATAGAATAGGTAAGAAGATGAAATCTGAACAAGTTATGGCAAAAGAAGCTTGCATTACTTAATATGAAAATGAGAAGCTTGAGTACAAAATCTGAAAGAGTCTCCAAAGTCGAACCCTGTGTTCCTCTTCTGTTTTCAGCTTTATATCTTTTACAACACAATATCTAGATCTTGAATTAATGGATCAGATATGCCTAAAATAGAAAGTCAAAACTAACTTGCAAAAGATAAGGAATGATCCTCAAAATGAGGTCAATCCCACATTCCATGGTCTTCAAATCTTGTAGAGTCCTTTTGCAGTGCAGAATAGCCTTCCAAGGCTGATTGATGACTCTTCCAAGAGATAAAATTTGAATTTGCTGAGTTGTGCAAAAAATCTTAATTTGTTGCCACCAAAATAGGTACCAAAACCAACTTGGCTACCTTTTCTAATCCTTATACACCAAAAACGGGTCTTGAATCTGACTATATAATTCATCATCTATCCATTATGAGTTTTTTCAAATGATTTAGATCAGTAAAACCTTGATATGTGCAAAATTCAGCTTTCTCTGTCCAGTTACAGGTTTTAGTGGTTAACACAGAGGAATTCTTGATGTATTAACTACCGAAAGCTCTGCTTTCGGTGGTTAATGAACAGTCGTCCTATTCGCCTAAACCACTGAAAACTTAGCTTTGTCCAAAAATTCAAAATTTGCAAAAATGATTACCTTGATGCTTTGTTGAGTGTTCATGGTCTTTTTGATGATGTTCCTCTTCCTTTTAGAGGGCTGTAAACCTCAATCTTTTGTGTAGGAGGCTTTGTTTCTTTCTTGGAGAAAGTAGTCAATTCTACTAAGTGATATCTTATGTGATGGGTAACCATATGGTTGTTCATCGTTGTCACCTATCACGGTTCTATTGGTCATTGCAATTGTTTTAATAGCCATAGTCCTATTCTTCAATTTGAATTCTCTGAGATAACTGATCACTAAATCCATAGTCAGAGACATAAAGCACTGCCATTTTAGCCGACTGCTTCTCTAGTGCTTGTTTGCTCCTAGATTTTGATCATAATATAAGAAGAAAAGGTGCATCCACCAATTCTTTTTTCACTTCGTCTAGGGCCTCCGTTGCTTCAGTACCAAGAAGCTAGGGAATGATGGGTATCCTTATCAGATGTGTTTCATGACAAACCTCCAACGAAACAACACTATTTTGGATCATGGTGCAAACTCTTGTAGAAAATCTTAAGCTGAAGCGAACGAACTTGATTTATGACTGGCAGTTAGATCCGATCTCAAAACTCTGTTAGTAAGCTTATTGCTTTCTTCTGCTTGGACCTCCACCAATTCAATTGTCTTTAGTGCAATAACAAGTCTAATATAGAATTTTTATCTTGGGGAACCAGAGCATCACTAGTGATTGCTCTTAAATAATATTTCCACTTATTTGCATGTTCGACAATGCCCTGAATGAGCTCTACCTCTTGGATCTTGCATGGAGGAAGGCGTTTTGACTCATTCAAAAGTTCTACAAAAACGCCAATAGTAGGGTGATTTTTTTGTGAAACCATTCTACAGGCATCAACATTAGCTAATGATCCACTTCTTACAGCAGTACAAAATAGGAACACAACATCTCTATTTTTCCATGTCTAAGATTGCATAAGCCCAAAACATGAAGGGTGATACCCATCCTTGCATTCTTCACAGTGAATTAGATTTTTTCAAAATTTTCTCTTGATTTCCCATTATAGACAAAACAGTCCTATGTGTCCCTAAGTGCAATTGACATTTGGACCTTCTGCAGATCTCTCTCCAAAGAATTGTTTATCTGGACAAGAAAATCTTGCAACTGTAGTGCAGATGTACCAAAACAACCAATGACGAACTTGCAATGCAAAATCCAACTACTAATATCAACTATTTTCGAAGCAAACATTACCAACATGTCATCCTCCAACGAGAATGTGAAGAGAGCTTCCACGACATCTTCCACTGGAAATGCCATGGCTTCAAGCTCTGGTTGAAGCTCAACCATTGCTCTTCTCTCTTCATGGGAATAATTGCACCGAACAACCTTCTCATAATCTGAAATATTTGCAGAGAGATCATCTAGATCGAGAGGAACAACATCCTTACAAGGTCTGGAGAATTTCCATGCACATTGTTCCCAAACACAACCAATCCACCTGTTGAGAAGTCGAAAACCTTCAACAACGATATCATACATATTTCCCTTGACTTCCTTGCTCCACTTGGCATCAATTATTGGTTCAGACTTTGAAAGAAGAAGTTGGTTCGCAATGCAAAATCATCATGTTCTGAACAGACAACCCCAATATGATTGAAAATGGAGTAATGTCATTGTTCTTTTCTTTAAAACACAATGTCTACTACTCACATCGATGTATATAGACTTGGGCATATTTTCTCAGAAGGAATTCTAGTGTTGGATGGGAAAAACTGAAACATGCAACCATTGCAAGCGCATCACCATGTTTTAGATAGTGGACAATTATCGAGCTCTATCATCCAAACCCTGCAAATTTTCTTTGATATCTGGAGTATTCAATCTTTTGTTGACAAATTTGCAAAACCCCGCAGCTTGATTCATGGCTTAATTTATGGATTGACTCATGGAATTGATTTTGTATGTCGACTGGTACCTGATCACCCTGATATAACGCTTCTATTTCAATGTCATGGCCTGAATTCATAACAACACTTGTAGATATGGTTGACTACGACCTTGCTACGCCTTGACACATACAAACTCACGTGGCACCTGTATCATCAACACAACTGTAGATATGTCTCTGTTGCTAGCACTTGGTTAATAACAGTTCTTCTTATTTGGCAACAAAATTGAACACCTGTAATCTCAAATTTGTCAACTCGATGCTTGAAACCTTTGATCCCCTGTAGCTTGGCACTTGCACTTGGCTGGTGTGTCGACTCATGGCTTGAACCCGTTGATTTGTAGCTTGACTATGATTTGGGGTTGTGTATGAGAATCGGCCTGTGGGCCTTCCAATCTTTTGGTAAAAGATATAAAAATCATAAGCTAGGTTACGCTTAGGAATATGATTAGAGATTGACACTTATGCACACGCATACTTTTTGGTATTTTTACAAAAATGTATATTTTGTTAGAAAATAATAAAACCATAAGAGCTAGGGTTATAAGCTAAGTAACATTTATTGTATCTTTTGGTATGCAGGTCAGAAGATAACCTTGGACAAAGCCATCAACAGGTGCTCAATGAAGAGTTTGGAAGTTATGACACTATCCAAAAGACTTAAGAAAATGACAAGTCAAAAAGACAGTAATGAGGACACTCTAAAAAATACCAGTTCATTTTTTATCGCTGACAGATGAAGGATGAATAGGCATTTTCGGGATTTATTCCATTTTCTTCACGAATCTTGTTGGAGTTTCTTTCACTATTTTCTCATATGATGAGACAAAGCTTGAAAATATGCGATGTCAAGAGGCGAAGGAGAGATTTGGGGGTTCCCCCCCCCCCCACAGACAGATCCATGTCACAAACACACACTACTGATCTTGGGAATCCCTTTCAAGTATAAATACTTCAAGTTCAACGTTAATTACAGAAGCAATGAACTTGAGAAACAATATGAAATATAGAATATGTGCTTGCAACAATTTTAATGGTCATTGGACTTGTTTAGGATGAATCTAGTCAAAGAAAATTGTGAATAATAATAGTTGAAATTATTTTAAGCTTATTGAAGAAGATTCATAGCATGAGCACAAGTGATAATAATCTTCTTTCCCTGGAAGATGATTAGTTCTATAAAATGTTAGTGCACACATCATTTCTTTTTGGATTGCATGCAAGCACCCACCATGTTACAATGGTTACCGCTTAAAGCTAACCTATAATCACACACCCTAAACTGGGTTGGAAATTTTATTCTCTCTTCCATATACATGGTAGATTTGAATATGGGACAACACGTTCATTACATCAATGTCAAAAGGGAATTGGTACTCTCTATAACATTCATTTGGAAATTCGATCTCCGCCTCGATATACATGGCATATTAAAATGCTTAAAACATGTCAACATTAACGTTCTTTAGAGTTGCATTAAAAAATGGGAAATTATAATGAATTTCAACCAAACATTTATATCTTTGAATTTCCCAAGATGCAAGAATGCCATTGCCTTAAGTTCCAACGCCTTCTCCATCTCAAACAAAAATCAAGAGCAACAGTGAGAATATATTGCTGAGCATATCTCATTCGGTTATTGACTTCCAAGCAAAGACCAAGTAGTGCTCAAATGCTTTTCTGCACGCTACACCAATCAAAACAAAAAAATACATCCTACATCCACCAACCAACTATTAAAAGAAGGGTGTTCTGCAAGTACTTTGCATGTAGAAAAATAAAACCAACAAAGCAATGAATATAAATAAATCTCAAATGCTTCAAACATACATTTTGCACTATCACAGTAAAAATTTTCATTTTCATGACTGGAACTATAAAGTATAAATTAAGACCAATCCACCCAATTGCTATAATAGTTATTTTGCATTTGACTATTTGAACAAACATTTAAAATGGTTCATAAATATCATTTTATAATTGGAGGTGAAAGTATTTCCAATAAGTTGATAACATTGCATCCCATCCAACTTAGAATATTGTATCCTATACAAAATATTTTAAGTTTTGGTAGGGATTAGCTACTATGCAACTTTTGCTTGCTTAAAATTACAATTTGTTGATTTTTTAAATATATATATATTTTTAAATTACAATGTATATATATAAAAGAATAAATAAATAAAATTACAATTTTGAAATTATTTATTTAATATTGATTTTTATTTAAATCAAAATTTTTAATAAAAAATTTAACATTAATTTATTAATTTCAATTAAACATTTGATATTTAAATATTTCATACGAAATAATCATTTCTTTCGTTTTTTTTTTCAATGGAAATTAACCTGCTAGGAACCCACCCCGATACTTCCCCACATAGTGGATGATATGGAAGTGGAAAGCAGCAGCCTGAGGGACTCGTAGCCAGGCTTTAACTCGTGACCTCTCCCCAGCCTGGGAGAGTGTGCACACGTTCTCGCCAATCAAACTATCCCTCGTGACCAAAATGATTTCTTTCAATATGCCTATAAAATCAAAATAGATAAATATATAAATGTGTTTTTACATTAAAGAGACACCTAACTTTTTTCACATAGACTTTACTTAAATACCTAAGTTTTATAACATAGACTTTACGATTTTAATATGATGCCCCTAATGAAATGAAAATAATTATAGAATGCATGATATCATTTCTTATGTCAACGTACTCCTAATTTATGTGGGAAAGTATGTAATTAACCTAATTTATGTAATAAAGTATGTAATTAGTGTAGGGTATATTGTTAGAGTGATGATCGAAGATGGATGAACAAGTTAATTTTGATATTAAAATTTTAATTTTATTATTTATTATACATGTTTAGATTTTTTTTAGTAAAGAGTTAATTTTAAATTTAAATATATCTTGGATTACCATAGTTTTTTAATGCTTAAAGGGTAAAGGTGTTTTAATTGTTTTGTTCATAAATATAATAGTTTTTAAGGTTTTGCAAAAAGGCAGAAAGTTAAGTAAATTTAATTACGGAGAAAACTTTATAATTAATTGTTAATAAACCAAAAATATCTTGAAATAGAAAATAGAATTTTTTTAATAAGTATATTTTAAAACAATTTTAATACTTAATAAAAATGAATTGTTAATTTTTACTTTGTATAATTTTTCAATGAACACATTGAAATTGATTTTCGTTTTTAATTTTTAGATTAAATTTAATAATAAATCACACACAATTTTAAATGTAAATTTTGAATAAAAATTGGATAAGAAAAACATATTAATAAATGGAACATTTTAAATCAGGGTAGTTAACTTTTTTTTTTTTTATTAAACTTAGATTTAAAAACCATTTTATATATATATATATATATATATATAAACTTACCACAGGGTGAAATTTTGAATAAAAAATATATTAATTTGAATTAAATTACGCCATATAGTTTTATTTTTTTAGTCTAAACTTAAAAAAATAGAAATTTTGAATAAAAAAGACATAATTTAAACCAAGTGAGACAAAAATTTCCCCTTCAAAATGTTTTTATTGTTTTTAAAATGATAGGAGGTTTTTTTTTTTTTTTTTAAATCAAATTGTCTTAGAGGTCGTAATTTTTTTCTTTTTTCTTTTTTCTAATGGAAAAAAGCAGTTTCAATGTTATTCATTAGAATCAAAAGAAACTTTCTAGTACAAAATGAGACATAAAGTGTCATGATCCATGATTGTTGTTGTCACATTATCAACTTCTTGTCTTAAAACATCCCCTCCAAAGGACTTAAATCAAAAAGTATTTTCACATAAAACTACAGTGTCTCAAACCTAATAGAACATAAATATTTATCAACAAAAGCTTCCAACCAGAGAAAAAAGAAGAAACTCTAGAAAATTAGAAAATGTAGAAAGATCCAAAATGTATGACTGAATCTTCAAGGATTTCCTCGAAGTACATCCATCATATCTGTTTATCCAGCGCAAACTTTGAAAGGGAGTCCGCCTGAGAGTTTAAAATCCTATGAACATGGAAGCAATGTAACCAACTAAAAAAAAGGTTTGAGATCCAAAATATTTCTCTTCCAAACCTGTAATGTTAAAACATTCAAGATGGATTTTTCATCAAACCAATCTACGATGATCTTTGAATCACCAACCACCATTA
>ML783097.1:360782-383944 GCA_009831015.1 Picea engelmannii
TTAACCAAAACCAACTTTTTTACAAATCTTTAATTCTACTAAAAACATCTAATTTCATTGTTATAATCATTAATAACTAAATATTAAAAAAAAATCCAAGGAAATCCCATGAAGAAGCCTAAGGGATGCTTCCCCACATTGAACATGGATGGCATTCCTAATAAACTTGTCAAGATAGATTAGTGTGTCTCACTCATAGGATTTCAAACTAGAAACCTACTACCATGAAACTAACCAAATGCCCAACAACATTGGTAACAATTGATTAAGATAACCCCTTAAGATATTAACTAAATGACATAAACATTATTAAGCAAAAGATATCATTAAAAGAAAAGTGAGGATGAAATTATGTCTAAACCTTTCCTTGGGTTCCAAAGCACCAATACTTACTAACCACTTTATTTGATAACTCAATCTTATCACCATTGCCTTATACCATCAACAAGTTGTTTATGGTCCCTTTATTTTCCCATTGACGTGAAAATCGCCATTTTCAAGATTGGGTTCCCTGTGTAAAAAAAAAAGTCTTAAGCCTTTTTCTTGAAGATTGGATCTATACAATGTTGAGTTAGATTCTTGGTTTTTCGCTACAACTTTATTTTTAGAGAGTTTTCAACATCTTTATAATTATGACTAATCTTCTTTGCTTTGCTTAGTTTTTTTTCCTCGAACTTATCTCATTTAGACTTATTTGCAATTGAAGAAACTCCACTACAATGATTTATGCTTTACGTATAGACAACTAGAAGGAAATACAATTTAATAATAAGAGATTTTTAATAATATGTACCGATTAACAAAATAGATTAATGAAATTCAAATATACAATTTAATAAAAACAAATTGTGGCCCCTCATTTCCATCAACCCACTGGCTAAATTCTAACTTTCCTTCAGTCTTTGAAAGTGCCTTTTTCGAGAGAAAATCTGCATCCATATTTATCTCCATGTAAAGTGGGTATCTCTAAATGAGTTCTTAAGCATTTTAATTAGGTCCATCAAACCCATCAAGGAGGCGATCTGGAGCTTGCCTCTATCCTTCGGCCACTCAATAATGATCTTTGAATCACCAATTACTTGGAATACATCAAGATTTAGGCACTCCACTAAGAAAAGAGTTGTCCATGCTCCCAACAATTCCTCCCTCGTGTTTGTCCCCTGTCCACAATTGAAAGTCCACTTATAGACTGAGTTTTCACTAGTCTTTACCGCCCCACACCTAAGATCACTTAAGTGCATGACCCCATTGAACCAACACAATATAGAAGTAATAAGACAAGGGGGGTGAAAAATGCGAGCTTTTACTTTCTTCACCAAAGGCATAGAGGGGAGAAGGGCTTTAACTTTTGAAACAACAGAGAAAGTCAATGGTTTTCTTCCTTCGAAAATATATTTATTCCTCTCCAACCATACAAACCAGCAGATAATGGATGGAAGTGTTAAGTAGGAGGCCTCCTTTTTATGCCAATTCTCAAAGAATTCACATAAAGAACTACCTTCCCATGTAGTAATAATTACAAATTCCTTAAAAATCTTGTTCCACACCTCCCGACAGAAACTGCAAGAAACAAATAGGTGGAACACATATTCGACCTCTTTGAAACACAAGTGACAAATATTTGGTCCCTTCCATCCCTTCCTTTGCAGAGTGTCCCAAGTAAGAATTCTATTCTCAACAGATAACCAAGTAAAGAGTTTTATCTTTTGTGCCAGATCCCATTTCCACATGTGTCTTCTCCATCCACCGACACCAATTGGCCAATTTTTCTTTGCAAAGGCCAAGTAAATATTTTTTACAGAAATGCTTCCCGATCTATCTCCTCCAGTCCAAATGAGCACATCATCAGTATTTTGTAACTGTATCCCCACGCTACTCAAGTTCTTAGAGAATGCTTCCCATTCCTCTGCTAGGATCCCAAATAAAACAATCTCTTCACTATATTTCCAATAATCGAAAGGTAAACCCGACCTGCTAGCACCAAAATCCTAATAAAGATATACCACATGTTTTCTTTTTAATTCAGATAGGAGTTGACTTGTAAAGAATGAGGCCTCCCCCAAACCCAGAATACTGTCTAGTCCAATTTACCTCGAGTGACCCGAACCCGGTCTCTAGCTGAGCCAATGTGTGATCAAGTGCATTGATTTTGACAAATTCCGCCAACTCTATGAGACAGACAAAGCTGTAGTTGATTTCATCCTTAGCCAAGTGACTATAGAGCAATGGGAAATATACTTGTCCTTTATCACCTTGCTCCACACCCCATCCTTCATTAAAACACGCCACAATGAGTTTGCAGCCAAGGCATTATTGAATAGAAAGATGTTTCGAATGCCCCAACCTCCAACATGCTTTGTCTTTTCTATGTAATCCCATCTACACAGATGGAGGTTTTTCTTTCCCACATCACCCGACCACAGAAAGATAAACATCATTCTCCGTATTTTTTACAAAATGGAAGCAGGTATAGCCGACAAAGCCATCCAGTACACAGGTTGACCTTCGAGCACTGATTTAACCAGTGTATATTGTCCCCCTATAGACAACCATCTATTACACCACAAACCTATCCTTTCTTCTATTTTAGTGAGGAGCCATCTCCAGTCCACAGTTTTATAAGCATCAACCTTTAGAAAATATCCAAGGTACCGGAAGCCTTTGGCAAGTTCCTCGAAATTGTGGGGAAACAAAACATTTAAATTCTCTAAAGTCTCTCCAAAGACTCCAGCATAATAAAAGATAGATTTAGACCAATTTATCAACAAACCAGAGGCCCTACAAAAGGATGATTATAATTTTTTATCTCTAACCACTCCTCAACCGAAGAAGTTGTCATTATTAACACATCGTTCACAAAGAACAAATGTAAGATCTTTACTAACCTTGAAACCTTTACCCCATATAACTTCCCTTCTTCCTTTCCCTTTTTTAGTAGTAAGCTAAGACCTTCTTTAATAACCTCCTGCAGGATTTGCAAAAAGCAGAATCAATATAACTAATTTTTAGTCGGCATCAAGTATAAATGGAATTCCATATTGTTTCCTAGAGGCCAAAATGCCCGATATACTTAGTGTACAAGAGGATGTGGATAAAGAATAATAAGTTTCAGACAACATTTAAGTATAAATAAAATTCCTTATTGTTTCTTAAAAATAATTTAAGCTACTAACCTACAGTTAACATTTAAATATTGGCAACTCCAATAATTTTTTGTAATTGAGAATCATAAAACTACACGAGCTCTTTATACACACACACTTATAATTCCTTGTAGCATTTCTTTGTATTTCACAATGGATTTCAATTTTCATTAGGCATGGTAATGCTTAAATAAAGTAACAATTAATATATTTTTCTACAAATAAAACCAAAACTCATATAATATTATTAATATATATTTTTTCAAATAAAATCAAAATATTATATGAATATTATCAAAATTTCTCAATTGCAATAATATTGATCTAGGTGGATATCAGTGGCCACTCACCTTTTCCAACTGACTCAAAACAGTTTTCTGACAATTTTGGTAATTTACTATTTTTAGCAGTTTTTCGGGTTCTTGAACTTCCAGAGCCGTTTGAGTCCCTAAACAACGTTTTTTGGGGAAAATGAGGAGAAATATGTAATTTCCTTTGGTATTTCCCCCAAAATGAATCTCCTCGACAATACCTTTCCAACGACCTATCATGTGCCTAAAACGGAGATTGTATGCAAAAGTTACAACCACGGGAAGTTGATGTACTAACTTACCCAAACGAGACCCACATGAATTTTGGCGCTTCATCTCCTAGGGTTAGGTTTTTGGATGTATAGGGTTTTACACATTCTTGTTTATTGTAAAAAGGCCTTTAGAGCCTCATTGTAATCATCTTCTTGCGAATGAGAGTAGCTGTCACATCTCTTCTCAGAGATAAGCTGCCACCATTCTAGCGAGTCCTTCACTCTGTATTTTTACAGTCTCTGTACATTTATTTCATTAATAGAAATCATGTATTACTGTATCTATGTGTTTATGGTTGCATCTCTGATACATTTATGTTATATTATTGGATATCTGTGATATCTCTGTGAATTTATTTATTATATCTCCTCTCTCATTTCATGCTGAAAATAATCTAGATCAGTGGTACAAGAGAAAGTTGCTCTTGATCGTTTTTCAGTGCATGTCCCCGATGAGGTCTGAGTATATAAAGTTGGGTCTCGAGCTTGTCTCTCTTGAGAAAAATCGCTCTCACACACCCAAGAAACTGTCAATGGAGGAAGAAAAGAAAAATGACGCAGTAGACGATTCTATCAATCTGTTGCTTGAGCAAGCTCTCACGTGATAGAGGGACGAAATGATGGAGATTTTTTCCCACATCCTTCAACACCTGCCGATAACATCAGGCACATCTTCATCAAGCGGCCACTTTGGAGGCACCTCACCTTTTAAGGTATAGGTCAATTTTGATATTCCTATATTTGAAGGTCAGATAGATGTGAATGCCCTAGATAAATGGTTAAATTTGTTAGAAGGTTATTTCTCTATTCACAATTTTTTCGACAGAGAAAATATCACCTTCGCACTCCTTAAAGGTCTCCCCCATGTCAAACATTGGTGGAAAAATTACTAGGAGCAAAGTTCCACAGAGGAGTCTGGAATATATGGGGCTGAGCCCACTTGGGATTCTTTTGTGGATGCGATAAAGGAACAATATTACCCTGTTGGCAACTATGAGGACCAATACATGAGATGGACCAAACTTTGGCAAGAGAGGGGCCAAGAAGTTCTGGAGTTCACCAATACCTTCCATACCTTGCGCACCAAGATGGGTATCAAAGACTCTGAGAAACATGTGGTTCTGAAATACTGTGGGGCTCTACACAGATACATCCAAACTGAAATGTATTTTCTGGACATCTCATCACTCGGTTTTGCTTATCAATATGCTGTTAAAATTGAGCAGAAGTTTAAGCACCAGAACAAACGAGATTTTAGATCTGCAAATCCACAAAAACCAAAGTATGAGAAAGATGGCCCTAACAAACACCTTCCTAAAAACCAGTCTAAGCCATAGGAAAAGAAGGATCACCGAAAGACGAAGGACACCGGAAAATGGTGTGATTTCCACAAAATCCCCTGGAACAACACCGATGAATGTCACTCAAAACAGTCATTGGTGGTCGAGATCAAAGACAAGGAGCCGAACCCTGATTCAGAATCTGATTCTGAAAATACTGGTAAAAGACAGATCAAGGATGCAGACCCCACTGCTATTGTTGTGACCACAACAATTCAACCAGAAGAACCAATAGATCCAGAAGAGGGGGAGTTCCTTTTTTTGTTCACAGATGTGGGTGAAGGGGACCTCGCTGCATTTTATTGTTGATAGCGGAAGTCAGAAGAACCTCATCTCAGCAGAGGTAGTCAAACAGTTGGGATTGTTGACAACACCACACCCGCAACCATACAACATCAGGTGGCTTCGCCAAGGACGAGATATTTGTGTCAGCTAGCAATGTTGATTGTCATATGGCATCCAACCCTTCCAAGATGAGGTATTATGTGATGTTTCCCCATTGGATGTCTGTGATGTTTTTTTGGGCTATCCATATATGTGGAAGCGCCATGCTAGTTATGAGTCTCGACCCCATAGTGTCATTGTTACTCTAGGGGGTCATCTCTACAAAATACTAGAGGTATTTCCAACTATTTTCCCACCTAAACAATGCCACAAGGTAGTATCTCATACTACAAAATTCAGCTTCTTCGCAATTTGTTCAAAAGGGGAACATAAGGATACTGTAACCACTACAACATTGGCCCAAGCACCTTCTATCCAACAAAAGCAGGTCGACAAGATTGTAGCAAAACACAAAGATTCCTTATGCACACAGTGATCTCATGTAGCCAGACTGGTTGAAAATGTCCAACCCTTTTAACCACAGGTTCGTGATAGCCTTCAACAAGCTAAGCAACACAACTTCTCTAGCAAGACAAGCAGCTCATCAAGATGTAGATTCAACAAATGTTTTTTCCTCTCGCTCGGGCACTCAACGCAATGGATACCATTGCTTCCTAAGCAGGGAGGATTGATCTAGGTGGGTATCGATGGCCACCCACCTTTTCCAACTGACTCAAAACAATTTTCTGGCAATTTTGGTAATTTACTATTTTTAACAGTTTTTCGGGTTCCTGAACTTCTGGAGCCATTTTGAGGCCCTAAATGACATTTTTTGGGAAAATAAGGAACAATATGGAAATTCCTCCGATATTTCCCCCCAAATGAATCTCCTCGATGATACATTTCCAACGGGCTATCATGTGCCTAAAACGGAGATCATATGCAAAAGTTACAACCACGGGAAGTTGATGTACTAACTTACCCAAACGGGGCCCATGTGACTTTTGGTGCTTCATCTCCTAGGGTTAGGTTTTTGGATGTCTAGGGTTTTTGGAATTCATGTTTATTGTAAAAAGGCCTTCAGACACTCATTGTAATCATCTTCTTGTGAATGAGAGTAGTCGTCACATCTCTTCTCATAGATAAGTTGCCACCACTCTAGCGAGTCTTTCACTATGTATTTTTATAGTCTCTGTACATTTATTTCATTAATATAAATTGTGTATTATTGTATCTATGTGTTTATGGTTGCATCTATGATACATTTATGTTATATTATTGGATAGACGCGATATCTCTATGCATTTCTTTATTATATCGCCGCTCTCATTTCATGCCGAAAATAATTCAGATCAAATATTATTTTAAATAAAACTTAAATCATTATATATATTTTTAAATAAAGTCATGATGATAATATTTTTCATCAATAACAAGAGTTATCATAATTCCTTTTGTCCTATTGAATTTAGAATGGTAGATTCAATTTATAATCTTGTATTATCTCATTGAGTGTTTGATGATTCACCAATGGGCCTTCTTACCAACTCCTTTGGATACTCTCCTTCTCTAAAGAGCCCCGAGTAACAATGGGGTCCAAGTTCTATTTTTATAGATTTTGTGGTCAATGCTATTTGTCTAATCCATGAAAAAATATATTTTACATTTGCTTAATATTCACCCATCCATGTGTCACTCATATGCATAAGTGCACATGTAATTATCTATTTAAAATTATAAAATATTGAATTATCCTCACCCAACTCCCACATTTTTTATATTCTCTCCTATGTGTTACCTTAATCTTCTCATGACTTCCTATTTCAGTGGTTACACGAGGAGTTACTAGTCTTACTTATTTATTAATTTAGTTTAACTTCTTTCAACCCACTTTTCTTTTCTAACTCTTCAATTTGAATTTAAATTCTTGTTTCTATATCCTCTACATGACTTATTCTTCTTAATATTTATATCCTCTACATGACTTATTCTTCTTAATATTTTTAATTAACTAAATTATCTTCCTTTTTATGATATACAAGATGATCCCAAATATTTATCGATGCCATTATCATTTAATTTATTTCCCCCTTTAGTAATATGCATAAACTATATAATCGTTTTCTTATTTATTAAAATGAATGTAAATTTTCTTTGATACTTTTCAATTTAACTTTCTTTCCACACTAGCATTTAACCATTCATATATGTTATAAAGGGTACCATATATCTCATGCCCTTCAAGAACTACCTAATTGTATTTCCAAGTGTCCAATGATTTGCATGCCCTTAAAGTATCCAACTTTTCTTAATGGAAAAATAGTGCAACAATAGAGACTCTATTAACTCATTTTTGTTTCTCTTTGTTGAGATACTAATGATCATTGAAGAATTAGGTTATCACCTTATTGCATGCCTCTCATCTAATCATAGTGAGTGACCAAGTTTGCGACCTACTTTCATGAAAACTTTTAACCTCAGAGTAAAAGGACCCCTATATTTTCAACTCAGACGACGGGAATGAGTGCTAGTAGGTGAAAACTTGAACATTTCCCCTTCGCTCTTGATAATACTCTGTACAATTACACACAACCTCTTTACCCATGTGTGGATCAACCATCAAACATGTTTCCTATGCTTGCATAAACTACAATCAACACATCATTAATTTGCATAATCCAAATCAAAATATAACATAATCGCACAACTTTTGTTGTTCCTAACTCAATCTAAAGTCCAATAAAATGTGGGTACAATCCCGTATCAATGCACTTCTCTGGTTTCCTATCACACTAGGAAAACCATTAATAACATCTACAAATTAATGTATCCAACATGTTCATTTCAATTCATCGAAAACATATAAATCAATATCATCAGTTGCATCGTATCAATGCACATTTAATTTATCTATCATATCGTAAAAGATTTTAAATAAAGCAATTCAATAATCGTGATTTTAACCCAATCATATTTAATCAAAAATTCAAGTTTCATCGTCACAATATCGGTAAAATAAATATGTATCATTATAAACAAATTACCTCAAATAATAATGTTTAGTCCATCTCAAAAGTCAAATAAAATGGGGTACTAACAATTAACCAAAACCAACTTTTCTACAAATCTTTAATTCTAATGAAAACATCTAATTTCATTGTTATAATCATTAATAACTAAATGATAAAAAATTTCCAAGGAAATCCCCATGAAGAAGCCCAAGGAATGCTTTCCCACATTGAACATGGATGGCATTCCTAATAAACTCGTCAAGATAGATTGTTGTGTCTCACTCATAGGAGTTCAAACTAGAAACCTACTACCATGAAACTAACCAAATGCCCAACAACATTGGTAACAACTGAGTAAGATAACCTCTTAAGATATTAACTAAATGATATAAAACATTATTAACTAAAAGATATCATTAAAAGAAAAGCGAGGATGAAATTATGTCTAGACCTTTCCTTGGGTTCCAAAGAACCAATACTTACTAACCTCTTTATCCGATAACTCAATCTTATCACCATTGTCATATAGTACCGTCAACAAGTTGTTCATGGTCCCTTTCTTTTCCATGTGAAAATCACCATTACCATGTTTGAGTTCCCTATGTAAAAAAAAAAGTCTTTAGCATTTTTATTGAATATTGGATCTATACAATGTTGAGTTAGATTCTTGGTTTTTCGTTGGTACTTTGTTTTTAGAGAGTTTTCAACATCTTTATAATTATGGCTAATCTTCTTTGCTTTGCTTGTTTTTTTTTTCCTCAAACTTATCTCATTTTGACTTATTTGCACTTGAAGAAACTCCACTACAATGGTTTATGCTTTAGGTAGACACAACCAAAAGGCAATATAATTTAATAATAAAAGATTTTTAATAATATGTACCGATTAACAAAATAGATTAATAAAATTCAAATATACAATTTAATAAAAACAAATTGTGAAAACATTGATACTAATTATAAAATCTAAATCCTCTAAATTATAATTATTAAATAAAATCATTTTTTGATTGATTAAAAAATTCCATTTTTAAAAACAAACAAACAACCTATTCATTTTATTCCATGAAAATGTACCCCATTTATTTTTCTTATACAACTCCTATTTCATAATATTTACACACGGTGAATGAAATATTAGGAAGGAAATCTATTTATTTTGTAAGGCATGAATGAGAATCTTATTAAATTGCATCCCAATCATCCATCTCATAATTGCATATCTTAGTCAAGGCATGCTTCAGAATATTATTAAATTCCTTCATAGTGTCATAGGAAAGGCATTGGTTATGTGGTTCTTGAAACCTCACAGGGAGGCCTTCATTCCCAATAGGACCCAGTGTTATCTCCTCAAATAAATTGATGGAGATTTTGCTTTTTAGGTGATAGATTGTGGTCCAAACATTTATTTCTAAATTTCTTTAGGTATGTTAGAGAGTCTATCTTCTGTAAATAAACTTGGAAAGAAATTTTGATTTGGTTTTGTCAAGCAAAAGAGAGAATCTTAGGTTTTGGTGGTTTAGGCGAGCTTGAAAAGCGCTCATTAACCACCGAAAGCCTTCGTTCTCGGTAGTTAAGTGGGAAAAGAAAAAGACCAGTTAACCACTGAAAAGGTTTCCATGGAAAAGAAAGAAAAGCTCGTGCTTTCACACGAGCTAGCTATCAATTGGCGAAATCATGAAGACATAACCACCAAAAGTCCATGGAGGTGGTGAGGTATGCATGTTATTATTGCATCTATCTGAAGATTGATACCCTGTTGTCCTTTTAACTACATTTGTCATTTTAGAATTAAGGCTTGGAAGAGACACAAAAACTCATGTGTGATTCCTGACTAACAGAAGTGATTAGTCACATGGCCCCTCATTATCTCCAATTACAAGGATACAGATCCATTATGACCCTAATTAATCTCTTTTTTCATTCCATTAATTACCAATTCGAATCCGAGAGTCATTGTGATAGTCTTGAGCCCGTGATTTCATCAAGTAAACGCATACTCAAATGCCATAATCCCATTTTTTTGGTGATTGCCAAGTGGAGTTCGAGTTCAGCAGATGGTTATCGAGCCAATTGTCATACCAATCAAGCCAAGTCGAGTCATCAAGTAGTTTGAATTTCATACTGCTTTAATTTGATTTTATATCTCACCTAAACTCGAAATTTTCGGCTTGTGTTCAGGAATTCTGTTGTTTAGATTCGGTTAGTGGTTGAGCTACACAATCAGAACTATGAGTCACCCTGTCTCATTTCTTCTACTCTGAGTCATACTCCCTGTCACCCTAAATAATAGAGTCTTTGCCTCCCTGGCATGAAGATTTTCCTAAATCATAGGTACAGGTCAACAATTACTAAATGTCGAAAGCAGGGCAAGCCCTAAGGGATGAATTGGATGGAGTTTGGTACCTTGAGGCTCACCCTAAGGTGCCCGAGTTCTTCAGGCAAACTGGAGTCTATGCATATTGTGAAAAACTGGCAGATTTCCACCAACAGGTGTCTGAAACCTTTGTTATCTCGTATGATGGAAGAGCAGTAACAGTCGGAAAAGAGGAGTTTGTGGTTGATGAGGCAGCCATAGCTGAGTTCACTGGTCTCCCTAGAACAGGGGATTGCTGGTTCAAATCAACTATGCCTTAAAACATTGAATTTAGATCCTACCTATAGCCTCTGCACAAGGATATTATATGGAAAAAAGACATACCAATGTCTTATCTGGAACCTAAGTGGCAATCTCTCATGAAGGCAATCTTTGTCTATATCACCTGTGAAGGTAGATGCAACAGGGTTATGTTTTACCACTTTAAGCTATTGAACCATTTCACAGGCAGGTCTCCCATCAATTTCCCTTTCTACCTGCACAAAGCTCTCACAAAAATGGCCAGACAAGTCAAGGCGAAGCCTACCAAAGTGGCTAGTAGGTTGTCACACCAAGGGTTGATTACACTCATTATTAAAGATTCCTTGAAGAAGAAACAAGTGGACTGGAATTACTTCCTATTTTGGAATGAGTTCCAAACTAATTTTCAATAGGATGAAAAGGGGAAGAAGTATGTTGCTAAGAAGTCCATCACCCCTAAAAGCAGTCGAAGAAAAAGGAAGGCTATCTCACCTCCAAGAGAGCCGACAGAACCATCCTCTGATAAAAGAAAAAGAACCAAAAGGAAATTACAGTTTAGTAAAGAGGGTGAGCAGACTAGGGACCTCATTGAAGGAGATAACCCCTTGAACTTACCATATAGTGACTCAGAGCCAGAGCAGGAGTTATCAGAGACACAGGGTGAGGAATAGGCTGAGCAAGTTGCAGAAGATTATCTCAACTTGCCCTCACCAACTCCTCCAGATGAACACAGTCAACCATTAGCAAAAGCTTCTTCAAGCAAGCCTAAAGCATCCAAGACTCAAAAAATCAATAAACTTATGAAACAGATCTATGAGATGGAAGTTTTAGAAAGGAAAATACAAACTTGACTGAAAGAAATGCAGAACTTTTTAACATGAAGCAAAGTCTCAAGGAAAAGCATGATAAAATCAAGGACAGGAACAGGGTGTTGATAAGAGAGAACATGAAGTTGTACAGGCAGGTTAGACTTCTAAGGCTAAAGTTAAAAGAGTCTCAGCCTCCAACACAGGATCAATCAGCTTTGGAAACTCTAGCCAAGTTAGCTACAACAATGGTGGATATACCACAGTCTTCCACACATCAAGTTAAATCTCGCAGATCTGTATGAGGAAGAGTTGCATCATCAAAGAGGCCTTAAACACTCAGCAAATCATTAAGGTAATCAATTTTTGCAATTTTGAAGTTTTGGACAAAGCTAAGTTTTCATTGGTTTTGGCGAACATGATGACTGTTCATTAACCACTGAAAGCAGAGCTTTCAGTAGTTAATACACCCAGAATTCCTCTATGTTAACCACCGAAACCTGTAATAGGCCAGAGAAAGCTAAATTTTGCACAGATCGAGGTTTTACTAATCCAAATCATTTGAAAACACTTGTAATGGATAGATGTTGAATTATAGATTCAGATTCAACATCCACTTTTGGTGTATAAGGATTAGAAAAGGTAACCAAGTTGGTTTTGGTACCTATTTTTGGTGGCAACAAATTAGGATTTTTGCACAACTCAGCAAATTCAAATTTTATCTCTTGGAAGAGTCATCAATCAGTCTTGGAAGGCTATTCTGCACTACATAAGGACTCTACAAGATCTGAAGACCATGAAATGTGGAATTGACCTCATTTTGAGGATCATCCCTTATCTTTTGCAAGTTAGTTTTGACTTTCTATTTTAGGCATATTTGATCCATTAATTCAGGATCTAGATACTGTGTTGTAAAAGCTATAAACCTAAAAACAGAAGATGAACTAAGGGTTCGATTTTGAGTTCTACATTCTACTATTTTGTATGAAAGACATTTTCTTTAATATATCAAGCCTGCAAGATTTTTTCATTTGTTATTGTCAGACCCTCTTTCATCTTTGTCTATGCATATGAGTGGAATTCGTTCTTTTGTCTTTGTTTAATGGTCCTATGGTAACTATCATCTTACTTTTGATTGTTAAGAAAGAATCATAAGCATCTTTGGCTAGTTTGTTGACCCATCATATATATGGTTTATGTATGTTTTGGTTAACCGATTGGTTTTCTTATCCATTTGTTATACAAATCTATCTGATAAATAGCTCTTGAAGGCCTTGTATTGCATGAGTATAGTTAGACTGTCTTGAAAATAAAATCCAGAGATTAAGATATTCATCTTGATCCAAACCCACACCTATTATTGAGAAAATAGTTTCCAAAAAAATTAAGTTACCAGGCATCTCTGACTTACAACCTAGGAGAGTTTCTTGGAGTGATAACAAATTGGCGTCGTTGCCGGGGAACAAAGAGATTGAAGCTCAGCTTCCTTTGGAGATGACATAGATCCAGCTTTGATGATAAACAAATCCTGGACATCATTTGGATTGTAATCATCTATCGAGCGACTCCATTGGAATGAAGTGGCTTCGAAAAGAGCTCACACTAGGGAAAACCAATAAGGCCCACTAGCAGCACCAGTTCTAGACCCTGAGAAGATCACCAGTAGGGGAAAGGCTTTACAAAGACAGGATTTCGGATATGCAAAGACATCAAATCCAGGTATTCAAACCGACACTTCTTCTTTCATATCTAAAAGACCTCTAGTTGAATCCCCTGCTGCTGAAACTCATAGTTCTCAGAAAATTGAACTTGTATCTGAAAGATTGAAGGTTGAGGAGCCTTCAGTTTCCTCTAATGTTACAGACTTTGTTTTTGAGCATGATATTACATCCAACCTTAAAGAGGTAATTACAGGATCCCCTCAGCAAAAATAAACCTCTTCTTCTTCTTCTTTGAATTCCTCACCCACAAAGCCTATAGAGGGTGTTTTCTATACTCATACTAATCTGCCCGTTCTTGAAGATATTTTACATGATCTTTCATCTAAGGGAGAAGAAATCTTAGCCTTATTTCTTGGTCATTTTTACAATTCCTCTTATTTTCCACCCATTTCTGAAAATTTTGCTCAAAGTGAAGTGAGACAAACATTTTTATTAAACTCAGCCATCCCATCTCAACCTTCATCTCCTAAAAATTCTTCCTCTGTATCAACCCCTAAGATTTCCATGGTTGTCCCTTTAACCAAGATGGAACAAATCTTAGCAAATAGGTATGCTCCACTTGTCTTTCCCAATCCCTTATCTACCATGCCAACCAGAGATTATCATAAATATATGCCAAACTTTACCGGAGTTGGGGATTATACTGTCGAAGAACATATAGAAGCCTTTTATGCTTATGCTGAAAATATTAATATTTCAGAAGAAGATGTGTGGACAAGAGTTTTTGTGCAGAGTTTGGATGGCCAAGCTAGGAAGTGATTCAAAGAGCTACCAACAAATTCAGTGACAGGTATTGAGAAACAAGACGAGGTGTTCTTAAAACACTGGGGAGAAAGAAAAGATCTTATATATTACATTTATGAATTCGAAAACCTAAGAAGAGAAGATGGAGAGTCAGTCTCAGACTTCATCAAAATATTCAATAGAATGTTTGGCAAGATCCCTGGAGAGATCAAGCCAAGTGACGCATCAGCAAAGATCACATTTTCTGCTACTTTTGATCTAGACTTTTGTTTAATCCTTAGAGAAAGAAGATCAACCACACTTGCTTTAATGCAAGATGTTGCTCTCGAAGTCGAATCAAATATTATGGCATCTCAGAAACTCAAAGGAAAATTTGAGAGAAAGAAGTTTTTTGTTGAGCCCCCTTCTTCTTCTAATAGGAAAATGGAAAATATGGCCAAGATGTTGGAAAAATTGACATCTGAAATGTCAAAATTGAAGATTCAGAGTCAATAACCAGCAAGGATAAAAGAGCCAAATGCTTTTGTCCCTAGAAATCCAAATGCAATCAACAAGTCCAGATCCTTCAGAGAGACAAGAATGCATCTGATGATCAAAGAATCAGACCCCCTTTCCAAAATGCAATGCTAGAAGAGGAACAACAACTATCTCATGATGAAGTTGAAGAAGTAGGTGACATAAATTGTTTTGGTGACGAAAATGATTCCTCCTTTTTGACACAAGTAGATTATGAAGAAGCCCAGATGGATCAGGAGATTCATGAGGCAAGTATTGAAGAATCTGTCTATCAAACAGATGATCAGCAAGGTTATAATTTAAGATCTAAAAATGCTACCCCTAAACCATTTCCCACTGCTCCTGTGAAGAAGAAAGAAGTTGTTGCCAAGCAGCCTACTGCTCCTGTAAAGAAGACCCCTCTTTTTGTAAAACAACAGCAGAAGCAATCTCAGCCCCAAGTCAAGGAGCAAGCTATCCTCAAAGCTCCTTCTAATGAGGTAAAAACTTATGACAAGTCATCATACTCTTTCAATTTCGAATTAGAAATTCAGAAAGTAAAAATACCTATGCCATTGAACGAACTTATGAAGAATGACATTTTCAAGTCTCCCATCCTGAAGTCCCTTGAACCAAATACCTCTTCATCTGCTGATTTTGTAAACTTACAAGATGACAAGCCAATAGTAACTATAGGGCTTATGATAGAATATCAAGATGACTCTTGTCCACCTTTCTATATATCCCTAAATGTTCATGATAAGGTCCTTCACAACTGCTTGCTTGATTCAGGAGCATCACATAATCTTATGCCTAAGGAGATGGGAATTAAAGGATTAAAGGTGTTTGGAGATGCAGATCTCATCATACAACAAGTAAACATTACTTTCCAAGCAAATCATGTCAGATTGAAGGCCTGCAGGGATGAGGTATGGAAAATCAGGGATTCTTTTCCCATTTTTGACATTTATTATATAACCAGAGATATGAATCATCTTGCATATTCCCTTGTTGTTTCAGCCAGTCTTTTTATTCCTCCCATGCCTCCCAGGCTCAATTATGAAATCCAAGTCAAATATAGACCATCTTTGCCCGACAATATTAAATACTGGAAATTTTTTGAAGATGATGATGAACTTAATAGATTTCTCCAGTTGGTAGATGAATTTTCTGATATGCATGTTGACCAACAAAATCAAAATGTAGAGGAATCTCATAAGCCTAAGCTAAAACAAAAATTGGGTCAGCATGAGATTGTTCAACTGCCTAACAATTATATACCTCATGGTTTGGTACCTCTTGAAAAGATATTCGATCATAACGATGTCCCTTACAAGCCAGATAAGAAGGAAAAAGAGCCTGATGTTCATGAGCACAACATAGAAAGAGAAAGCCAGTCTAAATTCATAAATCTATCCTCTGAATTGACTGCTGATCAGAAGTCCGAATATTGCATCATTTTGAAAGAATTCTCTGATGTTTTCTCTTGGAAATACAGTGATATGAAAACTTACGACCCTGAGATCATTCAACATAATATCCCACTTGAAAGGGACACCATCCCTTTCAAACAAAAGCTCATACCTATCAGCCCACTTCTTTTGCCTGTAATTGAAAGAGAAATCAAAAAGCTTCTTGATGCTAAGATCATAATCCCTTTAAGATACTCTAAATGGATTGAAAATATAGTAATAGTGAGAAAGAAAAATGGTGAGGTCAGGTTATGTGTGGACTTTAGAAACTTAAACAGATGCTCAAAGAAAGATAACTATCCCCTACCTAAGATGGAACATTTGCTACAAAGAATTTCAGGGGCTACTGTTATGTCTTTCTTGGATGGTTTTTCTGGCTACAACTAGATTTTTGTCCATCCTGATGACCAAGAGAAGACTACTTTTACTACTCCTTGGGGTACCTTCATGTATGCCAAAATGCCATTCGGATTAATGAATGACGGGGCCACTTTTCAAAGGGCCATGGACATAGCTTTCGTGGGTGAGAAGGACAAGTTTGTCCTCATCTATCTCGATGACATCATAGTTTATTCCAACAGTCATGAAGAGCATCTAAAGCATTTAAAAAGAGTTTTTCTTAAGTGCAGGCAATTCGGAATTTCATTGAATCCCAAAAAGTCCCATTTTTCTCTCAGGAAAGGCAAGCTCTTAGGCCACATTGTCTCAGCAGAAGGCGTGAAAATTGATCTAGCTTGGGTGGAATAAATTCAGAGGTTGTCCTTACCAAGGTCAAAAAAGGATATTCAATCTCTGCTCGGTAAGATTAATTTTGTTAGAAGATTTGTTCCAAATTTTGTTGAGCTAGTAAAACACATAACATGTATGTTGAAAATGGGATCTGAGATAAAATGGACAGACAATGCAAGGAATTCATTTCAGGATATCAAACAGACTATCATGGAATCCCTGACTCTAATCAGTCTGGATTACAACAAGAGTTTCTATATTTTTTCCTTCGCTTCTTATGACACGGTGGCAGTAATCTTGTTACAGAAAAATGATGACAGTATGGATCACCCAGTTGCCTTCTTCAACAAAACACTCAGAGATGCTGAACTAAGGTATGATCCTATTAAAAAACAAGCCTATGCTCTCATAAAATCTTTAAAAGCTTTCAGAATTTATATCCTCCACTCAAAATTCATTGCATATGTTCCTTCACCCTCTGTGAAAGATGTTTTGACTCAGCCTGATATTGATGGAAAAAGAGATAAATGGATCACAAAGTTAATCGAGTTCGACATAGAAGTAAAGCCCCCCAAATTGGTAAAAGGCCAAGGCCTTGCTAAGATTTTAACGAAGGAAAACCATGAGTTGTTGGATATAAATTTCATTGGGGAAAATTCAACGAGTTTGCAGACGGAGGTGGCAATAGAAGGACAACATAACAATCAACAGGTGGCAGAGCATTTGTCTTCTTTTGAATGGTACTCAGCTATTATACATTTTTTACAAAAGCTAGAGGTTCCTCCTGAACTTAGCATGACTCAAGCCCGAGCCCTTAAGCTCAGAGCCATCAAATGTTGCATTTACAATAATCTGTTATATTGGAAAGACCCTGCTGATTTACTACTCATATGTTTAGACAAAGAAGAGTCAGTGGAAGTTAAACATCAGTTTCATTCAAGTGGTTGTGGAGGTCATCATTACTGGAAGACCACAGTTCATAAAATTCTAAGGGCTAGGTACTATTGGCCTTTTATTTTCTCAGATGTGTGTGCCTTCATCAAAGCTTGTGATAAATGTCAAAGATTCATAGGAAAACAACAACTAAAATCTCTGCCCCTAAGACCTATAGTAGTGAATGGCCCTTTTCAGTAGTGGGGTTTAGATTTTACAGGCGAGATAAATCCTTCGTCTAGTAGTCAACATAAGTGGATCTTAGTGGCCACAGATTATTTTACAAAATGGATAGAGGAAGTTCCCACCAGGAATGCCACTCATCAGGTTGTCATGAAATTTCTTTATGAAAACATCTTGAGTAGATTTGGTTGCCCCAAAAGGCTGGTAACAGATAATGCAACAGCTTTCAAAGCTGATGCATTGGTTGACATGTGTGAATCAATGGGCATCCAATTAGTACATTCAACCCCCTACTACCCTCAAGGTAATGGCATGGCCAAGTCATCCAATAAGAGCTTAATTAGAATCATCATAAAGCTATTAGAGGAGAACAAAAAGAATTGGGATTCTAAACTAAAATTTTCTCTGTGGGCAGACAGAGTAACTATCAAAAAATCCATAGCAACCTCTCCATTCAAATTGGTCTATGGAACTGATGCCATTTTTCCTGTTCAGTTAATTTTACCAGTGGCTAAATTTTTTCAAGAAGAGCAAACTGAGTCAAATGATATGGTAAGAAGAATGCTCGATTTGGTAGAACTGCAGCAAGTCCGCGAACATTTAGTGGACAAATCAAAGGCTCATCAAAAGAGGATCAAGGATACTTTTGATAGGAAGGAAGAGGTAGATAATTTTCAAGTTGGTGATTGGGTTCTGAAATGGGACGCCCTCAGACAGGATAAAGGCAAATACAACAAGTTCGATTCTTTGTGGATCGGTCCTTTCATGATAACTAAAGTACATCACAACAACACCTTCATTATACAAAGTCTGGGAGGTGAAGAAATGATCGGTGGCCCAATCAACGAGCGATTTCTGAAACTCTATTTTATCAAGGCTGTGAAGCCTGGTCATTGTAATTTTATTTTTAGTCTTTATTTTTATAGAATAACTCCATGCCCAATGGAAACACTAGCAAATAGTTTTAAGTTTTCTTTTTTGAGGAAAGGAATTGGTTCTGTGGTTTTTGAAACCTCACAGGGAGGTTTTCATCCCCAATAGGAGCCAGTGTTATCTCCTCAAATAAATTGATGGAGATTTTGCTTTTTAGGTGATAGATTGTGGTCCAAAAATTTATTTCTAAATTTCTTTATGTATGTTAGAGAGTCTATTTTCTGTAAATAAACTTGGAAAGAAATTTTGATTTGGTTTTGTCAAGCAAAAGAGAGAATCTCAGGTTTTGGTGGTTTAGGAGAGCCTGAAAAGTGCTCATTAACCACCGAAAACCTTCGTTCTCGGTAGTTAAGGGGGAAAAGCAAAAGCCCAGTTAACCACCGAAAAGGTTTCCATGGAAAAAAAAGAAAAGCTCGTGCTTTCGCATGAGCTAGCTGTCAATTGGCGTAATCATGAAGACATAACCGCCGAAAGTCCATGGAGGTGGTGAGGTATGCATGTTATTATTGCATCTATCCGAAGATTGATTCCCTGTTGTCCTTTTAACTCCATTTGTCATTTCAGAATTAAGGCTCAACAGAGACACAAAAACTCATGTTTGATTCCCGACTAACAGAAGTGATTAGTCACATGGCCCCTCATTATCTCCAGTTACGAGGATACAGATGCATTATGACACTAATTAATCTTTGTTTTGATTCCATTAATTACCAATTCGAATCCGAGATTCATTGTGACAGTCTTGAGCCCGTGATTTCATCAAGTAAATGCATACTTAGAGGTCATAATCCCGTTTTTGTGGTGATTGCCAAGTGGAGTTCGAGTTCAGCAGATGGTTATCGAGCCAATTTTCATACCAATCAAGCGAAGTTGAGTCATCAAGTAGTTTGAATTTCATATTGTTTCAATTTGATTTTATATCTCACCTAAACTCGAAATTTTCGGCTTGTATTCAAGCAGTCTGTTGTTTAGATTCGGTTAGTGGTTGAGCTATGCAATCAAAACTCTAAGTTACCTTGTCTCATTTGTTTTACTCTGAGTCATACTCTCTGTCACCCTAAATCATAGAGTCTTTGTCTCCCTGGCATGAAGATTTTCCTAAATCACAGGTATAGGTCAGCAATTACTAAATGCCAAAAGCAGGGCTGGCCCTAAGGGCTGAATTGGATGGAGTTTGGTACCTTGAGGTTCACCCTGAGGTGGTTGAGTTCTTCAAGCAAACTGGAGTCTATGCATATTGTGAAAAACTGGCAGATTTCCACCAACGGGTGTTTGAAACCTTTGCTATCTCGTATGATGGAAGAGCAACAACAGTGGGAAAAGAGGATTTTGTGGTTGATGAGGCAGCCATAGCTGAGTTCACTGGTCTCCCTAGAATAGGGGATTGCTGGTTCAAATCAACTATGCCTTAAAACATTGAATTTAGATCCTACCTACAGCCTCTGCACAAGGATCTTATATGGAAAAAAGACATACTAATGTCTTATTTGGAACCTAAGTGGCAATCTCTCCTAAAGGCAATCTTTGTCTATATCACCTGTGAAGGTAGACACAATAGGGTTATTTTTTACCACTTTAAGCTATTGAACCATTTCACAGGCATGTCTCCCATCAATTTGCCTTTCTACCTGCACAAAGCTCTCACAAAAATAGCTAGACAAGTCAAGGCAAATCCTACCAAAGTGGCCAGCAGGTTGTCACACCAAGGGTTGATTACACTCATTATTAAAGAGTCCTTGAAGAAGAAACAAGTGGACTGGAATTACTTCCTATTTTGGAATGAGGTCCAAACTAATTTTCAATAGGATGAAAAGGGGAAGAAGTATGTTGCTAAGAAGTCCATCACCCCTAAAATCAGTCGAAGAAAAAGGAAGGCTATCTCACCTCCAAGAGAGCCGACATAACCATCCTCTGCTAAAAGAAAAAGAACCAAAAGGAAATTACAGTTTAGTAAAGAGGGTGAGCAGACTAGGGACCTCATTGAAGGAGATAACCCCTTGAACTTACCATATAGTGACTCAGAGCCAGAGCAGGAGTTAGCAGAGACACAGGGTGAGGAATAGGCTGAGCAAGTTGCAGAAGATTATCCCAACTTGCCCTCACCAACTCCTCCAGATGAACACGGTCAACCATTAGCAAAAGCTTCTTCAAGCAAGCCTAAAGCATCCAAGACTCAAAAAATCAATAAACTTATGAAACAGATCTATGAGATGGAAGTTTTAGAAAGAGTCATTAAAAAGGCAAATACAAACTTGATTGAAAGAAATGCAGAACTTTTTAACATGAAGCAAAGTCTCAAGGAAAAGCATGATAAAATCAAGGACAGGAACAGGGTGTTGATAAGAGAGAACATGAAGTTGTACAGGTAGGTTAGACTTCTAAGGGTAAAGTTAAAAGAGTCTCAGCCTCCAACACAGGATCAATCAGGTTTGGAAACTCTAGCCAAGTTAGCTACAACAATGGTGGATATACCACAGTCTTCCACACATCAAGTTAAATCTCACAGATCTGTACGAGGAAGAGTTGCATCATCAAAGAGGCCTTAAACACTCAGCAAAGCATGAAGGTAATCAATTTTTGCAATTTTGAAGTTTTGGACAAAGCTAAGTTTTCGATGGTTTAGGCGAACAGGACGATTGTTCATTAACCACCGAAAGTAGAGCTTTCGGTAGTTAATACACCCAGAATTCCTCTATGTTAACCACCGAAACCTGTAACTGGCCAGAGAAAGCTAAATTTTGCACAGATCGAGGTTTTACTAATCCAAATCATTTGAAAACACTTGTAATGGATAGATGTTGAATTATAGATTTAGATTCAAGATCCATTTTTGGTGTATAAGGATTAGAAAAGGTAACCAAGTTGGTTTTGGTACCTATTTTTGGTGGCAACAAATTAGGATTTTTGCAGAACTCAGCAAATTCAAATTTTATCTCTTGGAAGAGTCATCAATCAGCCTTGGAAGGCTATTCTGCATTGTAGAAGGACTCTACAAGATCTGAAGACCATGAAATGTGGAATTGACCTCATTTTGAGGATCATTCCTTATCTTTTGCAAGTTAGTTTTGATTTTCTATTTTAGGCATATCTGATCCATTAATTTAGGATCTAAATACTGTGTTTTAAAAGTTATAAAGCTAAAAATAGAAGATGAACTAAGGGTTCGATTTTGATTTCTACATTCTACTGTTTTGTATGAAAGACATTTTTTTTAATATACCAAGCCTGCAAGCTTCTTTCATTTGTTATTGTCAGACCCTCCATCTTTGTCTATGCATATGAGTGGAATTCATTCTTTTGTCTCTGTTTAATGGTCCTATGGTAACTGTCATCTTACTTTTGATTGTTAAGCAAGAATCATAAGCATCTTTGGCTAGTTTGTTGACCCATCATATATATGGTTTATGTATGTTTTGGTTAACCGATTGGTTTTCTTATCCATTTGTTATACAAATCTATCTGATAAATAGATTTTAAAGGCCTTGTACTGCATGAATATAGTTAGACTGTCTTGAAAATACAATCCAGAGATTAAGATATTCATCTTGATCCAAACCCAAACCTATTATTGAGAAAATAGTTTCCAAAAAGATTAAGTTACCAGGCATCTCTGACTTACAGCCTAGGAGAGTTTCCTGGAGTGGTAACACTAGGAATGGTTGCGTTAACCTCCACCGAACCTGTACTTTGTTGGATTTAATTGCTTAGGATCAGAACAACCCTCTGACACGGGAATGAATTATAGTTAGGCTGGTAGGTGGAAAGACCTCCTCAAGGGTTAATCATGGGATGGGGCAGACCGCCCATCTGTAAGGCTTTCAGACCTGACCAAAGACTGGGAATTTGGGACACATGCAATCTTGCTGGAAAATGCAAGAAAGGAAAGTGTGGGGGTCAAGGAGGAAATCTGCGAAGAGTGCAAAGGTGAGGGTCGAAGTTCTCGAGTCCAAGAAAGGACTGAAAGAGGAAAGTGAGTTCTGATCACAAAAAATAGAGATTGATTCGGGAGAAGGAGAGTAACCTTCGTCCCTATCTATTTATGTACTGGGAGAAGGAGAGTAACATTCATCCCTAACTTTCGTTGAGCTGGAAGAAAGAGATTGAATCTCAAAACATCATGGAATAAGCT
>ML783098.1:56559-74181 GCA_009831015.1 Picea engelmannii
CCATCTGTCCCGATATGTACTGCATCTTTTTCAACAAAATCGAAGATCTTTTGACAATCTTCATTGACTCCTTTTGTAATTCTTTTATATCCTTCCAATTTTGTTTCCCAAACCTTTATCATTATATCTCCTTTCAACTGCTCTGAAATGGATATTTTCTGTGATTTTCCAGTTTCTTCTTTTTTCAAAGAAGTTATTATCTTTTGGAACGAATTCCTTGCTGCTTTAGCTTCTCTTTCTTTTTGCACTACCTTTTCCACAAACCTTTTTGATTCTTGAGAATAATTCTAGATGATTTCTAGATTACAAAATATATTTTGTTGTTCTTCCTCAATATTTGAATATATCTCTGATGCTTTAGTCTTGAAATGTTCCATTTCAATCACTTGATTAGTGATTGAAATGATTTTATCTTGCAGATATTTATTTTCATTGCCCAGCTTTTGCACTTGTTCTTGAGTAACCTRTATCATGTTTTTTGCCTCATCCAAATTTTCATTTAACTTTTGGATTTCTTGGATGTCTTTGAGTCTAGCTTGTTCTAGACCTTTTTGTATTCCCCAGCCAATAATTTTTTCATTTTTCTTTAATCTTTCCTGTAGTTGAATTATTTCCCGATCCTTTTGCTCTAGCATAGTGGTTAGATTTCCTACAGAATACATATTGGTTGATGCTATTGCACCCATGGTTCCTGCTAGCTCTGTGGAAAATTCTCCTTCATTTAGCTTCTTTCCATCAATGATAATTTTATGTTTTTTGACCATTCTTTCTCCCACGGGATGTAATTCTTGTTTCAAAACAGCTCTTCGTTTTTTGCTGAAAAAATAATCAGATGAAGGAATTTCATCTCTGGTGATCGGCTCTAAATCACTCACATATAGAACTCCTTCATGAGGGGTTCCAAAAGTAGACTGAAGTGGAGTCAATGTTGTAATAGGACTGCGGAGTTCCTGTGAAGATGTTCCCCCAACATTCTCTGGGATATCATCTAGGATTATTAGGCTTGTTTCAATTCCTTTTCCTTTTTCTGTCTGTGATTCTCTGGTCTGAGAACCCTCTGAATTCTGAGAAGGATTTTCAGAATTTTCAATTTATCCTTGTCACTTGAATCATACTGAATGATGGTTTCAAACCCTGGAGGCATTGTTTCTTGCTCTTGCGCTGATGTTGACATCTCGCCTTGTAAAATCTTTGGCAGACATTGTCTTCTTTTTCTTTGAAAAGATGCAAACCCCACCTGTGCATCAGGTGACAAGGTTTGCACTCTTCTCTGAACTTCTTCATAAGATTTAACATTTCTAAAAACATCGTCATAAACTGAAAATTCATGTTCATATGCTTTCAAACCGCATTGTGTGAAATGCCGACTGATTATTTGGTATGGGTCATGTTTCCTGTGCTCTATATCTGCCAATTTTACTTCATTCATTGACTCGGCTTCTGCCTTTGAATGGTCTATGTTTAATAAAACAAATTTTCCTAAATAAACAGGAAAAGATGGCCATGCCTTTTTCTGATGAGCCTTTAGTTCTAGCCCAATACCCCCATTTACTAACTGATAAGCCACTTCTCTGCATATTAACCTGTCTGGTAAAAATTTTGGGAGTGCATGAGGCGGAATAGAACAGCCGTAAACTCTCACATAGGAAAAAATTTCCTCGATGAACCAGTCAGTGACTGACTTGAGGTTTTCTATGATGGTATTTGAAATGCGAGGAGGTTCGCATCCAAAGAATATTCTGTGTAGAGGGATAATTACATATTGACAAACCTCATAAAAAGCATTTTTTGCATTTTCTTCCCAGAGATCTGAATGGTACTTATGAACAGGCTCTGAGCAAGAAACATTCCAACTCCAATTCATTAATGGGAATGGAGTCATAAAACAAATGGCATCCATGATATAAGCTGACATATAAAAAGAGACTGGTTGTCCCTATGACCCAGCTGTTTTGTAATTCATAACCTCTGATGTAAGGTTATCTGATAGAATTTTGTGCCAATTAAAATTGCGTCCCTCTGAAACTTCCTCTAAGAAAGGTATCCATTCTGCATTAAAGTGAAAAGGATCATTTCTCCCAATAATTCTACATAACATCATTGCTACATACGCCATATATTCATTTAAGGAAGTTGTGGCATAAATTCCATTTATATCAGCCCTAAACTTGTTTTCATCTCTGGCCCATCCTCTTATCATATCAGGGTATGTTTGGCCACCTTCAATGCACTCCTTTTTTTGAAATGCGCCTACAAACTCAGAATTATAAGTGTGTCTAAAGTTGGGTGAGAGATTATACATTACTTGGATATGTTCAGGCCTGAATGAGCCGATAACAGCTCCTTGTTCATTCAGAATACTTCTGGTCGGAACATCTACTTTATCCAGTGCCCAGGCAATCATGTCGATATAAGAAACAAGTCTCGGTCGTGCAGCAACCTTGTGAAGCTCAGTCTCGGCGATATCTCGGAGGTGATTATCTGAATCAGTGGCCGCGTATTTCAGCTCTTCTTCTAGTATTTCGGCAATTCCATTCCATGACTTGACAGAGTGTACCCCAGATGCAGTAGTGTCTAAAATAATATCACCTTCTGGTTGCTCTTCAGTTTTCTTCGAAGCTTTTTTGGGTGTCATAGCTCTGTGTTCACTTGAAAACCTGTAACTGAGCGGAATTTAGCTTCGAACTGATAATATGAACGTTTCAAAAATTTGTTTCGAGTATAGCATAATAGCATTGAGATTTGTACCTCTGTTATGAATTTAAGGCTCTCAATGCAAAAGATATTCCCGAATATATAAATTTAATGTTTGTACTTGAGTTTTCCCGATATTTTCAAATATAATAGAAACTTATCAAATCGGACTATGTCGCATTAAAATCATTTATCAAAAGTTTAAACCTTAAACCTTGTTTCTAAGAATGATTAATTAGCATTAATCTTGATTTAAATTTGAAAACATTCTTATCGGAGTTTCGGAACTTTTGATGTAGAGGAAACAAGTCATCGAAGAATCCCGATAGCCGAAATCGCGATGTATTATTTAAGTTAAAATCTTTTTATTATCTTAATTAATCCAGATTAATAAAATTTCAGGATTTCATTCATCGGGAAATTGGGGATCGGGAAATCGAGAAATCCAATGTCATGAAAACTGTTGCTCACAAAACCGCGAACTCCGATATCCCGATATGATTATTTACTCTTAATCATGCTTAATAGTGCTTAGATTAATTCCAATCTTCACTTAAGGATTAATTGTATCGCGAAATCGGGAAATCAAAAAATACGATGACAAGTTTCTTTGTTCTCGCAAAATCGTGAATCCGGATTTTGCGATGAGATTAACTTAAAGTTTATACGCTTTTTAAATCTGATTTAAGTAACTGATGTTTTTAATTAAGGATTAATGTATCGGAAAATCGGGAATCGGGATTTCGCTATTTAATTTGTGTTGAACATTTGTTCGCTCAAAACTCTGAATCCCGATATCCCGATGTAAATTTAAATTCCTTAAGTTTTAAATCAAAGTCCGTTTTAAAAATATTATTTCGCATAATATTGGAAAACTTATATTCGTTTAGAGTTTTATCATTCTTTTTCCAAAAATGAACCATAAGGGCATCGCGAATTCATCGGAGATGAAATTTTTTCTTTAGGAAATTTATAATATGCAAAGACTCAAAGATACAAAATTTTTCCTCCTCGAGATAAAAAATTCAAGGTCTGTTTCAACATAGGCTCCAACTGGGGACCTCGTCTCCCTGTGGGACGAGGAGAACATCCAGACTCAGTGCCTTCATTGGGTAATGGGGTCAAGAGTTTATTTCTGATAAACAGATCAAGGAGTAAGAAAAGATAACACGTATGGTCTTTGAAAACCTTTTCAAAACTTATTTGAAATTCAGATATAGTCTTTTTCAAAATTCTCCTTCTCATTCCAAAATTGAGTTAGTATTGAGATGATTTGAACAATCTTTAGGAGCTCAACAGATTATTGAACATTTCAGCTTGCATCAATCGAAATAAAATTCATAATTTTAAAACTAGGAAGCTCTATTTGACTTAAGACGAATATCCAGTTTTTGAAAGATTGATCACTAGAGTAGAGTTCACAGATAAGTATGACAACCTTACAGATACCTCAGATATTGCTTCACTGCCAGCAGGCCTGTTCAGTACCCCGGTGAAGTTATCTGTCCCTTTTTACTGAATTTCCTTTCACCACTTCGAATGCTAATTTTATGTTTAGACATTGCTTCACTGCCAGTAGGCCTATTCAGTACCGCGGTGAACTTATCTATTTTTTATTTTTAGACGAGGGCAATCATTTAAATGAATTTCCTTTCATCGTCTGTATGACTAGATGGGGACAATCAATAATGAATTTCCTTTCACCATCTGTCTCATAGTTATCTCATGCTTACAAAGCGGGGGCAATCAGTGATATTTAATATATCAGGGTTGGTGATCTGTGTAAAATTTTATAATAACGGTTTGACAACTTGTTTTGATTATTCTAGACCAATTTTTCTCAACCTTCAAAACTTCCTAAGTCTGTAGAGAAAAGGGAAAACATTTTCAAGGGGTTTTCTTTTGAGCAAGATTTAAAGTTCAGACAAACTATTAAACAACTTAAGAAATACAGAGTTAATCTCAAACTTAACCATTTTTAGTCAGAGAGAAAAACATGAAAACTGACCTAACTGAATTCAATCATTTGATGATTTTCAAAGTCAATATAAAATCTCTTCAACTCTGATACAAAATTTATTTATTATTATTTTTTTATTTTTTTATTTTTTTTTTAAATAATGTTTTAACGATTTGAGAAAGAAACTGGTATGTACAAATTTGTTTTATTTTATTTTATTTTTACTTTTATTTTTATTTTTATTTTTTTTTTAATTTTTTTTTTATTCCATGTAATGCTTTAAGAATCGTGCATTAACAGGGGCATTTAGGATCTTACCATCTAAATTTTCCAGTAGAAAAGAGTTTTTACCTTCAGAAGATGATATTTTAAAAGGTCCATACCAGATGTGATCAAATTTATCGTTTTTACCCGAATCTTCCTTTCGAGCATCCCACCTTAGAACTAGATCTCCTGGAAGAAAGTTTTTGTTCTTGGCCTTGCGATCAAATAGTAGCTTCATATTATCCTGGTACTTCTGTAGCTTTTCCTCTATTACATCCCTGTGCTGCTGGACTTCAATTAATTGGTTTATTGTTCTAGTGAGAGGATTTGGCTCTTCCTTCTCATCCTGCCACAGCTTCATTACAGGAAGTGCTAAGTTTATGGGTAAAACTACATATGTGCCATAAACCATTTTAAATGGTGAGGTACCAATAGATTTCTTCGTTCCTATTCGATTGGCCCATAAAGCATACTTTAAATGTAAGTGCCAAGATCTTTTATTTTCATTTAAGACTTTCTTAATTATGCTGATCAAACTCTTATTAGAAGATTCAGCTAGACCGTTTCCTTGTGGATAATATGTTGTGGAATGTCCTAGTACAATGTTATATTTTTGACAAAAACTAATCATTGACATTGACTTGAAAGCCTGAGCATTATCTGTTACTATCTTTCTAGGACATCCAAATCTTGCCAATATATTCTCTTCCAAAAACTCTATAACCACTGAATCAATGGCCTTCCTGGTGGGTATTGCCTCCACCCACTTTGTAAAATAATCTGTGGCAGTGAGGATCCACCTATGTTGGGCGCTTGAATGTGGATTTATCTCACCTATGAAATCAATCCCCCATTACTGGAAAGGAGCTTCTGTTTTGACTGGTACTAACGGCATAGATGGTAACTTTTGTTTTCCAGTGAAGAATTGGCAAGGGTTACAAGATCTTACCTTAGCATTTACATCAGGGAACAACTTGGGCCAATAATAACCGACCCTTAAAATTTTATATGTTGTTGCTCTCCAAGCATGATGCCCTACACAGACCCCTTCATGAAACTGACTGATAACTTCCTCTGTCTCTGATTCAACCAAGCAAACTAAGAGGAAACCAAGCGGGTCTTTCCAGTATAATTTTTTCTCAGAAATCCAATATTTAACTGCATGCAGTTTCAATGTTCTAGCTTTGGAAGATGACAATTCATATGGGCATTTCAAAGTTAAAAGATATGTTACTATATCTTTATACCAATCAGACGAAATGAATTTGTCCTCAATCTTGTTTTCAATTATTTAATCATCGATTTTGTTCATATCTATCCATCCTTCTTCCTCTTGAGCGTTGTTCATCCCAAGAACCCGAAAATTAAATTCAGCTAGAAGTCTAGCTAAACCCTGTCCTTTTACTAATTTAGTTGGTTTAACCTCCAAGTCAAATTCCTGAATTTTTGCAAGCCATCTACCCCTCTTACCGTCACTGTCTGCTTGTACTAAGATATTCTTTACAGCGATGGTAGGTACATATGCAATGATTTTGGAATGCAATACATATGTTCTAAAAGCCTTCAATGATTTAACCATTGTGTAAGCTTGCTTTTCCATTATGTTGTATTTAAGCTCAGCGTCTCGAAGGATTTTACTGAAAAAGGCGATGGGTTGCTCAAAACCCTCTTTATTCTTCTGGAGGAGAACAACAGCCAGCGTATGTTCTGAAGCAAATGAAAAAATGAAGAACTCCTTAAGATAGTCTGGACTTGCTAAAACGGGCGCCTCACTTATAACTTTTTTAATGTGAGCAAAGGATGTCTTTGCTTCTGCTGTCCACTTAACTTCGTTGTTCTTCCTGAGCATGTCTGTAATCAATTTGACAATTTCAAAAAAGTTAGGAACAAATCTTCTCAAAAATTTTATTTTTCCTAAAAAAGATTGAATTTCTTTAACATTTCTAGGAATAGCTAATGTTTCTATGGCCTCTATTCTCTTAGGATCAATTCTGATACCATCTCGGGATACTATATGACCTAACAACTTGCCCTCCTACATGGAAAAATGAGACTTTTTTGGATTTAATGAAAGACCAAACTTACGACATTTTTCAAAAGTTTGTTTTAAATGAATTATATGCTCTTCATCTGATTTCGAAAAAAYAGTTAGGTCATCCAGATATATAACTACAAACTTATCTCGTTCGCCGACAAAGGCAATATCCATTGCTTGTTGAAAAGTGGCTCCTACGTTCATTAGTCCGAATGGCATTTTATCATACATAAAAGTAACCCRAGGAGTGGTGAATGCACTTTTTTCCTTATCAGGCTCACTAACAGCAATTTGATTGTATCCTGAAAAGCCATCAATCATGGACATCCTAGTAGCCCCTACTACTTTCTCCACGAAGTGATCCATTTTTGGTAAAGGATAGTTGTCTTTAAGAGAAGATTTATTTAAATTTCTAGAGTCAACGCATAATCTGATTTCCCCATTTTTCTTTCTCACTGGTACTAGATTAGCAACCCAGTCAAAATATCTTAAGGGAACAATAATCTTAGCGTCTAAAAGTTTTTTCACTTCTTTTTCAATGACAGGTAATCAGATCGGGCTAAACTGTCTGAGTTTTTGCTTGAAAGGTTTGACACCCGGTTTAAGTGGTATTTTGTGTTCTATCACCGAGATATCATATGTTTTCAAGTCTTCGTATGACCATGCAAAAACATCTTTATATTTTTTCAACAATTCTGTATATTTGTTTTTATTTTCTACTGACAAAAATTTAGATAACTTAACCATTTTGGGATTATCTACAGTTCCTACATTACAGTCTTCAACCTCTTCTGATTGAGGTTGTAGAGTAGTTTTAGAAGGAATGTCATCTTTATTAAAGAGTCTTTCCAAAGGTATCAGACCTTTGGGGATTTGATTATTTTTTAAAACAACCATTCGGTGATCAGCTATTCTATCATGAAACTCTTTTGCATCTTCCCCTTCCTGGATGATCCAACTTGTATCATTTTGATTCTCCTGATCATTATATGTTTCTGAAAACTCATCTAAAGATTCAAGAAACTTTCTAAGTTTCTCATCATCTTCAAAAACTTGCCAATGTTGTACATTATCAGGTATGGAAGGACGATGTCTCATTTGAATATGGTATTCTAAATTGAAAGTTGTGGGGGGTGCAAATGTTGATGCGGCTTTAGCTAGAGCATCGGCCTGTTGGTTTTCAGATCTAGGGACAAAATGAAAATTTACAGAAGTGAAGAAATTCTCAATTAAATCCCATACACAGTTTCTATAAGACCTTAACCTCGGATGTTTAGCTTGATATTGTCGATTTACTTGTTTTATGATTAATTCAGCATCAACGAAGACTTCAATATTTTTAATTTTCATTTTTCTTGCAGCTTCTAAACCAAGTACTAAAGCCTCATATTCACATACATTATTTGTACAGTATATATACCACTGGAGCCTATAAGAAAAAGGAATTACAAATTGATCATCAGGGGCAATAAGTAGTACTCCAGCCCCAGCTCCAAGATAGGAAGAAGCACCATCAAAAAACATTTTCCATGTACCAGTATTATATACATTTTCTTTTATTTCATTTTTTTGAATTTTTTCTTCTGTATATTTATCATCTACGTCTATTTCGAAATCATCATCTAAAGATAATATACAATTCCCTAAATCTTGGTCTGCAATATACACGGGATGATTTTTAGGATTTTTTGGGTCACTCACGGTGAACGCCATCCAAGTTTCCATGTATAGACGAGTGAATTGTCCTCCGAAAACAGGGATCGTAGCGTACGTCATATCTAACTGGATGGATCCTCCAAGATTAACACCCCATGATCTAGATAGTAGCATTCCATATTTCGGGGGAATATCTGCAACTACCACATCCATAAGGATGCTTTTAGAGGGTATCTGGGCCAAGTTAACCACTAGGTCTTTAATCATTCCTATGCATTTAATTCTCCTAGAATCAAAAGAATATAAATCACCATAGGGTCTTGTGACTTCGAGACGAAGTTTATCCATTATATCTTTGGGCATGACATTATGCGAAGCTCCATAATCCAACATACAGTTGTGTAAAAGGTGATAAAAAATGGTAAGCGTGATATAAAAAGGAGCTACTGTATCTTTTGCCCCTTCTACGTGCGGGCAGAAAACTATGATAGGTTTATCATCTTCTAAGTTAATTGTGTCGGCCTGACTTTCCTTTTCAGAAAAATTGATCATTTTAGCTATCTATTTTCGGTATACTGTATTTTTAGCTAATTCGACAAGGAGGATAGGAATTTTGATCTTGCTTATTTCGTTTTCCAAGTTGAAATTTCCTATGGCCTTGTCATTTTCAATGTGTGGGGCTTCCATAACCTTTTTCTCAGTTTTATGTTGTGATGTAACCTTATTTTCCTTTATCGGAGTTTGTGTACTTACAGGTGTAGTTCCTATTGGCTCTAACTGTACAGGGTTATCTGTTGTATTTCTTTTTACAGACTGTTTATCTGCAACTTTTGGGTTTTCCTCATTAGTATCATTTCTAAGMAAAACCTTTTTCGTTTGAACGTTAGGAAGATTTTTATTTCTCGGTCTTAGATTATATCTTCCCTGCAAATCAGCAATAATATCATCTGCAACACTTTGATATGTATGATCATCAGTGGCATTATTGCTAACTTTATCTTCTGATTTATTTTCCTTAATCAAAGATGCTTCATAATCCTGTCTAGATAAATAAGGATATCTATTGCCATCACCAAGATTACTAATATCTTCATCCAATCCTTCAAACTCACCAAAATCCTCTTCTCCAATATAATCTTCTCTCTTAAATGGTGCTTGAATTTTTTCATCTTCATTTTTTATCGTTTTATGTGGTCCTTGTGGTTCAGGATTTTTTCGGAAATCTTTTCTGGGAAAATTATCCCTTCTAGGTTTTTCTAACTCCATTTTCGAAATTTTGTTTGAGAGTTGTTGGATGACCCTGGCCATCTCATCTATTCTATCTCCAGTAGATTTTCCTGACCCTGAAGGTCCACCTTGTTCTTTAAATTTTTTATTTTCTTTATTTACATTTTTTCTCTTTGCTTTAAGCTTTCATGATGCCATCATATTAGATTCAATTTCAACTGCATCATCTTGCATTTTTGGGAGATCCAATGATCTTCTCTCCCTCAATAGTAAAGCAAAGTCAGGATCAAAAGGACCAGCATAAGTTACTTTGGCTGAAGGTTGTGAAGGCTTAACTTCAGCTGGAATTTTATTATATAATTTATTAAATCTTTGTGTGAATTCCAACACTGACTCAGAATTTTTCTTTTTTAGAGCTCTGAATTCTGTTAGGTAGTAGAGGTGATATTTTCTCTCACCCCATTGTCTGATAAATGCACTCTCCAGCTCTTCATCAAATCTTAATGACCCAGCTGGTAAGGATCGAAACCAAGTTCTTACCTATCCCTCAAAAGTTTGAACAAGTAATCTGGAATAAACATCTTCATGTTCTATTCCAAGTATATCTGCAAATTGATCGAAAAAATTGATATGTTCTTGTGCAGTCAGATCACCCTCCCCTGTAAATTTAGGGAGTCTCTTCATATAGTTTTCAGGGAGATCATGAAGAGGGGCAGGAAGGACTAGGGGAGCATACCTAGTAGCCACTTTGGAAAAAATCACAGGAACTGGTACTTGACCGCCTCCAGGAGCACCCCCTCCACCTCCAGCACCTCCTCCACCTCCTTGTCCTGCCATGGTTAGGTTTGGAACTAAAGTTGGGACAGTGTGTGGAGGAGATTCTTGGAAGACAGGAGACGAAACTTCGGGAAAAGAAAAAGTGTCAAAAGAGGGTGGAAGCGAAAGTGATCGTTCAAAAGTTTCTGATGAATTTGATTGTTTAAAATTAGGCTGATCTGTAGAATGAATTGATAAAAGGATTTGTTTAAAATATTTTCTTGATTTTAAGATTTTTTCCGGATTAGAAACTGGCGAGGTTTGTTTGCTATATGGGTTCTTTCGGATGTTCTTACAACTACTAGCCAGTTTATTTAATGTGGAGTCGCCAAGTGAAAGATAATTTTAGCCTTAGAAGGTTTTCTACTCTTGTTCACTATCAAGAATAGAAAGTGCCAATGTCATTCTTCCCAGGAAAATAATTTGTTTCTTCCTTCCCCGACAGCGGCGCCAAAAAGACGTTGTTCCTGAGTTTATGTTTTAAGGCCTTAAAACACACCGTCAAGGCATCCGAATAAAGATTTTTATGATGAGACTTTTAAAATAAAGAAGCAAAGAAAGACTAGATCAGATTCAGTTTCTCAATTGTCTTTGTCTTGCTTCCCGTTGCTCCTGGATGCTAATGTCACGTTCAATAGCAGCCCACGATCTTTCTAACTCAACCCTATTGGTTGTTGTTTGCAGAATGGTATTAAATAAGTTCAGGGCAATGCTGGTTTGATCCTGAAGACCAGGTTCTACGTTTGGTTGTCTACCACTAGGGACTGTCATGGGTGATAGGGTTTTTTTTTTTTTGGTTTTGTAAAAGGGTTTTTATTGATTGGTTACTTCAGATTTTCAGAGATAATATTAATGAAACAACTTTAAAATCTAAAACAGTAATGTAAAAACACAATCGAGGCTGTTTCCTGGTTTTGCAACAATTTTGAAATTGTAAACAATGGAACACAATATAAAGAAATACAAGGCTTTTATCTAGAAAGAATCTTATACTTCAATGAACAATGATGAAAGAAAAACAATATTTCTAACAAAATTAGATATTAAGGAACAGAAGGTTTACAGGTCTTAAAACCACTAAAGTAATTTCAGAGGAAATACTGTAAAACATTCAACATCCAAACCAATCTGAAATGATAAACAACAATGTATACAACTTCAGATTGATTCACTTGTTAGAAACACACATTAAGAAGAAAATTTAACAAGACATGATAAACAGGGAAAGAAACATAGTCACAAAATTGCAAGATCCAGAATCTTGTTTGCGATTTCGATTCCGATAAAGCTCAAAGTTGATATTACAAAAATTGGCCTTCTCCAAAATTTCTGAAGCCCTTTTTCAGCCTCTTGAAACTATATTTATACATTTATATCAAACTCTTTCGTTGGTAACTAACCAACTTCCTAATATTACGGTTGCATGGACTAATGTCAACCGTTTACAATTTATTTCAAAATTATGAAAATAAAGTTATTTACAAAATCCTAAATTTGTATTCAAGAGCTTTCTTTATCCGCTTCAATGTATTGAACATATTTCTCTAAAAAGTTTACCAAGACTTTTGGAGCCTCGGGTACTTCATTTGCTTCAAAAGAAAAGAAACTTCTTTGTAGGCCAGGCAATTGGCTTCCTACTATTTTCTCTGTGAATTTAACTTTCTCCAATTTCGCACTTGAAGCCATCATCCACTTCTCAATTTCTGCAATGTTGACCGCTTTAATATTTGAGATTTCCGCTTTCTTTTCTTCAAGTTCTTCTTTTATTTTCAGTTGATACCTGTTAATGTTGATTTCTCCTAACAACTCGGAAAATCCATTTGTCCCGATATGTACTGCATCTTTTTCAACAAAATCGAAGATCTTTTGACAATCTTCATTGATTCCTTTTGTAATTCTTTTATATCCTTCCAATTTTGTTTCCCAAACCTTTATCATTATATCTCCTTTCAACTGCTCCGAAATGGATATTTTCTGTGATTTTCCAGTTTCTTCTTTTTGCAAAGAAGTTATTATCTTTTGGAACGAATTCCTTGTTGCTTTAGCTTCTCTTTCTTTTTGCACTACCTTTTCCACAGACCTTTTAGATTCTTGAAAATAATTCTGGATGATTTCCAGATTACAGAGTATCTTTTGTTGTTCTTCCTCAATATTTGCATATATCTCTGATGCTTTATTCTTGAAATGTTCCATTTCAATCACTTGATTAGTGATTGAAATGATTTTATCTTGCAAAGATTTATTTTCATTGCCCAGCTTTTGCACTTGTTCTTGAGTAACCTGTATCATGTTTTTTGCCTCATCCAAATTTTCATTTAACTTTTGGATTTCTTCGATGTCTTTGAGTCTAGGTTGTTCTAGACCTTTTTGTATTCCCTAGCCAATAATTTTTTCATTTTCCTTTAATCTTTCCTGTAGCTGAATTATTTCCCGATCCTCTTTCTCTAGCATAGTGGTTAGATTTCCTACATAATACATATTGGCTGATGTTATTGCACCCATGGTTCCTGCTAGCTCTGTGGAAAATTCTCCTTCATTTAGATTCTTTCCATCAATGATAATTTTATGTTTTTTTACCATTCTTTGTCCCACAGGATGTAATTCCTGTTTCAAAACAGCTCTTCGTTTTTTGCTGAAAAAATAATCAGATGAAGGAATTTCATCTCTGGTGATCGGCTCTAAATCACTCACATATATAACTCCTTCATGAGGGGTTCCAAAAGTAGACTGAAGTGGAATCAATGTTGTAATAGGACTGTCGAGTTCCTGTGAAGTTGTTCCCCCAACATTCTCTGGGATATCATCTAGGATTATTAGGCTTGTTTCAATTCCTTTTCCTTTTTCTGTCTGTGATTCTCTGGTCTGAGAACCCTCTGAATTCTGAGAAGGATTTTCAGAATCTTTCAATTTAGCCGTGTCACTTGAATCATACTGAATGATGGTTTCAAACCCTGGAGGCATTGTTTCTTGCTCTTGCGTTGATGTTGACATCTCGCCTTGTAAAATCTTTGGCAGACATTGTCTTCTATTTATTTGAAAAGATGCAAACCCCACCTGTGCATCAGGTGACAAGGTTTGCACTCTGCTCTGAACTTCTTCATAAGATTTAACATTTCTAAAAACATCGTCATAAACTGAAAATTCATGTTCATATGCTTTCAAACCGCATTGTGTGAAATGTCGACTGGTTATTTGGTATGGGTCATGTTTCCTATGCTCTATATCTACTAATTTTACTTCATTCATTGACTCGGCTTCTGCCTTTGAATGGCCTATGTTTAATAAAACAAATTTTCCTAGATAAACAGGAAAAGATGGCCATGCCTTTTTCTGTTGAGCCTTTAGTTCTAGCCCAATACCCCCATTTACTAACTGATAAGCCACTTCTCTGCATATTAACCTGTCTGGTAAAAATTTTGGGAGTGCATGAGGCGGAATAGAACAGTCGTAAACTCTCACATAGGAAAAAATTTCCTCGATGAACCAGTCAGCGACTGACTTGAGGTTTTCTATGATGGTATTTGAAATGCGAGGAGGTTCGCATCCAAAGAATATTCTGTGTAGAGGGATAATTACATAATGACAAACCTCATAAAAAATCATTTTTTGCATTTTCTTCCCAGAGATCTGAATGGTACTTATGAACAGGCTCTGAGCAAGAAACATTCCAACTCCAATTCATTAATGGGAATGGAGTCATATAACAAATGGCATCCATGATATAAGCTGACATATAAAAAGAGACTGACTGTCCCTTTGACCTAGCTATTTTGTAATTCATAAGCTCTGATGTAAGGTTATCTGACAGAATTTTGTGCCAATTAAAACTGCGTCCCTCTGAAACTTCCTCTAAGAAAGGTGTCCATTATGCATTAAAGTGAAAAGGATCCTTTCTCCCAAAAAGTCTACATAACATCATTGCTACATACACCATATATTCATTTAAAGAAGTTGTGGCATAAATTCCATTTATATCAGCCCTAAACTTGTTTTCATCTCTAGCCCATCCTCTTATCATATCAGGGTATGTTTGGCCACCTTCAATGCACTCCTTTTTTTGAAATGCGCCTACAAACTCAAAATTATAAGTGTGTCTAAAGTTGGGTGAGAGCTAATACATTACTTGGATATGTTCAGGCCTGAATGAGCCGATAACAGCTCCTTGTTCGTTCAGAATACTTCTGGTCGGAACATCTACTTTATCCAGTGCCCAGGCGATCATGTCGGTATAAGAAACAAGTCTCGGTCGTGTAGCGACCTTGTGAATCTCAGTCTCGGCGATATCTCGAAGGTGATTATCCGAATCAGTGGCCGCGTATTTCAGCTCTTCTTCTAGTATTTCGGCAATTCCATTCCATGACTTGACATAGTGTACCCCAGATGCAGTAGTGTCTGAAATAATATCACCCTCTGGTTGCTCTTCAGTTTTCTTCGAATATTTTTTGGGTGCCATAGCTCTATGTTCACTTGAAAACCTGTAACAGAGAGAAATTTAGCTTCGAAATGATAATATGAACGTTTCAAAAATTTATTTCGAGTATATCATAATAGCATTGAGATTTGTACCTCTGTTATGAATTTAAGGCTCTTAATGCAAAAGATATTCCCGAATATATACATTTAATGTTTGTACTTGAGTTTTCCCGATATTTTCAAATATAATAGAAACTTATCAAATTGGACTATGTTTCATTAAAGATCATTTATCAAAAGTTTAAACCTTAAACCTTGTTTCTAAGAATGATTAATTAGTGTTAATCTTGATTTAAATTTGAAAACATTCTTATCGGAGTTTCGGAACTTTTGATGTCAAGGAAACAAGTCATCGAAGAATTCCGATAGCCGAAATCACGATGTATTATTTAAGTTAAAATCTTTTTATTATCTTAATTAATCCAGATTAATAAAATTTCGGGATTTCATTCATCGGGAAATCGGGGATCGGGAAATCGGGAAATCCAATGTCATGAAAACTACTGCTCACAAAACCTCGAACTCCGATATCTCGATATGATTATTTACTCTTAATCATGCTTAATAGTGCTTAGATTAATTCCAATCTTCACTTAAGGATTAACTGTATCGCGAAATCGGGAAATCGGAAAATACGATGACAAGTTTCTTTGTTCTCGCAAAATCGCGAATCCCGATTTTGCGATGAGATTAACTTAAAGTTTATACGCTTTTTAAATCTAATTTAAGTAACTGATGTTTTTAATTAAGGATTAATGTATCGGGAAATCAGGAATTGGGATTTCACTATTTAATTTGTGTTGAACATTTGTTCGCTCAAAACTCTGAATCCCGATATCCCAATGTAAATTTAAATTCCTTAAGTTTTAAATCAAAATCTGTTTTAAAAAGATTATTTCGCATAATATTGGAAAAATTATATTCATTTAGAGTTTTATCATTCTTTGTCCAAAAATGAACCATAAGGGCATCGCGAATTCGTCGGAGATGAAATTTTTTCTTTAGGAAATTTATAAAATGCAAAGACTCAAAGATACAAAAATTTTCCTCCTCGAGATAAAAAATTCAAGGTTTGTTTCAACATTGAACTTGAGTATGATTTGGTGTAGAAACAATATTTAATAAATAATTAGTACAATGTTCATATAAATGTATATATATATAAAAAAATTGATCTTGACAAAACCATTGAGGGAGACCTATCTCAAAAGATTCCTTAAGCAATGTTGATCATAGTGGTGCCTCTCTAGTAACTTTTTTTCTGTGGACCCGACCATAACATTTTAGGGGACCTGTCTCAATATAATCCTTGCATAAAGATAATTTCATTGGTATAATTCTCAAATAATTCTTTCAGTGGACCCATGGACTACAAAGTCATTACCTGAAGCTCGACCATGGACAACAAATTCACCTAGCTTGACAACCAGTTCAAGTAACATGATCATTGTGTTGGTGACTTCAATAGGTGGACACAATTGCCTCCCTAGAAAATATGGTTTCTACAATACTAGCCATTCGCAATAGCTCAATATATTGGTAAACCTCTTCGTAACCAACATGACCTATTGGCAGGGGAACCATATGACTTCTCCAAGTGAGGAAAATTTCATGGATGGAGAAAATCACAATAAATCACCCTTTTAGGATAACCATGGCCCCAAACCCTCTTTTTAGGATAACCATGCATGGAACTAACATCCCATAGTAGATATAAATAAGTTTGATGGTTTTGATCCCACAACTTGGGTTACTTAGATTGAGGGGGAGTGCATGAAGTTGATGGATGAAAAAGTGGAAATGGGGTGTAAAGGAATGCACACATGTAGGAAGGCATGCACATTTCTATAAACATGCACACGTTGTTAATCCTATAGCCTCGGTACTCACTGAACCGCCACACAGACTTGCCAACTAGGTTTATTTAGAATGTGTGTGCATTCCTAAGACTTTAATGACTTGTGGGGTGGCATTTGTGAAGCGGAAGTTGTCAATGCAGGATAATTTGAATTAGAAGCGCAATGGACGAGTAGTAGACTAACCATACCTATATCAAATAAAGAGTATGCCATATGGAATAACAAAGAAAGGAAAGCATATGTTTTTATTTTTGCGATAGTAAGTGAAGAGGCGAGACACCATATTTTTTCCATTAATGAATTATATGGTTATTTAAACAAGTTGAAGGATTTGTATGATTCTCACTGAGAATTGGAACTCATATAATTGTTGGTGAAGCTCTTGAACCTAGAGTTGAATAATGACGATCCCATGGCTTTAGCTTCTAATATCAATTACATAATGCATGAAATTGATTACATTGGAGTGAATATAGAGATTCCTCTCATATCCTTCATTAAGGGCCTCTACCCTACATATTCTCACTACCTTGAATCCCTGCAAGCTAGTGGTCAAATGAAATCCATCATATTTGACACTTTGGTGGAGAAAGTTGCATAACGTGAGAAATCCTTTAGAAAAAAGTCATCTCATCCCA
>ML783098.1:131083-143735 GCA_009831015.1 Picea engelmannii
CCATAGAGTCAAGAAGGATTTTTTTTGGGATGGCCTTAAAACTGATGTTCAAAGGTTTGTGGCAGAATGTTTGGTTTGCCAACAAAATAAGGTGAAAACAATTAAGACCCCGGGTCTTTTACAACCATTATCCATCCCAAGTCTACACTGGGAGGAGGTTTCCATGGATTTCATCACAGGGTTACCAAAGTCTGAAGGAAAGAGTGCCATCATGGTGATTGTTGATAGACTGACCAAGTATGCACACTTTTGTGCACTCTCTCGTCCCTTCAAAGCTAGTATAGTTGCCACTGCATTCATGGAGACAGTTCAAAATCTACATGGTAGCCCAAAGATTATTGTAAGTGACAGAGATCCCATCTTCACTGAACATTTTTGGACAGAATTGTTTTCTTGTTTGGGTACTCAATTGGCTCATAGCTCATCCTATCATCCTCAATCTGATGGACGAACCAAGATAGTGAACAAATGTCCGGAAGGCTACCTTCATTGCTTTGTCTCTGATAAACAAACACAATGGTTCATATGGTTACCCTTGGCAGAATTGTGGTATAACACTTCCTTTCATACTGCAACAAAAATGACACCATTTATGGCACTTTATGGATACCACCCTCCTTCCATCACTTTTTCTCTAAAAGAAAAATGTAAGGTTCAAGCAATGGAAGATCACATCGAGAATCAACAACAAGTTCTCCAAATCCTAAAGGACAACCTGACCATGGCACATAATCGCATGAAACAACAAGCAGATCAACATCGTAGTGAAAGAAGTTTTGAACTAGGGGATTGGGTGTTTTTAAGACTATAACCATACAAACAGATGTCCCTCAAGCAAGCCAAGAAGGATAATAAATTATCACCAAAGTACTATGGCCCTTATAAGGTGTTGCAAAACATTGGTACTATGGCATACAAATTGGAGTTGCCTGCATCTTCACGAGTACACCCAGTTTTCCATGTTTCATTCTTAAAGAAGGTTATAGGCGACAAGATCTCAGTTCAAACTATACTTCCAGAACTTGACGAGGAAGGAAAAATCATATTGGAGCCTGAAGCCATCACTGACACAAGAATTCGCCAGCTGAGGAATAGATCCATTTCAGAGTATCTCATTAAATGGAGGAAACTACCAACTGAAGATACCACTTGGGAAGATGAGTCTTTTATACAAAAGCATCCAGAGTTACTCAAGCGTTGCGGACAACACTTGTCTCAAGGGGAGGGGCATGTTAAGCCCTAATATTGGCTCATTAACCATTAATTGAGGCATATTATATTAGTAATGTTCTTTTATTTATGTCGGCTTTAGGCCATTAGTTGTAATTATACCTCCTAGTCTCTTATATATACCAAGGAGACATTTTCATTTTGAATCATCTTGTACTTGAACATTTAAGTGGGGTAAAAGGAGGCTGCCCCCTCGAAGAGGCTTATTATATGAAATTATCTCTTTTTCAAGGCGTTGAGTACTTTTTATGAGGTTTTTCTATGCTATATTGATATTTGGTTCTTAACACCAAGGCATTCAAATAGGAGGACACATAGTAGTTCAAGTCCATATCATGTCAAGAAGCATAAGATAAGGTCTATGATAGATGAGCTACAGGGAGAAATGAATAAAAACAAACTGCCTACATTTGATGGTGAGCACAAGAAGGATGAGAATACATAGACCTAACTATTGGGCATGAGGAAGTACATCTAGTTACATAACTACTCCTCACAAATAGAAGGAAGAATTTTCATCTATCAACTCAAAGAGAAAGCATTAATGTGGTGGAACCAATTTGTGCAAGTGGAACACATTGATGAGAAGAAGGTTACTTGGAGGGAATTCAAAAGGTACTTTCAAAAGAAGTATTTAATAAAATGATACTATGATAATAAAATGAAGGAGTTCTTCAAACTCAAGCTTGGGAGTATGATGATAGATGAGTATGAAAGGAGATTCTTAGAACTGTTGAAGTGTGTTTCTTTCATCAAGGATGAGCAAGTTAAGATTCAAAGGTATTTGAGTGGGCTGCCATCATTTATTAGTGATCACTACAAGGAAAATACCCTCTAGCGAAGGTTATAGCAGAGGCTTTTAGTGTTAAAAATTTGACAAAAATTTCCAAAACAAACTCCGCGAAAACATCTGTTTTTGGTAGCGGATGGTTTTGCGGAGATTATAACGGAACTTCATTATAACTAAAAAAAAATTGGCGGACGGAGTTTGTAGCAAATGTTTTTCCATGCAGTTCGCTTCACATGCCATGTGCATCGGTGCACTTAAAATATTAACGCATCAGTGCCTACATTTCACAATAGGCACAAGGTGATTTCTCAAATATTGGAGCCCCGGTGTGTTTATACAAACTACAACCCGGTGCTTTAATAAAAACAACGTATCGATCGAATCTATGATGCTGAGTGTCAATGTGTTCTTGAACTTAAATCCTCGGTGCTCACTTTTCAACCAAACCACAGGGGTTGTCCAAGAAATATGGGGCACCGATGCTCTTATAAACATAAATGCACTGGTGCCTTAATAGGAATAAAGCACCATGAAAATCAATGATAACATGCACCGGTGATTTCAAAAACAAAAAGGACTGGTGCATGATGTCGAGAAGGATCTGATGCGAACTCATGAAAGAGAAGCACCGGTGCACTTATAAATTGAACGCACTAATAAGTCGTATTATTATTATAATTTTTGGTTAAAATATTATTAATATCTGTGCTTTTTCAATTTATGTCAGCGCCGATGTGTATTATGTTACAACATCGGTGTGTGTTATAATTAAAGGCACCAGTGCTTTTTATAATTGAACGCAGTGGTTGTCATTTTCTCTTTTCAGAAGCATCGACCTGTGACAGTGCACAATTATTGTTATTTTTTAATTTCCATTGTTTATAAAAACAATTGACATATATCTTATAATAGTATTCATATAAATTAAATTTTGATTAGTGCATTTGGATATGATGTTTGGGTTATCTTGTTATATCATCAGTGTTCACATCTCTTCGTTATAATATTTAATCATCCATATATTTATTCATCGTTGTAACATTTCACAAGAACATTGGACAACACAAAAGAATAAAACAAAACATATTTTGTTATATATGAATAAGAGGATATTTTTCATACAAAATGGGACCCTTATTGGTAACCCCTTGTCTTTCAATTGGGATAGTACTATGTCCATTACATTAAACAAAATGGTTTATTTTCATAGACAATTATTTCAAAAATACAATAGCTTGCGTTGATATCCAAATATATTGATCATCATTCTTCATTGGAAATGTTGTCAGACGTGCTCGAGCTACTTCCATGACTTGGGTAATTTGTTCGAATGGTTTGTTGATTGGTTTGATTGTTTTCCTCTTCTTCAAATGATTCCATTTACAAAAATAAAAATAAATTGTAATGAGTGTATCTGCATTGGTGAGAATAATGAAAATTGAAATAAATAATATACATGAATGTAAATTGAAAAACGACATACCATAGAAATAATCGAGTCTTGAATGATACACATTTTTTCAAAATCAAATCTCACGCCTTTTGTCAACAACTCTTATGTTGGCACATTTCCATACTTTTTTTCCTACAGTTTTAATATACCACATAATAAATTATAGATTTAATATAAAAGTTTTTTTTGTTCCTTTAATTATAAAATGAGAGAACTAAAACAACATAGATACTTACAAATTCCACAATTAATTTTTGATATGCCAACATATACTCACAACCCTTATCCCAATGTCAATCAATTCTTGTGATGGCTCTTCTTTGTATGTTAGCACCTATTTGAAGGCATTCACGGATGGTTGTTGTAAAACAACTTAAAATATACAAAAATGAAATCTTAAGTTAATGTTATAATGAAATAACAATTACTCGCAAACTTTACTATCAACCCTTTTCTTCCTTGTCGTCTAATTTTATGTGTTGAATGAGTTCCATTTTGTTTTGTTTTCTGCAACAAAATACTTGAAAATTAATAATTAATGCTAAATTATTTATTTATATGTACCTAATAGAAAAATTCAATGATTTCATACATTTGAAGCACGTTGTTGTTGAAATGGCTCCTCCTGTGATGCAATTATGTCCATTTCTTTTACCATCTCCTTGTACACTTTTTTTGACATTCCTACTGACATATTTCGAATATCAAGTCGTTGATCCTTTGGGATTTTCAAAAGTAACATGATAATTAAATATTTTTATATTGATATACGAAAACTAAATACAACAAGATTGATATTAATAAATTAGGAATGATTTGTAGTAATATATACATATTCTAGAAAAGCGTTTTTAGGAATATCACTTTTTGAATGATTATTTTTTGTTGTTGTATATTTTTTCTATTGCAAGTCTGACAGGTCTCATTGACCATTGCTCTCGAAACGCTTCTTGTAGTTTATATATAACTCGGTTCTTCGAATCATTGGATTGATTTATGTATTGTAAGTGGAAAGTATGTTTATACGTTCATTCCACTATATCCCTTACAGTTTTGTAAAAGTTTTCCCCCATTTCATTAAGTTCCAACACCACTCCAGATGAGATAAGGACCAATTCATCATCATTTACATATTCTATAATTTTAATTTTCTTATGACGACATTTTGTTCCTTCATTGTTCATCCCAGATGTAGAACAATAAACATATGTGAATTAATATATTGTTTTGAACATGTTATCTAATATTTGTAAGTAAAAAATTAATGAAAATTAATAAATAAATAAAATGCATATTGAATAGAATTTTTTCATTCACCTGGTTCATCCTTTTTCAAATTTTTCATCACTTTTACACTCTTTTGCACTTAGATCACAAAGAATCTTATCGAGCTTCCTCATTTTATGGCTATGTAGGACACACACTAACCAACACATATTAGTTAAACTTTCATATAGTTCAAACAAATTAATTATTTATAGAATTTACAAAGAACTTGTCTTTTTAACATATTAATTTTGTATAGAATTTACAAGGAACTTGCATTTTTATCCTTTTTGGATGTGCTATCTTTGTATCCATCGGAATTTTTGTTACTTGAACTATTATCATACATTTGTTTATCAATATACAACTTGTACCATTCAATACAGAGGATATTCAATATATTTTATAAATAAATCACATAATTTTCACCCAAAAAAAGTATCTTGGTGCGTTGTATTAATATTAAAGCATCGATGTGTTACATGTTATCAAACACACCGCTATAAAAAATATTTAAAAGAATAGTAAATTAGAGTGGTGCACAATATATAGTTAGCAACACTGATGCATTTAATGTTAGAAATGCACCGATAAAAAAGATTTTAAAAAACATTAAATTACAACGGTGCGATAAGTATCGCTTTTTTTTGGTGAATAAAAAGAGAAAAATCCTATTATAAAACTTTTACAATATAAAAATCCACATGGCTACAGTCTACTAGTTGTTCCGCCAAATTAGCAGAAACTGGAACAGGTGGCATGTTGTGATGTCATTGTCAAAAATGGCAATCCGCCATCTTCCCTGCCAAACGGAAACCAGGGTAGGTGGGGGATTCGAGTTTGTGCAACATTGTTCTAAGAAACCAAGACAGACAGAAGACATACACAGAAAATTAAAGACATAACTGAAAAACTTCTATGTAGCAATGCAAGGATCCGAGCTAAGAATTCTCGTGATAGCCAAATCAAGTAGATTACCCATTTGCGCCTGAGGTCATGTCGCTCGGGTCACCACTAAGGGGGTCATTCCTGGGCTGGAGCATGAATGGCCAGGTGCAAATTGGACACCTCTAGGTTGCTGGTGTATTCGAGTAGGCCTCGTACATCATGTCAATTCACTGATTCATGAGGGTGTCACGATGAAATTAATCAACCATATCGATTATGAGCTCAAAAACGAGCACTAACTGCTCTAGATGGAAGAAGGGTGGTGGTTCCTAACTGAAATCCAAGAGTGTCGAGAGTGGTGGTGGTGCCAAGACTGGGCCGCCCTCCACCTCCAAACCAAATACTATCATCGCCTCGCTTAAGTCCTCCTGGTCTGCTTCCATATCCTCCACTACCTGGATCTCCTCCGCTACCCCATTCTCCTCAGTTGCCTCCACCTCGCCTGAGTCCTTGATTTCAATGGTGTCCTCGGGGTCTAGATGGAGGAATTCCTCTAGGAATTACTCCTCAATTATGCATGTAGTCTCTTCCCTGACCTCCTGCGCTTGTTGGATTGTGGTTGAAGCACTTTTGCTTGTTGGGATTTGGCTGGGGGGCTGCCAATTATCTGGTATAGTGAAGAGGATGGATTTCGGAGGGAACTAGATAGATTCCTCTGGAATCACCTCCTCCACGTACACCATCGGCGGCGTTATGGGATTCACCCTTCACTGAGTTTGGTCTATGGACAAGGCTCGCTCCAGTCGCTACACCCTCTGTTGTCTAGAAGCAAAACTGTGCCAGGAAGGGCCGCGGCATGGCCTACCTATTTCCCTTGGCATGGTGGGGCAAGAGAGGGTGCAAATGAGCAAGGTAAGAGTGATGGGAGCCAACTAGTTGTTGCACCAGTGCTCAAAGCATCCGGGCTGGTGGAACGTAGAGGTAAAATGGCTCCATTCTCTACTGTGCAGGAGGATAACGTTGAGGCCAGACATGACCACTGTATCGATCTTCCCCCATCCATTACACCTCATGACCGTCATTTTACTCGCACGAGGGAACTGTCCTCCGCTGCTCGACGGGCAGTAATGGATTCCTTCCATTTAATGGTGAGGGGAAGGGTGTCGACCTGCCATATTAATGGCATGGGTCTGGGGAAGGCTACGTGGCACCCCAACCGGGATGGTGTGATAAGTATCATTAACAACACTGCTCCAATTGAAAAAATCGAAAAATAAAAAAATAATGTAAACAAATAAATTTACACATCCATGAACGAATTTTTTTAATTATTTATGGCATAGTCAGTGTGTTTGTATCTGTAAGCACACATGTGTGTTATATTACGCAAGATTCACTGATTACCCTAAACTGTTTTTAAAAAAACGTGACAAGGTTGAGAGGGTTTGGATCTGATGCATCACATGTCAAACACATTTTATATGGAAACATAAACCCATTAAATCTAAAAACCTAAAATGAAAAGCTATAATTATGAAGTGATATAGGAAGTTAAACCCTAAGTTGAAGTTTTGCAGTCACACAAACAAGAAGAAGCAAGGGTTTAAGGTGAGTATGAATTTTTAGTTTTTTTCTGAATAAAAAAACCCTTCGATTTTTTATTTTCTGAATCATTTTGTTGCTCCAAAAGGGTTTTGAATGAATTACCATACCCTTCCAATTCTGATATTCTAAATAAATATGCTTTCAAAAGTATTGATATGTTGCTCCATAATGCTCCCATGTATGTCTCCCTTGCAAATCTATACCCTGTAAATTTTGGCAAAATAATAAAATACTGAATAGCTTAATACCCATGAAAGAATTTGTGAAAATTGTTTTAAATGAATCACCATAGTTACCTTCAAATTCTGATCTTCTGAATAAATCTTGTTGTTCTAAAGTATTATGTTGCTCCACAGTGCTCTTCGGTATGGCACTCTTGCAAATCTTTCCACTGTAAATTTTGGTAAAATAATGAAACAATGAATAGGTTTTTACTATTTAAATGACTTTATGAAATAATATTTTAAATTCCCACTCATTTTTCAATTGTAAAAAAACAGAGTGGATTTTTTTTTTCGTAGTGCGTTTATTACTTTAACGCATCGATGTTGATATGTATATGACACACCGATGCGTTTTAAATTTTTGGAGCACCGATATTGGATACTTTTTTTATTATTATTTGAATTCATGGGACCGGTGCGATGCGTATATAAACGTCCGGTGCTTTACAATGTTATAGATGCACCGGTGTGTGTTTGTTATAGTAACGCATCGGTGTGTGTTTGTTATAGTAACACATTGTTATGTTTTCAAAGTTATCTGAATTTTTATTTGCACACAAAATAATATATTCATCTTAAATTATTTGTCATGATGCATCCAAATGACTTGCAGTACATCATAGTATAAATTTTGTGCTTAAAGTCTCCTTATTCTTAAAAATAATTTATTGTTGATTTTTCACAAATGCAGGGAGAGAAGATTACATTATCAAATGGACAATTCTTCAAATTCCATCCCATTCCATATTGCTCAAAGTCCATCATGGATTTATCTCTTTCCATCTCGAGTAAGTTCAGATTTTGTTTGTATTTCGATTATCTAATTGAATTTATCTTTGTTATCCATGTCAATCTGAATAAAAATACATACAAATTTGTAGGATTCTGATTTAGAATCAAGTTCATATGCAGATAATATTCGAGTACCAATTCAAAAATGTCAGAAACTCTTATCAAGAGAAACATACCGCAATCAGTTGGTAGATGAAAATGGACAATCACTTTACGCTGCCAATAGTAGCATGCCATATTCCAGCTGCAATCTTAGGTCAACGACGGTAATAATTGTTTTGTATAATGTGATTTGAACAAACCAAATGCATTGTGCTTAATACTATCATCGATGTACTAATATTCAATATTTTTGAAATTAGGATTCTAGTGATTATTAGCAACCTACCTATCATCTTTCGTGGAACCCAATACAATGTCAAATCGAGAGAAGGTTGCAATAAGAGCACAACTCGGAGAGGAAGCATACCAAAAATGTTTGAATCAACCACCTATTCAATTCCCACTATGTCCAAATTCACCAATTAGGAATGATTACATCAATAGTAGTTCTTCACAAGTTGGCAATGGAGTCAATGAAATAGAGGTTGGTATGGGGGATTATTTACAACTCCTATGGAAACAATGTTGTTAGATGCATTCCAGAACAATGAGTGAGGGGATGATGCTCATATCACTGATACCTGATTCAAAAGTATGAAATCAACTTCCACTACCCCTCTGTTTAGACCTAGATAGTCAAAGTCTACCCAACTGGGGACAACAATGTTATTGTATAACTTGAAAGCAAATTTTGGCATGTCAAACGCATGTTTCTTAGCAATATTGAGGTAACTGATCATCATTAAGTCCCTTATAATTTGAGAAATCTTGTCACACAATCAACATTAAAAACTATCGATTTTGTGAACCTTAAATAACAATGTACATTTCTATTTCCCACTAACTGTAGGTTATTCAAAGATAAGGTTCTTTCGAGTGATAATGTCTTGTCTAGTAGCTATGAAGAGGCAAAGAAAATGTTCGAAATATTGGGTGTTGAGTACATATCATATCATGTATTTCCGAATGATTGTATTTTATATAGAGGAGAATATGCAGACAAAGAGATATCTTTGAAATGTGGGCATGACAGATATCATAAATCAAATAAAAATGGCAAATCACATTGTCCTCCTCATAATATATTGAAGCACATGCCTATAATCCCAAGGATTAAAAGGCTCTTTCGTTGCAAATAATTATCTATGTTGCAGGGATGGCATGCCTCACACAAAAGTGACTCGGGAGTTATGTGAATCCCAACAAATTCAATATCCATGAAGCATATAGAGGATACATGGCCCGAAAAAATTCAAGGATGAAGTACAAAGTTTGTGACTCAGCATAGCCATGGATGGCGTCAACCCGTATTCCCTCCAAAATACTAACTATTTTGTTTGGCTTGTAGTAGTGAACAATAACAATATCCCCCCATGGTTGTCCGTGAAGAATGAACATCTTGTTGATGATTACAGTTGTGTGAGACATCCTCCAGGACACAGACCTGAGAGAGAGCCCATGAGTTGGGTGTGTGGTTCCTATCTGAGACAGAACTGGAACGTTGTGCTGGCCTCCTCTATGTAGAGAGTTGAGATGATACTCCAGATGATTCTTCTGTATAACGCAGTGAGAAAGAAGATATGTTGAGTTGGATGTGCATGTGGCTAAGCACAGGTGAACATGTGGAAAAGCCCATGAGTTGGGTGCATCGTTCTGAGGCAGAGATGAAATGATGTATTATCCTCCTCTGAGCAGAGAGTTGAGATGATGAACTCCAGATGATTCTCCATTGTAACACAGTGAGAAAGAATATCTATTGAGTTGGATGTGCCTGTGGCTAAGCACAAGTGAACACGATCCTAGTGGTTGAGCACTAGTGAGTGTGGTTCTCCTTTGAGACACAATGAGATAGAGATGTGGAAATCCATGTGGTTGAGCACAGATGGATGTGCCCTTAGTGGTTGAGCACTAGTGGGTGTCTGAGATCCCTTGCTATATTGTTTTCCCAGGGTCCCATGGGATGTATGCATTTTATCTAAGGAGAAAGGTAGATTGGGATTAATTTATGTGTTTTCTCATAGAGAAATCTTAAAAGTTAAGTGGATTATGAGGTGCTTGGATGGTGCGACTCCTTCATAGGTTTTATCGAGGTACATGATTTTGAAAGCACAACATACCCTCAAGGTTTTGGGTTCCTTTAGCCTATGTGATATTATTTTCATTACTCACTTATTCATTATTTGACGCTCTTTTATTTTAAAGAGCATTTGGACCATGTTGAGTTTTGTAGCTAGGTTTTTGAATTGGAACATTTTTTGTGGTAGATGTAGTTGGGACCTAGATTTATACCCTACCTAGAGTTGTAATACTCAAGTTTTGTCTGTTTCTAAAATCCATCGCCACCAAGCTCTTAGACTAGGTAGGAAAGGAATCAACTTCCTTTGGAAAGATTTGTGGGATTCTCACACCAAATCATGGTTGGAATGGAGGTTGTTAGCTTGTAAGAAGGCTCTCATGTTTCCAAGAAAATCATCTCACCCCACGTTGACATGCTTAAACAAAGAATGGGGGTGTTGGTACCATGATAACCCTCGCAAAGCTCCCCCCCATCTTCCTTGGAATTTCTAGATAAAAGATAGATCAGTTGCCAACTGAATAAGTGGTTGGTAACCCTTAAAGACTTGATGAGATTTGATCTCGACACTTATGTGTACTTAGCACAAAAGAATCTATTAATCCAACTAACCATTAGGTCTTGTTAGAAGGCTCTCCATACTTTGGACATGTTGTCTATACTTAACCCTCCATAGGAGTTGTTGAAGATGAATATCTAGATAAAAGGTCCAATTTAGAGAGATTTATTCTATTCCTTTTGTAAACCAGTCCAAAACTATGACTCGAAGAACTTAGAAATGAGATGGACACAAAGACTTCATAATGTATGGTATTTTCAATTCTCTTATAAATCACTAGTTTTTGCTTTGTTTGTTAGTTATTAGGGACTACTAACAAAATCTCATTTAATGAAAAGTGGCTTTAAAGATGATCAATGTCTAGTATGACATGGTAAAATGAAGTCTCTTAAGCACATTTTGTGGAAGTGTCGTGTAAAAGGTTTAGAGACATATTCCTTCTCTCTTCCAAGGAAATATCCATTAATAAGCTTTGTTGTTGGATGATTCTGAACAATCAATTCTTTCAATTTTTATAGATTTTTAGAATTACCTCAAAGTTCCTACCTCATATTATTTATGAAAACTAGAATGTAAATATATCTTTAATAATAAAGTGAATTGTATTCTTTCATTGGTATGTCTTTAGCTCCAAACTAAAGATTATCTTTTTGCCTAAAGATAAAGATAAAGATATATATATATATATATATATATATATATATATATATATATATATATATATATATATATATATATATATATATATATACTTGCATTTTGTATCACTATGGAAATTGCTTCATTTTCTTTCTTTTAACAAATGTTCATATTTTTGCTGTGTACATATATTTGGATTATTACAAAGTATATTTACCAAAAGAAGTCAAAGAGACACTCAAATCTATCCCAATCAAAGAGACATTTATAAGCTTTGTACGCACAAATATTTATTAATTGAAAAGACATGGCCATTATGCATTAGATTCTCCGTGTCATGATTTTTGCAGATTTTTGCGGGGCTAAAAGTGGTAAAAATTAAATTATATTATAAAAAATATAATGAAAAAATGCAAGAAATTGTCATGTCATTTAAGTTTAGTACAAAGAACTCCCGCTCCATGTTTGAGACATTAATTTCATCAACAACGTTGTTTACTTTACCGTTACGTATGGCGCATGTTATGCCTTCGATCAAGGCATTATAAAGCATTATGTTTTCTAATTCGTTTTCTCTTCTTAAAAAGTAAGTTAAGTCACTGTAAAAATTATATCATTATTAAAAAAAAAAAATTGTCATGTCATTTAAGTTGAGTACAAAGATCTCTTTGCTCTATTTTGATAGACTAATATCGTACTACAACGATGCCTACTTTACCTTAATGTATGGCACTTGTCACTCCTCCAATCAAGGGGATCATAAAGCATCATGTTTCCTAATTTGTTTTCTCTTGGTGAGAAGGATAAGTCAAGCTTGTATGATCATATTGAGAGGCCCACAACTATGCATGCACATGGATTACCAGCTTTACATGGTATATGGACAAGTAAGTTAATAGTTGTTAGTTATTTCAATATAGTCATATGTATGGAGTTGTATTGAGATAGATACTATGTATGGAGTTGTATTGAGATAGATACTAGTACAATGAGTGCACGATGAAGAACATCTTTGATTTCCATTATCATG
>ML783098.1:150284-164196 GCA_009831015.1 Picea engelmannii
ATGCCAATAGGTTCTTGGTGAGATGCCAAGAACAAGAAAGTTGCAGCATTCTTGTTGAGAGAACAAGAGAGAGCAAGAGAGAGGTCGAGCTAAGAAAAGAGACAGCATTTGTTGAAGGAGAGAACGCATCCCAAAGAAAAGAGAAGTACAGATTTCAGACAGCAAGGAAGAACAGGTCGTACCGTACAGATTTGTGGAGGTCATACAGCATGTAATGTGCACAGAAATTGAGGAGGACAGCAGCTGCAATTTCTGAGAGTATTGGCATGCATTCCAAGGCTGCCATACAACATTTGTTGGCACAGAAATTGAGGTAACTGTTGTAATATATTTCTGAGTGTATTTTCGTACAGTCTTAGCAGAGTTTTGGCACAAATTTCGAGACAGTCCGTACAACATTAATTGTCGTACAGTTGTACGCATTTCTGGTTCAAAAATTGAGGAGCAAAGCTACAGGAATGTCCAGATAAGTTTGTGTAAATATCTAAAGATGAATATGCTGTAAAAGAATTTCTCAGAAGCTCATAAATAATACAAAGCCCTCTCTCACTGGTTTTCCCCTTGTGGGTTTTTCCAGGATCAAAGTTAGACCAAAATCTTTGTGTCTATATTTTCTGAGTTTTGCATATTGCTGATATTTTATTTCTACGTTGAAAACGATGTTCAGAATCTTCATGTTTCAGTTCTGAAATTTATTTTCTGTTAAGTTTTTTATATGCTGAAACACCAGGCTGTAGCTTATGCTGAAACACCAGGCTGTAGCATAAGCTGAAACACCAGGCTGTAGCATATGCTGAAACACAGTGTTGAGTCTTATGCTGAAACATCGTTGTGAGTATATGCTGAAACACCAGGCTGTAGTATATGCTGAAACACAGTGCTGAGTCATATGTTGAAACACCGTTGTGAGTATATGCTGAAACACAAGGCTGTAACATATGCTGAAACAGTGCTGAAACTGAGTTTGGCATTGAAATTTGGCTGAAAATTCAGTGAGACTGAAACTGGGTTGGGATTTTGAAAAAATTAACAGTATGTAACCAACCTTTGTCCATTTTAATGATTGACCTGTTACATACAACCACTACTTGATATTCAATAACATTGATCGAAATGCAATGCATGATACACATTGTACCGACTCAACATATAGATTAGCATGTAATTTAACACACCACTTTAGTGACAACTCATTAGTGTACGCTAGCAAGATGTAACAACCTCAAGTTTCAACATATACAATGACTTGCATAATCAATTTTGACTAAGTCAATGTGTGCACCAACCAACTTGATTTCAAGGAATAAGGCAATGATCAATTTGTACAAGGTTGACCTTTTAGGACTATCTCTCTTAATCATTTTATCCTTCTTATTTTGTGTCTATGTATAACAATAATAATTATAAATCAAGCAATTAAGTTATTAATTAAAAGACAAAGGAACAAGAATCAAGCTATGAACTAGCACAACATTTTGGGATTACTAGTCATACAAATGTGCACAACTAGTATATTATCATTTTCTCTCTCTTAGATTGTAATCTTTGTGAGGTCAAATTCACTCAATTATTCTCTCACATGATTAGAGTCACAACAGTATCATGTCCCTTCCATTCTTACCAACATTGCAACTCATTTCCATATCAACAATATTATGTACATGTCAACAATATGTAATGTTTTGATACACATTCTCTTTTTTTAAATGTGCATATAGTTATTTCCTAGGTTTACACACTCAAGAATATATCACAATTAAGCTTATATATGTTATGGGAACATTTATAGTTGCAGTTAGGTGTTTAAGTTATTATTGTGCATTGTTTACTAATCATACCACTATTTGTTATATTTTACACACACTAGTTCATTGCATTTATGTGCATATTTTTTGGGTTCTTTTTATACATTTTTATTCCGTGTGAGCTAAGAATTAACCAAAATGTCCATGTTTTCAATGTTTTCACAAATGCAATTTTAGTCCAAATTTGATCGTTGAAACTCCAACAATGTAAAATTACAAGTTTATCAACTCAAAACTACAATCTAAAGAGTTTCCATGATCCTTAAATGGACCCCAAATATCATAATTACAATTTAAATAACATATTCATCAAAAATCAATAATTTTTAATTTATCAAATTCTAATAAAAACCACCATCGGTTGCTTCACCTCCCTCTTAGGGTCTCAGCAATAGGCCAGATTAGGAATTATCATAGCTCTGTAGCTGGTCCTGAACTCTCTCTGGGAGAAAACCAGTTCCCAACAAATTCTCTCACCTAGAGAGAGTTGCCCACAGGCCTGACAACCTACTTCTTCAACTTTTTTCCCACACAAGGAGGACAACAGCAAGGCTCAACAAGGAACAGACGGCAGCAGAAAGCCACACTCAGCCAAGGAACTGCATGGGCACAACAGCCAACAGTTATGACACACACGGCACAAACAAATACGGGATGCTCGGGCTTCACAGAAGACGTGGCTCAGTCGTCGGGTTCTCACTAGGTTCAGACGGAGGATGGGAGAATGGACAGCGAACAATCTTCCCATGAGGGTTTCCTTCACTGTGTCCGGGTATGCAGAGGCAGACGCCGAGGAAAAATGGTTCAGATGCCCCATATCCCAGCGAACTCAGGCGGAGGATGACAGAATGAGCGAGTGAACCCCCAACACGGCTGACTTCTTTAGCTTTAACTCCATGCACCCAGGTCGACACTTGTCTTCCTGGAGCTGCATCCGCTCCATTTAGCCTATGTCCACTTTCCAGGAACTTAGGATAACAAAACATATCATGTCCACCTTAGCCTTCAGGAATTAATATTAAAATATTATTCCTCTAGAGGTAAGCCCCCTAGCTTAGCCCCTAGGCCCAAATACTTAGCCCTCTCCCTTGCCCAACCTTGTGGAAGCTTAGTCCCCCATCACTCTTTCTTCGTGGTCAGTCTGCATACAACGATGTTTAATCTTTATTAATGTTTTGCATAATTACATATACAAAAACAGGCTCCTAGCCTTTAACACTTAGGCTCTCCGGCCTAATAAACACATAAGCCCACCAGCTTATCAACACCCGACTTACCAACCTACAAAACATGTTTACAATTCATAAATACAACTAGGCTCATCCTTGGGGATATTACAATCCCCTCCCCTTATTTTTGCACTATCCTCAGTGGAACTCTTTACACAACATCAACAAGATTTCCAAAATCTTCTAAACGATGCGGGTATTCTGCCCGCATAGCATCTTCATGCTTCCATGTTGCATCCTCAGGACCGTACCTGGTCCATTGGACCTTTACAAGCCCTATGGCTCGATTTCGGAATTGTTTTCTCTTTCGGGTCCAATATGTGCACAGGATGCACTTGCAAGACACCTTCTTGCTCCACCTGAATCACATTCCAATCAATAACATAATTAACGTCAGGTATAAATTTTTTAAGCAGTGAAACATGAAACACATTATGTAAATTCATGGATGCAAGTAATGCAATCATATATGCAATGTATATATATGTATATACAGGCAATTCTAATAACATTATAACATGTATACAAGATACACACCATACAATAAATAGAGAATTGATACTTATCTTTTGATTGAAAATAACTTCCACATCAACATAGTCTAGACTAAGCTACCAAACCTTAGCAGCACTCCAACCAACGGTCTCTCCTTCCCCGCATTCCTGTCCCACCCCAAGAGTGTACACCTTCATTGTCACACAGTCCATCGGCTGCTACACCTCCCTTTCCTTAGGCTTTGGCAACAGGCCGGCTCAGGAAGTCTCAGAGTATTGTGGCTCCCAGAGTTCCAACTGCCCTCAGAGATTTCCAATCAGCATCTTCCCTGAGCTACTCCTTGTAGTAAACATTCTAACTTTAATCCACATCATCTCATCTGCATCACTCACATGCACTTATCATGAGAAAACATAAAAGAATTCATTTTAGGAACTCAATCTAGTTCAGAAGGGAATTCAACTTTTTCCCCAAAACATGAAATTCTATTTCATAATTCATCTTGGTTGTTGCCATATTATTAATGCAGCCATCCTTGTGGTTTTCCATAGGCACCAAACTACATACCATTTTTCCTGTAATGCTTCATCTTACATACAACCAACAAATTGTCAGTATTTGTTGTACACCATATTCAATTGGAATATGTACAAAATCTTATGCAGTGATCTTAGAATTTCCTACACCTAGCAATTCAGTCACAATTACTCAACAATTTAATAAACTAGAAGGACTCGTCATTCTATGCATATGCATGTTCACAGTAATATCTATAAGTTCATTACTTTTTTTTCTGAACAAGAAAATTTCCTGTAGTCAATGCTCATGTGACTACTTGACTTGCAACTTTCCTATTGCAATGTATAGCAACTCCTGAAATGTCTTCGGCTTCATGAGTTCACAACATTTCAGTTGTTAGTAACAATTATTTCCATGCAATAATATATATGCATGTATTTACAAAACTCATTCAACTATTGCATTTAGTACACAATTCTATCTCTTACTATGCATGAGTGCAATTCTCAATGCATACTTATTCAGCGCACCTTGCATTGAATTACATAATGCTCTTCATCTTAGTCATGTATCTCACCATCCATAAGTTGGAATTCTAGCCAATGTGTTGACACATTCTCCACACACTTCCTATTGTCTTCCCAATTAATTGGATGCCTTCCTTTTTGACCCGAACATTACACCAAGAATATAATTCTGTGGTGTTCATTAGTGTTAGCAAAAAGGTTGCAATCCAAGTTTTATTTAAAGGTAGGAAGATTTTAATACCTGTGTGGCTCATAACCTTTCCATATCCATAACTTGCCATATCCAACCATCTCCTAGTCTCATACATGACTACCTTACTCGCTTTCATTCCTATAACAAGTTCTTATCTTTTAGTTCTTTGGTTATTACCACATAACCCAATTAACATGATATTCTACTATGTCAATGTGTGCATTCAGAAGCTAAAAAATTTGAATTAATACAGGCCTCCAGCCTTTACCACATCCAGTGGTATGCATTCAATAATATAATCACGTGATTTTATAAAATAACTTTGGCTGAGGAAATTCTTACCTAAATTTCCTTTCAGCAATTATGCAAAAAGAGTAATAAAAACTCATACCTGCATGACTGCCATTAATAAATTTGATGTTACCTGTATCGTTGATGGCAGTAGAAGCTTTCATTCTTCTTTTATCAAAATTATAACCAACACTTCAACTCTTTTTTAATAATAAAACAATGCACTTTTATTCCCCTTAACATCTATTCTTAAATCACTTTCACATTTATTAGTCCCTGCCATAGGCATAGAGGTACTATAGCGATCGATAATTCGTTGACCTTGTATTAGATTGTCCATTGACCACAAATATTTCCATATTATCTATTGTTGGAACCAGGGAACTGAACGCATCGATTTTTATATAATAAAAAGTACCATATTTGTCATGATCTGATTGGACAACAGATTAGAGGTCTTATTGTCGGCTTCGCTATTCCCAATGTTATATATGTTGGCATATCCAAAGTATTTGATCGTATATTGTCTTTTTGAATCATATATTTTCTTATGCATTGGTCAAAGGTGGATTAATGCTATCATTAGTTCGAATGTTTTCTTTATCATTTTCTGCTAGGTAGAATACATTCTCTAGCATATTACTATGTGTGATTTTTGCTTTATTCTTGCGTGCTTCGAGAGAACAGGCCTGCCACGCTGCATTTTTTCTTAAATGTTTGCACAGGGCTACGGCCTTCGATGGTTCTGACAGTCTTAACTGTTTACCTAACAGGTCTGGTTGTCTTAAATGTTTATTGTACAGATGCGTTGCAATATAGTTTCGTTCCATTTTTTTTATGGTGTTGTTTGCAGTGAAATTGTGTTGAATTGTTCTCCACTGACATCACTGGTTCAGTGGTCGATGCTTGTTCGTTGGTTCATTCCATGATTCTTGTTCTTGTTTGATTCAACTTTGCAAAGTTGAGGTCCTGCAGTTGCAGTTGGACCTCTTCATGGTTGTTCACTGGTTTGTTGTTCTTCAACTTTGCAAGTTGTTGGACCTGTTGTTGTGGTTTGTAGTTTTTGGGGCCGAGCTCTTGTCATCCCTCGTTGACGGGTAAGTTTATGTGCCATCGTTTTGTTGCTATTTTTCAATGGTGGGAGTCCCTGCCTTGAAATTTTGGTGTAGACCATATTTCTCTGTGCTCTTAATTTATGTTCCTGGAAAACATGCGTCTTCATATTCTGAAGCTTACATCCATAGCTATTTCGAAAATTGCAATGCAGAGGGGTTTTCAAAAAGTAGTTCAGAGCTATCACAAGAGGGAACCATCCGGGAGGGTGTAGACGTAGGGAATGCTTCTATTCTATGGGTCGGTAAACTGCGTCCAACGGTTTCGTTTGTCCTATCCTTTCTATTTTGCCGGACTTTTTCTCACTCTGAGAAGCTTGTAGGATGCACGCCATGAATAGGTTCAAATCAATCTTTCTGCTGAGTAAATTTATCGTGTTATTTATTTGCGTTGTTTCTTATGTTTGGTTCACTTTCCAGTGTGTATTTTTTTTCTTGTCATCTGCTATGGGGACTAGGGGGTATTGAAGTTGAGAAGAAGAAGTTTGAAAGATACATACAGGGATTGGTACCCAGTTCCACGCTTGTAGTTTTCTTATTTTGCTTTCCTTTTTTTTCCTACTTTTATTATTGTTTTCCCCTTTTCTTTGTTTTCATGCAAACTAAAAGTATCTAACAAACAGCTTCAAAATCATAGTTCAAAAGATGAAAGAAGTAATAGATGTTGAGTCGTATGAAATAGATACACACTGCATTATACATGACAACATTTACAAGGTTTTGCATAGCAATTGCCTTTTTAGATTGGATGCATTCTCACAATTGTAGGGGATTTCATTTTCGATGCATTTCAGGTTCTACTGCATTTTTGTTATTCCTCGACCGAACTGTGCAATGGATTGATACCTTATTTCTTGGGTTGTTTGAAAAATGGCGATGTTGAGGCATTGGAGTCATATGAATATGAACTAGAATCTGATTTTCTTCGGCAGTTGCATGGAATACATGATGTCGCTACGTATTTTTAAAAGATGTGGTTGTCTGCATCTCCAATTCTGCATGCACATAAGAGGGAACTTTGGGGAGATACATTTTGTATACGGTGGTTGTCTAACTGGCTCAATATATCAATTGGAATATGGTCATTGACAAGAAAAACAAGATATCTACTAATCAACAAAACTGCATCTGACAATCAATATTGCATCTTGTTCCATGATGTCAATGCTATGAGTGGTCATTATGAACCACTAATTTACAGAAAAATGTCCATATGCAATGTTGAAGGAGCTCATATTTACTTGTCCCTCATTTGCAAAGACCTTGAATTGCAGTGGAAACAGATTATGCATCGCATAGACTGCCATGGTTTATAGCTAGCAGCAACTATTGTGTCTAGTTGTGGAGATAGTCTGTTCAATGCAATTTGTTGTTTGGTAGCAGTGGAGTTCGATGTGAATTTGTTGCAGCTTTACACTGTATAGTCCTTTTGCAATGCAATTATAGGCAGTAGCCAACAGGATTTTAGGTGCTTGCATAAGCACCTTTCGCCATATCTCCTAGAAAATATGTCGACAATTGGAAGTTGGCAAGAATACCTTGTAAACATGGCACTGCCATATGAAAAAGGGAATGTGGAGGGTTGCATATTCAATTTGCAATGGTTGTCTATCATATTCAGAGTAAATATCCATGTCTGGTCGGCCTTCCTAGATGGAACTGTCCATTCCTAGTCTATTGATTCAAATTACGATCGAACAATTGACATCCTCTCATTGAAAACAGATACAAGACATATCCATTATCAACCTTTGCTTGGACATATCAGTGGTTCAGGGTTCAATGTCCATGCCACCCAAAGCACACCGAATCTGCATACGCGTGGCATGTGTTTCAATGATAATGAAACTCATCCCCGATGTGATATGGCCATACAGGGCTTGAAAAAAAAATCCATGCATGAAATTCATCACAGTTGTGATGAGGCCATGCAGGGCTTAAACAAAAAACCTAGAGTAATTTATCACAACTTGAAAAACTTTATGCGTAAAATTCATCCCAGTTGTGATGAGGCCATACAGGCCTTAAACAAAAAACGTAGACTAAGTTATCACAACCTGAATCATAGTGAAATTCATCCCAGTTGCCATCAGGTCATCGTGCCCTTGGACAAGAAACGTAGAGTAGGTTACCACAACTTGAAAAGGTCATGCGCAAGAGAAAAAAATACATTGATACGCTTCCTTTTAGAGAGAGAAACTCACATATCACAATCTAAAGAAATTTGTTCGTGCACAACACAACAGAAACAGGTACGGTCACCTATCCCAGAATGGGCATGAAACTGTCACATTTCATGGGCTAGAAGCAACACCATGCACTACTACCAATGAAAACCAGCAAACCGTTTCTACTCATAGTTCCCTGCGAAAGAAAAATGCAAGACATACCTACATGAAACAAATTAGAGACACTCCTTCCATTTCATGTGCAATTTGTGAACAATTGAATTTCTCAAAAAACAATAAGTCTTTCATGCCTGATTTGCAAGCAGAATACCTCCACTTGACAGCGCACGATAAACCATTTTCCAGTGGCAAAATTTGTCTTCCATGCAAACGGTCACTTGAAAATGGAAAACTACCACAATTTGCAACCCCTGACCAAATAAGATTCAATACACAACTACCAGATGTAAGTGCACTTATGAAACTTGAGGAGAGACTTGTATCTCTACAAATTGCATTTGCACAAATCAGGCCTTGGGGCTATAAAAGACCCCAGATGGGCTTAACAGGATCAATTATTAATGTGCATGTTCAGCTAGATGTTGTGCAAAAAGCCTTGCCAAAATTCATTAGCAATACAATGACAATTGTTGTGGCTCTGAAAAGACACTTGCAATACAAAAATGCCTACCAGATAGGCAAAGTGTGTGTGCATGTTGTTATGAAATCATTAAAGGAATTATGTTCCAGGGCCCTGTACAAAGCACAAAACATTTGTATAAATGACAACTGGAACAATTTTCTTGCAGAAGAGGATGCCAACTCTGCAGAGACTCTCGAAAATTCTAGTGAATTTGATACAAGTGATGAATCGGAGAATGAAACACCTGATGAGACGTTGGTGCATGGATTCACTGATTCACGGTGCATTCGTGACTTACAAGACAAGATAGTCGAAATTTCACCTGCTGAGGGGTAGCGTCCACTTGGAATATTCAAGCACAAATTCATTCAGGAAATGAACTTTCCAACACTCTTCTATGGAGATCCACGTGCCACTAACATTACAGAATGATTCAGTTATCATAAAATAGTTCAATGGGAGTTTCTACATTCAAGTGGTGACTTCTCTTGTCACATAAAAAATTTGTTTTTCAAAACAATGTGCATAATAATAGAGCAAGTTCTCTCATGCATGTGGGTCCAAATAAGAAAAGGTCAGTTATAAGGAAGAAATTTGTTGGCCAAGGATGTCAAGTACAAAGTAAACCTAGAAAAAAAGATGAAATCTGATATTGGATACATAGATTTCAAAAGCATTCGCACCTCTCCTGGCTATTTGCAACAAAACAAAAAAACTACTTTTGCAATGATCTGGCAACTGGGCCCACCAACATTTTTAATCACATTTACAAGAGTAGAGCATTGATGGGATCCATTGGTAGCTGTCGTATCTGACCTGCATAGGAACAGGAAATGTAAAAAAAAAATCATACATTGGAAAATAATGACATTGACTACCTCATAAGAAAAGACCCAATGACATGTACTCGCTACTATAGACATAGTATAAATGCTTTGAGACAATTGATATTCCATGATGAAACATTTTTTGGAAAAATATCGGACTATTTTTTTGTGACTGAATTCCAGAATAGGGGAAATGAACATGACCACGCACTGTTGTAGATAGAGGGTGCACAAGTCTATGGAGCTGACAACAATTCATAGATTGAACAATTTGTGGAGAAATACATAACATGCAACACAGATCATTTGGATCCAGAACTTGCCAAAGTTCATAGACATTACCATACAAGAAGTTGTATAAAACAAAAAAACTCGCATTGCAGATACAACTTTCCCATGTCGCCAATGAGAACTACAAGAATCATATAGCCACTTAGTTTAGAGGACATTGTTGTTGTTGATAAATCTAAATCCTTGTTCGCATTTCTAGAACAAGGAGAATTTGACAAGCTGATGAGCTTCGATGCCTTCTTGACAGAGCTAAATCTATCAGAAGATGAGTACATCCAAGACATACAATGTATGCTTAAACAACCAACAGTTTTCCTTAATCGAAAATTTTCCCATATTTGGAACAACATTTTTTCCAAGGACATACCATTTAGGTGGAAAACAAATACAGATGCACATTACGTGCTCAATGCATATGCTGCAACATCATATTGTACCTTGTATATGACAAAGGTTGACAAATCTATGACAAGTGCATTCAGAAGAATATGCAAAGAACATGAAAGAAGTCATATTGATGCCATACAAATGATATGCACACTTGCAATACATTGCTTAATCTTCAACAAATGTTTTCTCAACAAACAATTCACATTGCACTTTCCCTACCCCTCACTTGTAGTTCAAGAAAATGTGTCTTCATAAACACATCTCCACTTGAGAAACGCACATTTGTGCTTAAACCACCGGTTTTTCTAGAACAAGAGCCTGACAATTCAGAATATGTGCTATGTCACTCTATTGTTGATTATTACCTCCAGTGTCCATCTCCTATTAGGCATATCTTCTTAGCAAAATTCGTATTGCATTACAAAAAAAATGTTGCACCCATATCAAAAAGAAAAAAAACCCTTTGTGATACGGTTTGTCAAATACAATAAACATTATGACTATGAAAACTATTGTAGAGAAAAATTGTTGTTGTACGTTCCGTTCGATGAAAACGAAGAGACATTAAAACATAACTTCTCTACATGGGAGGTTGCGTATGTTGAGTCTGAGACTATAGTGCACATCAATCAAGCTAGATTTACCTACAATGTTAATCCAACATGGGGTGATCTAGAAATTGCAGTTAATGAGCTAGAAAACCCTTACTATCCTGATGAGACATTCACAAACTGAAAAACAACCAGAACTCCTTGTGAGTCCTATGACTTACAAGCGGATTTTCCTCATCCTCCAGTAGGTGGAAGTGAAAAACGTATCAATCTTGGTTTTCAAGTCATAAAACATCCTTTCCTAATTGAAAATAATGAATACCACATAATAAGATGTATATTGAATCGAGAACAACAAACAATTCTAAAGGACATTGATCTTAAAAAAATCTTGAACATGGACACTCCTCTGCACTTGTTCCTTACAGGCGGAGCAGGAACATGCAAGACATTCACAGTGAAAGCACTGTTCCAAATGCTTATACGAATCTATGATTCAAATAATTCCTCCAATCCTATGAAACCAAAGGGCCTAATAGTTGCATACATAGGAAAAATTGCATATAATGTAGGTGGAACAACAGTCCACTCTGCATTTTTAATGCCTTTTAAAAAGTCACAGTTTCTTCCACTTAGCAAGGAAATGTTGGATACATGTTCTAAGCTTTATGAGGAACTCCAACTTGCCTTTATAGATGAAGCATCTTTGATTGGAAGTTGGTTCTTATATGCCATTGACAACTGACTAAGAAGCATAAAACATGTGCACACGAAATACTTTGGAAACATTAACATGATATTCTGTGGGGATCTTTACCAGGCACAACCCATCCAAGATTCTTTAATATTTGAACAACCTACCGTTAACATGGAAACAATGACGCTTGACTTCTGGAGAGACAATATTAAATGCTTTGAATTGCATACTACAATGCACCAGACAAAAGAAACATTCATTGCAATTCTAAATAGAATGCGGACAAACAACCAAACATATGATGACTTAACATATATCAATTTAAGGTGCTTGCGGCCTGCACCAGCAAACCCAATGTTCCCTTACCTGTTCTACATAAAAAAGGATGTTGCAATTCATAACAGCCACATGCTATCGCTCATGCCTGGCGATGATATCATCATCAATTCAATTGACCTAGAAGAAGACAACCATGGAAATGTGCCACGTCATGAACATACAGCCACTTTACCTTTGCAGCTTGTCCTCAAATTAGAAATGTTGGTTGAAATATATGCATGTAACTATGATTCACACTATGGCTTGGTCAATAGTTCAGATGAAATACTCAATGGATTTACAAAAACAAAAAAACTTGATGTCCTTTTGTATTAAGTTCCATGAACCGCATATAGGCAAGCGACAAGCAAGCAAGTTGGCTTATCTATATAATTCAAACACTGGAAGCAATTGGACACCTATTTTTTGAATATCAAAGCCAGTATCGACATCAACAAAGACATGTTGACTCAAGATTCGAAAATGGTTTTCGATTAAACTTGCATGTGCATGTACAGTCCATAGATCGCAAGGACTAATACTTGATAATGTTGCATTTCAGCATGTTGGAATTCAGATACATGGACTTGTATACAGAGCATTGTCCCATGTCAGAAGCATAGACTCCTTGTATTTACTAAGTCCTATTACAAAAGATAACTTCAAAGTCAAACAGAAAGTTGATATTGAAATGGAACAACTCAGGACCACCGCAAAATGGCAATTGCGTTGATATTGAGAGGGGGGTGAATCAGTATCACGTACAATTTAAAACCTTTTTCAACTTATACTTAAACCATTCAATTATATCCAATGAGCAATGAACAATAGTATAAGAGTTACACCAATACACCATGCACAATATATGAGAAATAATCAATAGTTATTGCTCAAGGGAAGTAATGACTTACAAAGGTAGCTACAGCTTCCAAATGTAAAGGGAGGGATAAACCTCCAAGAGGAAGATACAATCCTCCAATATCAAGAGAGATTTGAACTCTCCATCCTTGCCCCTTCCTTCCACCCAATAATATACGAGAGATAATAAAACTTCACATTAAATCATCACCATCAACCAACCATCACATAGAAGCTAATAATGCTTCCTGAGACTTCTTCAATTTCTACAATTATTCAATTCTTGGAATACTATGATCCTGTAGATAACATTATTTAATTTATTCTCTGAAACTTCTCCAAGTTTCACTCCTTGAATCCTCCCCAAAAACAAGTTATAGAGAGAATGGTAGACCTTGTTCAATTATGGTTTATTCAGGAGACCGAACTTGTACAGAATGCCACGTGCTCAATATTTAACATCAGATACTAAAACTCACACACAGGAAACCAAATTCTGTACTCTTTCCAATTCAATTTATCCCACGTCATTTGGATTCTCGGTGAAGAAGTTATGATTGTTTTACCTGGAACATCTGTTTATTGACTAGCTTCAGGACTGATAAAAAACCCTATCTTCCACAGAGTGTATCTCCATAATTATAGCAAATCAAGAGCTGAAACTTTTACCACCGGTACCTTGATATGTCTTCTCAATACCATATCAAATTCACCATCTGAAACGTTCTAGAAAAAAAAAGTTATAGCAAAAATGGTAAGATGACCTGAAAATAACATACCTTAGAACACATCACCAAAAGACTTCATCATCCCTTGAAATCCGACCTTCTTTACTTATGATCTCCTCTTAAATTCGACTTGTATATCAAATGAATGTATAATGATATTTATTTATACCATTTATGTCACTTCCTTTTAACATTAGGGTCGACCTGACACTTTCTTATTTTGTAATTCTTTTCTTTAATTATCTTCAGGGCCTACATGTACTTCCTTCT
>ML783098.1:217780-259186 GCA_009831015.1 Picea engelmannii
TGTTGCAGATTCATTAACAAAATCTGTGAGCACTGAGAAGTTCTCTTGGTGTAGAGGATCCATGGGCATTGCTGCCCTGGATTGTTGACTATGTAACCCTGTAACCCCCTGTGTGCAAAGAAAACAACAAGTGAGAGAATGTTGGGTATGTGTTATATTCTTTGCACGAGTAAAATTTTTTGGGCCGACATATTTTCGCCGGTTTCGGGCCGACATATTATCACCGGGCCGACATATTTCCGGGACCACATGATATTAGGTGGTTTTCGGCACATGGTTTTTGCCGATGGTTTTCTATTTCCGGTTAAGGAATTAGGGTTTTGGACTAATCCAGGTCATTGGGTTAGGGTTTTGGATGCCGCTGGCTCCTATATGTATATTGTATTGTAAACAATGTAACACAAGTGTATCAATATAATATATGATGGTTTTCCCGGTTTGGGTTTCCAGGTGAAAAATCTCTGTGTAATGTTTGTATTTGCCATTGTATTTTTTCTGTTCTTTTCTGAATATCAGTTTGCAGTAGATATTGTATAAGGTTAGAATTTACAATTTGATAACTTTGTTTAATTAAATTGTAGAATATCAATATTTAATATTAATAATTTAGTACTTGAAAATAATGTTTTTAGATAATGTTAGCTATATAGCATATATCTTGTATGTTATACATGTAGACAATCACAATCTTGAACTCGCCAGTCCTGGATTCCATTTGTCAATTTGTATATCGCATAACTCTGGGTGTTGTTTGTAGGACATGTTACAATAGAGGCCTATTTTTTAGCTAGGGAACCCGCGATCCACAAAGTGGCCAAGTATGGAATGTGATATATGTACATGATCTATAAAATCTCATGCCCATACTTTATAAAGGTACATATTTAGTTTTCCTTGATTTGTACACATACTGGTCTGGTCACGACACAATTGGTGTTGCACATGAATTATGAAATATGCACCAGGAGTCCGACCAAGCGCTTTCGTTTCCTTAGCCAATTTTATGCCTGCAGGTTCCCTGCTACGCATTATCGAGATCTTATTCCCCATGTTCCAAGTGTACATATTGCATCCAAAAATTGGGTAATCCATGTCTATGCTCACGGATTCCCAGATGACGGAGTTCCAGATTTCATTTCCATCTATATCTCTACATCACGAGTCCAACCGACCGTCATTCATTTTCATAGTTCATGAAATTTATGGGCACCGGTTCCTTTGTGGGTGTCATCCAACTCTCATGCCCCGTGTGCACAGTATACATCTTGTGCCCGAAACTTCGGTGATCTACAATTGGACTCGGACTCGAAGCTTACAACTCATTTGATAACTTTATTTAATTAAATTGTAGAATATCAATATTTAATATTAATAATATAGTACTTGAAAATAATGTTTTTAGATAATGTTAGCTATATAGCATATATCTTGTATGTTATACATGTAGACAATCACAATCTTGAACCCGCCAGTCCTAGAGTCCGTCTGTCAATTTGTATATCGTGGAACTCTGGGTGTTGTTTGTAGGACACGGAACAATAGAGGCTTATTTTTTAGCCCGAGAACCCACGATCCACAAAGTGGCCAAGTATGGAATGTGATATCTGTACATGCTCTATAAAATCTCATGCCCATACTTTATAAAGGTACATATTTAGTTTTCCCTGCTTTGTACACATACTGGTCTGGTCACGACACAGTTGGTGTTGCACATGAATTATGAAATATGCACCAGGATTCTGACCGAGCGATTTCATTTCCTTAGCCAATTTTATGCCAGCGTGTTCCCTGCTACGCGTTATCAAGCTCTTATTCCATGTGTTCCGAGTGTACATCTTGCATCCAAAACTTGGGTAATCCATGTCTATGCTCACGGGTTCCCATATGACGGAGTGCCAGATTTCATGTCCATCTATATCTCTACATCACGAGTCCAACTGACTGCCATTCGTTTTCATAGTTCACGAATTTTATGGGTGTGGGTTCCTTTGTGGGTGTCATCCAACTCTCATGCCCCGTGTGCGCGGTATACATCTTGCACCCAAAACTTTGGTGATCTACAATTGGACTCGGACTCAAATCTTACGACTCATTTGATAAATTTGTTTAATTAAAATGTAGAATATCAATATTGAATATTAATAATTTAGTACTTGAAAATAATGTTTTTAGATAATGTTAGCTATATAGCATATATCTTGTATGTTATACATGTAGACAATCACAATCTTGAACCCGCCAGTCCTGGATTTTGTCTGTCAATTTGTATATCGCGAAATTCTCGGTGTTGTTTGTAGGACACGAAACAATAGAGGCCTATTTTTTAGCCCGAGAACCCGCGATCCACAAAGTGGCCAATTATGGAATGTGATATCTATACATGCTCTATAAAATCTCATGCCCATACTTTATAAAGGTACATATTTAGTTTTCCCTTCTTTGTACACATACTAGTCTGGTCACGACACAGTTGGTGTTGCACATGAATTATGAAATATGCACCAGGAGTCCGACAGAGTGCTTTCGTTTCCTTAGCCAATTTTATGCCCGCGGGTTCCCTACTACGCATTATCGAGCTCTTATTCCCCGTGTTCCGAGTGTACATATTTCATCCAAAACTTGGGTAATCCATGTCTATGCTCGCGGGTTCCCAGACAACAGAGTGCCAGATTTCATGTCCATCTATATCTCTACATCACGAATCCAATCGATCGCCATTCATTTTCATAGTTCACGAATTTTATGGGCACGGGTTCCTTTGTGGGTGTCATCCAACTGTCATGCCCCGTGTGCGTAGTATACATCTTGTGCTCGAAACTTCGGTGATCTACAATTGGAATTGGACTCGAAGCTTACGACTCATTTGATAACTTTGTTTAATTAAATTGTAGAATATGAATATTTAATATTAATAATTTAGTACTTGAAAATAATGGTTTTAGATAATGTTAGCTATATAGCATATATCTTGTATGTTATAAATGTAGACAATCGCAATCTTAAACCCGCCAATCCTGGAGTCCATCTGTCAATTTGTATATCGCGGAACTTTGGGTGTTGTTTGTAGGACACAGAACAATAGAGGCCTATTTTTTAGCCCGAGAACCCACGATCAACAAAGTGGCCAAGTATGGAATGCGATATATGTACATACTCTATGAAATCTCATGCCCATACTTTATAAAGGTACATATTTAGTTTTCCCTGCTTTGTACACGTACTAGTCTGGTCACGAAACAGTTGGTGTTGCACATGAATTATGAAATATGCACCAGGAATCCGACCGAGCGCTTTCGTTTCCTTAACCAATTTTATGCCCGCGGGTTCCCTACTATGCGTTATCGAGCTCTTATTCCCCGTGTTTCGAGTGTACATATTGCATCCAAAACTTGGGTAATCCATGTCTATGCTCGCGGGTTCCCAGACGATGGAGTACCAGATTTCATGTCCATCTATATCTCTACATCACGAGTCCAACTGACGGCCATTCTTTTCATAGTTCGCAAATTTTATGGGCGCGGGTTCCTTTGTGGGCATCATCCAACTCTCATGCCCCGTGTGCACGGTATACATCTTGCACCCGAAACTTTGGTGATCTACAATTGGACTTGGACTCGAAGCTTACGACTCATTTGATAACTTTGTTTAATTAAATTGTAGAATATCAATATTTAATATTAATAATTTAGTACTTGAAAATAATGTTTTTAGATAATGTTAGTTATATAGCATATATCTTGTATGTTATACATGTAGACAATCGCAATCTTGAACCCGCCAGTCCTGGAGTCCATCTGTCAATTTGTATATCGTGGAACTTTGGGTGTTGTTTGTAAGACACAGAACAATAGAGGCCCAATTTTGAGCCCGCCAGCCCGAGAACCCGTGATCGAAAAAGTGGTGATTTGTACATACTTTATAAAGGTGCATATTTAGTTTTCCTTGATTTGTACACATACTAGTCTGGTCACCACACAATTGGTGTTGCACATGAATCATGAAATATACACCACAAGTCTGACCGAGTGCTTTCGTTTCCTTAGCCAATTTTATGTCTGCGGGTTGCCAGCTACGCCTTATGGAACTCTCATTCCCCGTGTTCTGAGTGTACATCTTGCATCCAAAAATTGGGTAATCCATGTCTATGGTCGAGGGTTCCCAGACGGCGGAGTGGAAACTTTCATGTCCATTTATATCTCTACATCACGAGTCCAACCAACCGCCATTTGTTTTCATAGTTCACGAATTTTATGGTCGCAGGTTCCTTTGTCGACGCCATCTAGCTCTCATGCCCCGTGTGCGCGGTATACATCCTGCGCCTGAAACTTCGGTGATCTACAATTGGACCTGGACTCGAAGCTTGCGACTGATTTGATAATTTTGTTTAGTTAAATTGTACAATATCAATTTTTAATATTCATATTTTAGTACTTGAAAATAATGTTTTTAGATAATGTTAGATATATAACATATATGTTATATGTTATACATGTAGACAATCACAATGTTGAGCCCGCCAGTTCTGGAGTCCGTCTGTCAATTTGTATATCGTGGAACTCTATCTACTATTTGTAGGACACAGAACAATAGAGGCCAAATTTTGAGCACGCCAGCCCGAGAACCTTTGATCCAAAAAGTGTCTAAGTATGGAAGTTCATTTGTCAATTTTTATATCATGGAACTCTGAGTGTTGTTTGGAGGACACAGACCAATACAAGTGCAATGTCTAGCCAGCCAATTAAATTGTACAATATCAAAATTTGTGTATCGCGGAACTCAGATCCGTAAACAATCGCAATCTTAGGCTCGCCAGCCCTGCAGTCCGTCTGTGAAATTGTATATCGTAGAACTCTGAGTGTTGTTTGGAGGACACAGAACAGTAGAAGTGAAATGTTGAGCCCACAAGTTCGCTTCTCAATTTGTATATCGCAGAAGTTTGGGTACTATTTGTAAGGCACAAAGAAATAGAGGCCCAATTTTGAGCCCACCAACCCGAGAACCCGCAATCCAAAAACTGTACCTTCTTCCCTTCATTATGCTCCCTAAAAGCCTACACAAAATCACACTTCTTTGCAGGCTACTGAGAATTGGAATGTCATTCGGGGGACCTCGGGTTGGCCCGTTCACGAAATCTTCAAACCCTAGTTCTTAAAATGCGCCCGATCGACATTTCCCTATTCCATACTTAGCCACTTTCCCACAATTCCACAAATATACAAATCGTCCGTTGAACTACACCATCATGCCCTTTTACGTTTTACGCATTTTGCAGTCAAAAATTCTGACTCATGCAGTTTCATCGTTGGACACTCACCTGTCCTCACTATCTCCTGTAAACTTATTTTGAAGCTCAACCGACCACTTTTCAGACTTGGCCATTCCTTCCTTGCTTGCTCTTCCTCGTCTCCATCACCTTCGCACATGTCTATAATAAAAAATAATGTTTATATATGTGTGTGTCTATGTGTGTGTGTGTGTGTCTTGTTTCTAAATCTTTAATGCTAACATCTCATCATGCAGGCATCGTGTAAATTGTCATTGATGAGCGCAAGGCTCGAGAATATCCGCCATTAATGTGCACTAAACCAATATTTGTGGAGGATTTTGTTATCCCTTCCCAATGTTAATTTCAAATACCATGGAATGTCATTCCCACGCCGTCAACTTGGTTCGTTCATGAAACCTCCAATCCTTAAATGTTCTTCGCCGTAACCACCACCTTCGCACTTCGAAGGATGCAATAATTAAGCTTTACTTCTAACAGCTCACCATACAACACACATATAGATTTTCATTAATGAGAGAATAGATCGAGGATATTTTCCATTCACACACATTGAACCAACATTTTCAGGGGTTATATTATCCCCTCCATTTGTACATTTCAACCTGTGTCTGGAGAAAATCGACGTTTTCATAAACTACTGGCAGTAGCTCCACAGCAGTTCTGTAGAGATATAGTGAACATCTTTGGGCCTGAGGACCAGAACCACCACAGTAACAAATAATCACTCCAACGGCCTGCCACAGTAACAAAGCAACCCAAAGTTCTTCAAACGGATGAGGTTCATCCTAAAATTGATAGTTCTCACAAGCTTCATGTGCAGAAGAAGGGAAAAAGAATTGTAGGGGAGGTGGAGGAGCCCAAAATTGAGAGTGAAAACATGGATCTTGATGTTGATTTGGATAGCATATTCTGCAACCTTGATCAGCCGGGAGATGCGATTCACCATAGCTACCCAATGGACATAGTTGATACCAAATTTTTTTACAAAGATGAATCCTTCGTATTCCAGAGTGTTGTTTTTTAAAGTGAATCTAAAAAGTTAATTGTTGAAAAAAGAGATGTAAAAATAAGAAAAGAAAACATCGTTCAGAACTCGACCTTGCCAATATGCAGGCGTCCAAAATATCTGGATTTCACATGGCAACCGGAGATGCTCTTCATGATTCCATTGGAGTCATTGAGGCCGAGAATGCCAGACTAAAGGACTGGATCAAGGAAATAGAGGAAGCTTTGTTTCCTATGTCATTGCTTGGCAATCCTTTGGCAAAAGCCATGCATGTGACTCCATGCACCCCTGCAACAAAGATAAAAGACTCCTCCAACTTCCTCTCATCGTGTAGAGGATATATGGAGAAAAATATCAACAAAAGAATGGAACTGATTACTAAGGCATGGGAAACATCACAAAATATGGATTCCCTAGGAAGTAGGGCACATAACTTGCTCGAACTTCTGCAGACAGATTTAAAAAATGAAGAAAATTTCTATTTGCACGGGGTCATCCCTTTTTCCTTTCATGTCAACAACATGGCAGACACGACAAGAAGACAACGTGATCTCCCGTCCAAAAAACGGCTCACTCAATTAGAAGAATGTTGGAAAGAGAAGGTGAAGAACTTGTATTTCATCATCCAATCATGTGAGCAAGCAATATCAAAGAAAGAAACATTATTCACAAAGCTCACCAAAATAGACTTAGCCGGAAGGACCAACGACTTCTAGGACCCCATCTTAATTGTCAACTCGTTGGCGTTAACCAAGCAAGCTTTCGATAAACAAGTTGATAATTTTAAGGCGTTGTCTTTAGAAAAAATTTATAGGATTCTTGAATATCATGAAGAACACATGGACAACTGGCTAGTCCGTTATTCAGTACATAATGGAGACATTCATCAAGCTCTGTGTAATCTTTCTATTGATCTAAGAAAATTAGAAAATGAACTTTTCAGCATTAAAATCCGGAATGACATCAACGTGGCCCCCTTCAGAAGCTACATTGAAGAATTCGTCGAAACAAACTTGAAGCTGGTTGCCGACAAAATCCAACAGGAAAAGGCATCAACAAGCAAATAGAAAAAATACTTATATGGAACATCGCTATAAATCCTTTGTTTATCAATCCAGTTATTCAAGCGGGTCGACGACGAAAACCAACAGGAAAAGGAATCAGCAAGCAAATACCAAAAATACTTATGTGTACCATCGTTGTAAGTCTATACTGATAGTCCTTTGTTTATCAATCCAGTTATTCCACCTTTTCTGAATCTAAATCTATAGCCAAAGACTGATATCTTCCCATTTCTACTTTTTAGGTATTACACTCTACCGTCTCCCACTTCTTCTTTATATAGCCCTATTTCTTGTACATATTTCCCTTATAGTCCGCGGGATCCTTAATCCCAGTCTATATGACAAACGCATTTAAATTTCCAAGAATATGTAACAAACTATTCTTTTTTCATATATTCCAAATAAAACTATTCTTGTCTCCTTATATATTTATGTGCTCCTAGATTTTTATCTTCAGCTATGCTGAATGTCAAGACATTCTGTTTATTTTATTTCAATTCTCTTTTTTTTTTTCTGATGCATATCTTTTTTTGTTTCGTCATTTTCAAAATTAAATTTGAGATAAATCACTCATTCAAAATTGAGATATCATTTTTGACATATATATATATATATATATATATATATATATATATTTCCAGGAATATGTAACACGCTTTTTTATTTTTTTATATAAATGTCATAAAATTGTGTTCAATACTTTTTTTCTACTCACACATATAGAGAGTATGTCATTTCTTGCAATCTTACCACCTGTCCTTCATACTGCTTGCCACATATGTGCTACAATTTCAAGGGCCAAGTCCAATTGTGCTATTACATCAACACGAGGCCCTTAAAATTCAAATAGTCTGCAATTTCGCTTGTAAATTTGTATATCGCGGAACTCTGGGTGCTATTTGTAGGGCACGGAACAACAGAGGCCCAATTTTGAGCCSGCCAGCATGAGAACCCGCGATCCAAAAAGTGGCTAACTATGGAATGAGGGCTTTGTGCATGCTCTATAAAATCTCATGCCCATACTTTATAAAAGTACATATTTGGTATGTATAAAAGTAAATATGTACTTTATAAAAGTACATATTTGGTATGTATAATTTATGGTGTCCAAGAACCTATAATTTGATAAATTTCAATTTCTTTTGTGTCCAGGAAACCTTGTTTTAAAGAAAACTAATTCGGGAATGCTAATTTTTTTGTGTTTTTGTCTACGAACCTATGTAACAGAAGTTACTACTATTCTATTGTATGCTAAATTTTTTGTGTCCAACAACCTTTTAAATGTATTACTATTGTACACTCATTTTTTTTGTCCATGCTCCTTTTAAATCTTTCCTGTACTATTAAACTTAGATACTAGGAACCTTTGTTGATGTACCAGACATTAATAATTTTCGATAAATTTCAAATAAAAGTAATTCGAGAATACTAAATTATGCATGGATACCACATGTACTTCAACTTGCTACCCACCTGTCTATACACAGTCGCATTTATTCCCATTCCAACCTAGCAGAGACTGTGTTGCCATACAACACTTGTTTATCAAAACATTCATACTTTTTTACCGAATCATATACTTCTCATTTTCAATCTTAAGTTGTTGCTTTTACACTTTTTAATATCGTTTACAATAGTTAACTCACTACATGATTTCTATCATGGCTAATTTGAATTGGTACCATTAATGCACTCAAGCTATGCAACTAAACGAGGAAGTTTCTCCAGAACAGTCTGGCAGTTAATTGATCCATCGAATAGGTTCCTCTTAACTTGGTCGGGCAGCAGCGTACCGGATTGTCTTCAGCGATGGTCCAGAGCATTCAACTCACATTTTCTGCTTCCAGTCTACCTCCTTTGGAATGTCTGGAAGTCCAGAAATTCGGCTCTCTTTGAAGGGAAGACACCATCAACACTTTTTGTGGCAAATTCTATTTTACTTCAGGTTGATTTACAGCAGACTCAACCACCTACAAATCCAGAGCGTCGGCTTCGTTTTGCTTATCCAAATGACAGGGTTGTTGCCTGGTTTGATGGAGCCTCACAACAGAATGGCTCTCTTTGTGGTGCGGGAGGAAAAATTTTGACTAACACCCACACTTGCTATCGATGGACCTTAAACTGTGGGAATGGTTCGAACATGAAGGCTAAACTGCTGGGGGTGTGGGCATCCCTTAGCCTGGCCAGACGATTGCACATCGACGAGCTTCTTCTCCTGGGCGACTCCAAGGTCATTGTGGACTGGTTGAAGGGTCAAGCGGACTTCAAGGTGGCGGCCCTACAAAGCTGGAAAGAGAGAACTACAGAGTTATCCCACTGCTTCAGATTTCTCTCGGTTACACACATCTATAGAGAGAATAACTGCGAGGCAGATACTCTCTCCAAAATAGCTTTACATTTGCCCCCGGGACACTTTTGTTTCACAAAGTGGGTGGACGGTAACCAAGGGCCCACCATCAATATCAAGATGTGATTATTGATCCTTTGGGCTGCCTTTTGTTAGATATCCTTTGAGCAGATGGTTGATTCTCCTCTGGATAGGTGGCTGTGATCTTTTGCCAGTTTTGTCGTGATTTTTATCTCTCCAGCTGTGTTCATCTCTGAGGCTCCTTCGGCGGAGACCGTCTATGTATATTTATATATCCTTTTGAATATATAGAGTATTTTTTCATGTGGAAAAAAAGCTATGCAACTAAACATTTCTTCCCACATATTGAAAGTCAACTTGCATCGAAGGGTTCAAATCACCCTTTTCGAGTTAACACTTTTAATATTACACCCTTCATTAGCCCTATATTCCTCATGACTTTTGAGAATATTATTTGTCATGTATATTATAATACATGAAATAAGTAAATATTTTTTTATTGATATGTAAGTAGTCATGAATTCTATTTTCATATTTATATATGGAGATTTATTTAACAATATAGTAATAACCTCAAATTTGTTAAATATTGAAAATGGCAAAATTGATTAAATTTAACCTTAAATTTGTTAAATATTGAAAGTGGCCAAATTGATTAAATTTTGAGGTAAAATTGTTTTAGTCATTTAAAATAGATTTATGTTATTTGTAATTTGGCAGCTCAATAAAACTAAAAAAGTTATATATATATATATATATATATATATATATATATATATATATATATATATATATATATATATATATATATATATATATATATATATATATATATATATATATATATATATATATATTTGTATTTGTATTTGTATTAAGTGTATATGTCAAATCTATTTTTTTCATAAATATAAATATATTTTTATAGCGAGTTATGTAATTCTTTCTATGCTCAACATAGGGTTGACCCATGTCATTTAAAAAAATATTAAGAACAAAAGGAATACTTCAATGTCAGTTATAAATAAAATATTTCAATGTCTATTTTAAGTAAAATAATTTCATATCAACTTTATATATATAGCAGTCAAATAACTTCGTCGAGGGGGTCCTATGTGTCAACTCCATGTTAAGCACATAATATTATTAACAAAAAAAATATTTCAATGTTCACCTTAAGTAAAATATTTCACTATGAGTAAAATATTTCTTATGGTTAAAACATTTCAATAATGTAGTGTTTAGTTTAAGGGAGATGTGTTATGGGTAAAACATTTCAATAGTGCAGTGCTTAGTTTAAGGGTGTAATTTTCCCAAGCAGAATTTCTAGGAATATAAAGGGTCTTAATTGTTTATGTGAGCTATTTGTTTGTGTATTTTTGTAAGTTATTCCTCAAAGTTGCATTGGAGATGCTTTCAAGTGTTTTATAGCTTATAGATGTTATACATGGCACAACAATAATTGGAAATAACAAGATACAAGAGAATGGCACAATAAAATAACCAAAAAACTTCAGATCTGACCTTTATTTATTTAGTAAGTTGTCCTCCATACAAGAGATATATAGATCTCGAAGAATATAGCAGAAATATAGAAGTTATGGTTGAATATGCCTCCAAGATACAATAGAAGAGAGTTATGAGTAGTCCAAGACCTCCAATGGCATCACACAATTTTGAACAAGATCAATTTATTTCCCTTCTTTGATCTGGTATCCCAAACAGTCTGAGTTGCACACCACCTGGCTATACAGACCCTAAGAATTTCATCCTCTTCAGTTCTGGCCTCCAAACTCTTGGAAATGGTTGTAGATCTTTGGATCTGGGATTGTAAGACACATATGATGAGATCCTCCAACCAAAATGTGATATATAACCCTTCAACTCACTATACCTCCAAGAGAAGATGCACCCTCCCTCATAAATTCGATCAACCAAGAGAAATAATAATTATACAGAGAAAACCCTTCAAGAATTGATGAGAAAATGCGTTATGGTGATGGAAAAACCTTGTAAAACAATATTTTTCCTTATATCTCCAACCTCCAAGCTTAATCGAACTCCCTTTACTCCAAGATTGTGCTCAACCTACTGAAAACTCCCAAGCCACACCCTACCTTCACAATACACTTCCAGAATGAATATGAAACTGAGTAGAATGGTGAGGATGGGATCTTTCACCACCTTGACGAAGCTCAGATCAGGAACAGAGGAATATTTCACCTCCTTGTTGATCTCTAGGGTTTAGTGAGACAAAACCCTCAAACGCCCAAGCTCTCAAGCTCATAAGTGCAAAATACAAAATGATCAAGAATGAGGAGTGAGGCACCCTCCTCTCCTTTTCTACCTCCAACTCTAATTTTCACTTAAATTATTTAATTGGATTCTAAGGTCATTCACCTTTACTTTCCCAACTTATCAAATTATCTTTTATATCTCCTTTCTGCTAAAGTCACTTTAATAATATAACTTTAATACCTTAGTGACTCTTTTTTGCCTCTTAATTCCCCTTTTTTTATTGAGACTATAGTCTAGAGAGAACAACTAGACTACTAATCCTTTCAAGACTCTTGTCACTTGGAAGGGGACATTACCATCTCCCCTGCTAGAAATTGATTGCCCACAAGCAATTCTAAATTTGTATGTTGTAACACATGTTCATTTTCCCAAGTGGCATCTTCTATTGGAATTTTTTTTGCATTTGATCATATATTCTACATGATTACAACTCCAATCCCTAAACTTGATGCATCACACTCAAAAAAGAATGGTTGAGAGAAGTTTGGTAAAGATAATAGATGACATGTGCTCATTACCTTCTTCATTTTGTCAAATGTCAATTGTTCCTCTTCACTCCACTTGAATGCGCCCTTTTTGGTCATGTCAATCAAAGGTGCGCACAACTGAGAGAAGCCCTTAACAAACCTCCTGTAATAACTGCAAATACCAAAAAATCCCTTGAGTTCTATAAGTGTCTTGGATGTCGGTCAATCCATTATAGCTTGGACCTTTTCCTAGTGAACCTGTACCCCTTTTGCTCCAATGATATGTCCCAAGTAAAGAACTTAAGTCCTTCCAATATCACATTTTGATTCTTTGGCATACAATGATTGTTCCTCCATAATGCTTAATACCTAATCCACATGCTTGAGGCGATATTCCTATGTCCTACTGTAAATCAACAAGTCATTGAAGAAAACTAATAGGAATTTCCTCAACTGCTTGTTGAATACATGGTTCATGCAGGATTAGAAGGTGGTTGGTGCATTGGTCAACCCAAAAGGCATGACGAGGAACTCACAATGTCCATAGTGACATCTAAAAGTTGTCTTGTTTAGATCTTGTTCTCTCATTCTAATTTGATGATATCCAGAGTGCAAGTAAGTCTTGGTGAAGTACATTGTGCCATGAAACTCATCCATCAACTCATCTATCATGGGAATAGGGTACCTATTTTTTATGGTTTTCATGGTTTTCTTATTCAAAGCCCTGTAGTCAATACACATGCACATGGTACCATCTTTCTTCTTGACCAGTACAATTGAATATTAAAAAGGGTTGGAGCTTGGCCTAATGTGGCCCATGTCCAACAATTATTTGATGGCCTTTTCTATTTCATCCTTAAAAATTTTGGGGTGCCTGTATGGCGTAGTGATAACTTGTTTAGCCCCTTATTCTAGCTCCATGATATGCTCAAAGCACCTATCTAGTGGCTTCCATGGAGGGATCTGTCCAAATAATTTCTCATGCTTGTACAGTATTTTCTGTATATCCGTAGGATAGTGCTTGTGCCCCTCATGACTCACGTCCATAACAAGACACTCTGCTACAAATGCAACCTCCTCTCGCCTAAAAATTGCATGCATACATTTAGTTGTCACCACCCTAGGTATTTATCGTGTCATTCCTTTTAGTGTGACCCTCTTTCCATTTTCTGTGTTGAAAGACATCTCCATGGTTTTGTAATTGGTGGTGATTGGCCCCGATGTGCTAAGCCATTTCACTCCCAATATGATGTTTGTATCTGGTATATTTACTACATAGAAGTCCTATGTCAAAGTGTATCTACCCAAGTTCAATCTCATCTGAGGAATATGCTTGTCACATGCCATAGTGCGTCCTCCTGCTACCTCAACCAAAAACCCCTCAAAGTCCACAGTAGGGATGTGTCTCCTCGCCACCATAGCAATGTCAATGAAATTATGAGAAGCTCCTCCATCAACTAGTATTTTCGCTCATTGTCCCTTAATGCAAACTCCTATGGGATCACTCAAACTCCTGGTCTAGGATCGAATCTCTTAGGAGCCGAATTGGCTCTCAGGATCCCACAGACCCCCATTTTTACTTCACCCTTAGGATGCTAAGCAAACAGGCATGAAATTCAAATCCATGAGGGTCCTTTTTCTCCTGTTGACTCATGCATGTGACCATGGATTAGGACCAAGTGCTTAGTGAAAGGGTTGTTCGGCACTTCGAGACTCTGGCACTATGGATTTCCTCCACTTCAAACCTCAACAACTGACTTCTGTCGAATAGTCGAACCACAGAAATCCCAAAGCGCTCAAGGATTAACGATCCACGCTCCTCCTCTAGATCAACGGTCTACGTTTACTCCAAGATTTGGGGCTCTGGGCAGAATTATCAAATGTGACGACCCAACCAATTCATCGAAGTTGCTACCGGCTGAATCTGGTCATAAAGTGACTTAACCGACAAGTGTAGGTATTACCATATCCTTCCACTGCTCCAAGGTCAAAGTTAATACTTGATCGGATGGCGGATGGGGATCTGCCTCCCTTGCACAATCTACGGCTGACAATGACTTCAAGGATCTGGGTTTCAGAGCTTTCCTTCTCCACACGACAATCAACCAAAGTCACCTAGAGTGTTGAATCCCGAATAACTTAAATATCTATGATTCTCCCTTGTCCACCCGATCTACGACTGAGATTAAATCCAGGCTTCAAGGTTCGGGTCTTTGCGCCTCCCAACAACAACTAAATGCTCCAAATTTATGAAGTGGAAAAATCCAAAGGACTAGGTACTTAACGACCACACTCCTTTAAGTGAACAGACGGTTGTGGGGAATTTCAACTCCTCACGAACAGATCTCGTTGACCACTCCTTAAACGAAGGGACTCTCCACTGCTTGAGTTCCTCCCTAGAACCTTACACTCGTTATTTCTCCTAGGCTTCATTCACTTTGATGAAGTGAACCCTGGTGCACACTTGAGTGTTCTTCCTGAGCTTTTGACTCTTAAAACTTTATGGGTCGACGCACTCCTTGCGCTAACTCTCCTGAGTTTGGGAATTTAAAAATTCCCTTGCACGCTCCTTACGCTTGCTATGTGAAGAATTGCACTATCCCTCCTGAGATTCTGAACCTGTAGAAGGTTTAGCCTTCGCACACTTTGTGTTGTCACTGTGCACTCCTTGCATGAAGACTACCAGAAGATAAACAATTGGAACTTAAACATAATCATAAACTCATTCAGTAAACATACATCATCCACACACAGAGATGCAAAAATATAATAACACAATATCTATTCAATTCCAAAAAGAACAGAAACATATTTTGCAGTCTCTCTCAGGAAATTTGAAGTATTCTTCTTCATTCCAAACAAACTTACTTTCAGCGCAGATTACATTGATTTATACATGAACGGGTTTCTCGAGCCTTCCCTCCAAATCATTTATTGCTTTCACATCTTATTAAATAAATTCTTATCACTAAGCTTATTACAGTAAATGCACATTACAATTTCAGATATGAGTCAATGCTCAAAATATGTACTATCCTATAGACATTAAAGACAATTACAACATTTTGGAGTACATACAATGTCTTTAGTCTTTAGATCTCATGGGATCTTTAATAAAGGTCTCAAAATTTATATGATGCACCTTCCTTGGGATGCAAACTAGTTAATGTGTGTTGCGCTGAGTCATCTTTCACCATGCCTCATTAAATGATGACAATGATGCTCCTACATCATAATCCCTTGGGAAAAATATTCATGGGCTCTTGTCCATGAGCTCCTCAACTTTCTTTCCATATTTATGAATGTTTGCTTCAATCAACTAGCTGGGATATTTTGCTAGACGATCCCTCTATTTGACTAAGTATTCATAACAAACCTTCCTCTTGGTCCTTTTAGCAATCCTCTGCTCTAAAATCTTCTCTATCTAAAGCTTTTCTGATGCGAGCATCTGTTGCATCCATTGGTCATCATTTTGGTCATATGTTTTTTATGTGCCATCCATACTATAAGGATATAAGTCTTCTACATTAAATATAGGTGAAATTTCCATGTCCTCTGGAAACTCAATCTCATAAGCATTTGCATACAAATTTCTGAGGATTTTACAAGTTCCTATATTCTTCAGCTTCAATTTATTATATTTCCCTCATGGGAATATTTCCTTTCTCAAATGTGCTAGAACTTGGTCTCCAAATTAAAAATTTATCTCTTTCCTTTTCTGATCTACTCTGTCTTTGTATCTCTAGTTGTTATTCTACAGCTGGCCTTTGATATGTTCATGCAATCTCACAATCTCTTTGAAAAACAAATTTTCTAAGTGAGTAGCATCACTTGTTTTATGACATGGTATAAAATGTTCCATCTTTCAAAACCTGTCAACTACCACAAAAATTGAATCATTTCCCCTATGGATTCTTGGTAATCCCATAAAAAAATCCATACTTATAACATCCCATGGCCTGTTTGGAATAGGCAATGGTTGGTACAGCCCTATGTTCTGTTGTTTCCCTTTAGCATATTGGCAAATTCTGCATTTGTCAACAAACTTATTCACATCATTTCTCATGCCTGGCCAATAGTATGAAGAAATTAACTATGCATATGTTTTATCATGGCCAAAATTTCCATCCAATCCTTCATTGTGATTTTCCTTCAACAAATTGTCCCACATCGAACATTTCGGGATACATAACTAAATCCCTTTGAATAGCAAGCCTTCCTGGATCAGATACACTATCCATGGACTTTTATCCCTCATCAAAGGATTTTCACAAGCTTCATAAGCCTCCCATAAATCTGAGTCTTCCTTGTACATTTCCTTGAGGTGTTCAAACCCCAAAGTCTCCACTTGGAATTCCTACAAGATCAAACATCTCCTGCTCAAAGCCTCTACAACTTTGTTAGCATTCCCACTAATATGCTTAAAGACAAAAGTAAAATTTTGCATGAATTCTACCCATTTGGCATGTCTCTGATTCAACTTCTCTTATTTGGTTATAAATTGCAAGGCATGATTGTCAGTATACAAAATAAACTCTTTTGGTATAAGATAATGCCTCCACTTTTCCAAATCTTGAATTATAGCATACAATTCCTTATCATAAGTCGTATATTTCCCCTTAGCATCATTCAACTTCTCACTGAAATAAGCAATAGGCTTATCATCTTGACCTAAAATTGCATCGATGGCTACTCTACTTGCATCACACTTGACTTGGAAAGTATTACTAAAATATGGTAAAATCAAGATGGGTCATTCTGTTATATTCTCCTTTAACAGTTTAAATCCTTTCTCATCTTTTTTTGTCCATTCAAAGGATCTGTGTTCTTTCTTTATAATATCCACTATGGGCACACAAATACTGCTAAAATTTCTGATGAACTTTCTATAAAAACTTGCTAACCCATGAAAATTTCTTGCCTCAAACACACTTCTTGGAGAAGGCCACTCCTTTATAGCCCAAACCTTCTTTAGATCCATCTTCAATTCGTTTGAAGAGATTACAAACCCCAAATAAACAAGTTATGTCTTCATAAAATAACATTTCTTTAAATTTATCAACGACTTTTCTTGTTGTAATCTTCTCATCACCATCCTCAAGTGTCTCAAATGCTCCTCCTTAGTCTCACTGTAAACTAGGATATCATCCAAATAAACAATTACAAATTTCCCAATAAAATCTTTAAGCACTTCATTCATTGACCTCATGAATGTACTTGGAGCATTGGTTAAACTAAACAACATAACAAACCACTCATACAACCCTTCATTTGTTTCGAATATTGTTTTACATTCATCTCCTCCTCTCATCCTTATCTGATGATAACCACTTTTTAAATCTATATTGGAAAAATAATTGGCTCCACTCAAACAATCCATCAAATCATCCATTCTAGGTAAAGGAAATCTATACCTAATGGTTATTTTGTTGATAGCTCTAGAATCTGTGCACATTCTCCAACCACCATCCTTCTTTGGACTCAACACAGTTGGTACTGCACACGGGCTCAGACTTTCTCTGATCAATCCTTTATCCAACAACTCTTGGACCTGCTTCTTAACTTCTTCATTCTCTTGAGGGGTCAACCTATATGCCGCTTTGTTTGGAAAAATTACACCCGGAATAAGGTCAATATGATGACTAATACTTCTGATGGGAGGTAAAGTATGGGGCAATTCATCCACCACAATGTCAACAAACTCATTCAATAATTATTGAATTTCAATGGGCAAATCATTCATGGAAGTATTAGTAAGGATAGCTCTCGTCTTACCTATAACAACAAACTTCATCTCTTGATCTTTCTTAACTTCCTTCAAGAGCTCCTTACCACTCATGAGAAGTATACTCGGAATAGCCTCCTCTTTGACTCCCTTATCCTCTAGTGGCAACAACATATGTCTACACCCATTATTCTCAAGGGTATAAGTATTCTTTCTCCCATCATGTATGACATTTTTGACATATTTCCATGGCCTCCGTAACAGAACATGACAAACATCCATAGGTATGACATCACATAAAACTTCATCCTTATAACTACCAATTTTAAACTCAACTTTACATTGTTTACTTACCATGACTTAATGTCCTTTTTGCAGCCAAGACACCCTATACGGATTCAGATGTGCTATCATTTCCAACTTCAGTTTTTCCACCATTTTTGTGGACACTAAATTATCAGTGCTCCCACTGTCTATGATCACATTGCATATTCTATCTCTCAAATTGTAAGCAATTCTAAATAGACTCGTTCTTTGTGATGGCTCTTGCACCTGCTTTTTTGGCTTCACAAGAGCTTTCCTCATCATGAACGATCTCCCCTCTTTAGTAGTTTATGATTTTGTCTCTGTCTCTATAGTCTTATTTTGAGCCTTAGTAACATGAGCTTCTCTAAAACCTACAACTTTGTTTTCAGAACATTCCCAAGACACGTGTCTTATCTTCCCACAAGCATAACACTTAATCTCTCCTCCTATGCCTCTTCCTATACCTCTTGGAAAAGGTCTCCTTCCTCTAGAGTTTCCTCCTCTGGCTATTTGATTGCCAGAGCTACTAGCTTCTTCCCTTGTTTTTTGGAACTTTTCTCTTGTGGCTCCTTTTCCTCGGGTTGATTTCTTTCCCTTGTTCTTCTGGCTCTGCTTTCTTGCCAATATTTCTTCTACCTTTAGGGCTACTTGATAACCATCCTCTACAGTCCTCATTTTCACTAAACTAATCTCATCTTGAATTTCATACCTCAATCCATTGATATACCTAGAAACTTTGTCTTCATCCTTTTCCTTGTGTACTTCTCTTATATTCAACTTATAGAATTCTTCAATATATTCCTTCACTAACAAACCTTTTTATCTCAGATTCTATAATCTCTTGAACAGATTCAACTAATAATCCTTGGGTAAAAATTTGTCCTTGAGCTTAGCTACCATTCTATCCCAACTCTTAATCTTGGGCTTACATTTCCTCCTTCCATCAGCATGCAACTAGTCCCACCATAAAGTTGTATGTCCCTTCAACTTGGTCACATCATGCTTTACTTTCTTCTCATCATCAATCTCCTCATAATCAAAATATTTGTCTAAGGCATTTATCGAGTCAAGCAACTCTTCTACATCTAAATTACCTTCATACATCGGGACTTCCATCTTCGCCCTAGTTCCCATCTTGACAACAGCTCTCAACAATCGTTCATTTGTTGCTTCTTCTCCTGCAGCTTCCTCTTCTTCTAGATTTTCACTCTCGACATCACTAACATCACCAGTATCTGGTTCCCTCCTTTCTGTTGCTTCCATGGCATATAACCTTGCATGAAGTTGTCTCATTTCTTCCTCCATAGTTGCATTGGCTACATGTATTTCCCTGTGTCTCCTCGACAACATAACTTCCAATATATCTTCTCACAAAGATTATTCATGCTTTGATACCACCTGATGAAAACCCTTATCGGATCACTCGACCTCCTGGTCTAGGATCGAATCTCACAGGAACTGAATTGGTTCTCGGGATCCCATAGACCCATGTTTTTACTTCACCCACAGTCTGTTCAACAAACATGCCCGAAATTCAAATATGTGAGGGTATTATTTCTCCTATACACTCATTCATGTGACCATGGCTTAGGACCAAGCACTTAGTGAAAGGGTTGTTCAGTGCTTCGAAACTCCGGCGCTCCAGATTTCCTTCACTTCAAACCTCAACAACTGACTTCTACCGAATAGTCGAACCACCGAACTCTCGAAGAGCTCAGGGATCAACGATCCACGCTCCTTCTCTAGATCAACGATCTACATTTACTCTGGGATTCGGGGCTCTGTGGAAATTACCAAATGTGACGACCCAACCAATTCACTGGAGTTGCTACTGGTCGAATCTGGTGACAAAGAGACTTGATCGACAGACGTAGGTATTACCCTATCCTTCCACTGCTCCAATGTCAAAGTTAAGACTTGATCGGACAAAAAACGAGAATCTACCTCCCTTAGACAATCTACGACTGACAATGACTTTAGGGATTCGGGCTTCGGGGCTTTCCTGCTCCACACGACAATCAACTAAAGTCACTTAGAGTGTCAAATCCTGAATAACTCATAGATCTGTGACTCTCCCTTGTCCACCCAACCTACGACTGAGATTAAATCTAGGCTTTGGGCTTCGGGGCTCTGTGCCTCCTGAAAACAACTAACTTCTCCAAACTGCTGAAGTGGTGAAGTCTCAAGGATTTGAGACTTAACAACCATGCTCCTTTAAGTGATCAGGCGGTTGTGGGGAATTTCAACTCCTCACGAACAAATCTCATTCACCGTTCCTTAAAAGAAGGGATTCTCCACTACTTGAGTTCCTCCCTGGAAACTTACACTCATTATTTCTCTTGAGCTTTGTTCACTTTGATGAAGTGAACCCTGGCACACACTTGTGCATCCCTCCTGAGCTTTTGACCCTTAAAAATTTATGGGTCGGCGCACTCCTTGTGCTAACTCTCCTGATCATGGGACTTTAAAAAGTCACTTTCACACTCTTTGCGCTTGCTCCGTGTAGAATTGCATTGTCTCTCCTGAGCTTATGAACCTATAGAAGGTTCAGCCTTCGCACACTTTGCATTGGCACTGTGCACTCCTTGCACGAAGACTACCAAAAGAGAAACAATTGGAACTTAAAAAGAATCATAAACTCATTCAGTAAACAGACATCATCCACACACATAGATGCAGAAATACAATAACACAATATTTATTCAATTCCAAAAGAAGAGAAACAAATTTTGCAGTCTCTCTCAGGAAATTTGAGAGTATTCTTCTTCATTCCAAAAAAACTTACTTTCAGCATAGATTACATTGATTTATACATGAATGGGATTCTTGAGCCTTCCCTCTAGATCATTTAGTGTTTTCACATCTTATTAAAGACATTCCTATCACTAAACTTATTATATTAAATGCCCATTACAATTTCATATATGAGTCGATGCTCAAAATATGTATTATCCTATAGACATTAAAGACAATTACAACATTATGGAGTACATACAATGTCTCTATTCTTTATATATCATGGGATATTTAATTACAAAGGTCTCAAAATTTATATGATGCGCCTTCCTTGGGATCCAAACTAGTTAATGTGTGTTGCATTGGGCGCTGAGTCATCTTTCACCACGCCTCATTAAATGATGACGACGATGCTCCTGCATCATCCCTGCACAAATCCCTTTATCTGGAAAGTATTATACTAGGGGACTCCATTGATGGATGCAATGGTAACCTTCTTAATCCCTGCAGAATGGTGTATGAATCCTTCTTCCTCCTGTGCATGTGATATCTTTTCTTCCTCCTCCTGATGCACCCCTATGTTATAAATGGCTCCACCTTCTTCCTCCTCCATCTCATCTTCACTGTCAGAGACTACTTTTATATGATGAATTTTTCCTTTACCCATGCATATGTGACCTGGATGCCATGCCTCTTTGCAAGTGAAGCACAATTGCTTCCTTCTTACCTCCCTTCTAGTAGCTTCATCCAACTTTCCCTTTCCCTTGTCAATTTGTCTCATTTCTCTCCCCCTCGAAATAATTGGGGGTCTATGTGTGATCTTATTTATAGAATTTTCTCCCACTAAGTCTTTGGTATGCTCAATCTCATCCTGTAAGGTTTCATTCTTAAAAGCCTTAACCCATCCATGCAAGGGATTAATCAAACCTTCTGTATACATCATCAATAACCTATATTATGACATATTTGGGACCATAACCGCCACTCTTTGAAATTCCTCAATGAATGCCTTAGTTGATCCTATATGTTTAACCTGTGTGAGCTCCTTGAAGTAAAGTTTTGGATCCTCCCTATTAAATATGTCAATGAGTCTCTTAGTGAAATCCTTGTATGAGGTGATATGTTCTTGGCCTAGAGTGGTCATCCCATGAAACCACCAGTCATGCACTTTACCACTCAAGTGTAATTTTGCAAACTTGGTGGCCTTCTCCTCTTCCATGCGGTTCAACTGAAGGTAAGCATCCATTATTTATACCCATGCCTTAGCTACAATATGTCTGGAACCATAAAAGTGGGGCATATCCATTCTTCTTGCCTTGCGCCCCAACTCATTGTCACCTTTGTAGTGTCCTTTAGACTTTCGCTTGTACATGAAGTGGCAATATTCACCCAAGGAAACCTGTCTTCAGAAACCCACACTCAGAGAGTTATATGCTCTCTCCATATCCTCTAAATGCTTCCATACCCAAAGGAATTTGTGTCCCTTGGTCGTGCCTCCAAGAAGGTAGGCATATATGGCCTAGGTGTGGTCATTCTAGCCATGTGGGAATGAGAATGTGTGCCTCTAGATAATTTGGGTCCCTCCCTATGATCTTTGTGCCCAGATTCCTCATCATGACCTGTTCCTCCCTGAGATCCACCAACTCCCCGATTCCCTCCATAGTAGGATGGCTCCCCACCATGCCTTTGCTCCATCAAGAAATGGGAAAGGGTCTTATGTTGCTTTCTCTGCTTCTCTAATATCTCTATCATTCTCTCATGTCCACTCTAGAAGTTTGCAAATGATACCTTCAGTTCTTCCTGTCCCCTACATAAATGATTTTTCATCTCATCCAAGTGGCACTGTAGAATAGTTTGAATGTTCTGGAGTGTGTCATGCACTATTTGAGTTACCTTCTCTGCTAAAATTGTTGCCTCCTATGGAAATGCTTTCTCTTCTTCACAGTTTTTCCCCATGCTTCCTTCTAACTCTTCTCCTCTGGTGTCCTTGGTAAAGGTTGTCCACATTGGCCTCTCCTTTTAGTCATCAATTTAGTCATAGGATGGCAAGGATATTCGCTCGTATACCACTGCAATGTTCCCAAGAAGAATTACTAGGAACATAAAGGATCTTAATTGTTTATGTGAGTTGTTTGTTTGTGTATTTTTGTAGGTTATTCCTCAAAGTTGTGTTGGAGATGCTTTCAAGTGTTTTATAGCTTATACATGTTGGACATGGCACAACAATGTAATGTCCCCTTCTTATTGACAAGGATATTGAAACACTTAGTAGTCTAGTCACCCCTCTAGACTATATTCTCATGGGGAAAATGGGGCTACAAGGCGCAAAGGTGGTCACTAAGGAGTAAACGGTTATATTATTAAAGTGACTTTGGTAAAAACGGTTAAAAAGGTTAATCAACTTATAGGAGGAAATAAAGTAATACTTTAGAATTCAATAAATTAACTTAAGTAAAAATCAGAAGATGGAGGTATAAAAGAGAGAGGAGGGGGCCTCACTCCTCATTCATGTCATTTTTCACTTGGCATCTTTGAGCTCTGCAACTTGAACGTTTTGAGGGTTTTGAGTAAAAAAACCTTAGAGATCAACAAGTAGGTGAAACATCCCTCTATTCCTGGTCCAAGCTTGGCTAAGGTAGCGAAATATTCCACCCTCACCATTCTACTCGGTTTCGTATTCATCTCAGGAGGTATTGTGAAGACAGGGCACATGTTTGGGGGTTTTTCTGCAGACTGGGTGCATTTTTGGAGAAGGGAAGGTTCAATTTTCTTAAGGGAGGGAGATATGAATCCAATCCCTTTCCATAAGGGTTTTCCATTACCATAACACCATATCTCTTCAGTTTGAGTGGGGTTTTCTCTCCATATTTATTTATTATTGCATTTGGGAGAATTTTCTAAAGGAGGATGCACTCTCACTTGTGGATCCAATGAGTTGGTTGGTTAGATCACTCATAACAGTTTAAGAAGCTTACTTTATGTGTTCCTCATCACCATATCTATAGATCTACAATTTTATTTTAGTTCTTGGAGGGCAGAACAAAAGAAGCCAAATTTTCTTAGGGGTTTCCTAGCCAGGAGGTGCCCAACTCAGCCAGATCTAGGTGCGAGTGTTCATAAGAGAAATAAATTGATCTTGTTCACACTTTCATGTTGCTATTGGAAGGTTGGGAGGACTCACAACTTCATTACTTTTATTTGGAAGGCATCTTCAACCTCAACTTCTATATTTCTTCTTTAATATTCCAGATATGTATATCTCTTGAATGGAGGAAAACTTACTTAATAAATAAAGGTCAACTTTGAAGTTGTTTGGTTATTCTCTTGTGTTCTCTCTCTTGTATCTTGTTATTTCCATCTATTTTTGTGTCATGTCCATGTTTTATATGTTATAAAACTCAACAAAACATCTTCAACGCAACTTTGAGAAGCAACCTGCAAAATATTCAAACAAACAATTCAAACAGATCAGAACTAAACCCCTAAGTTCCTAGTGAAACTACTTGGGAACATTACAGTGGTATTAGAGAGAATTCCTTCACCAACCTGTGATTAAAGATAATTCCCAAGAGTAGAGGCCATGGGGGACAACCTTTATCAAATATTCAAGAAGAAGAAGAGCCAGAAGAAAGCATGGGGGAAACTCATGAAACAAAGAATGTAGTGTCAAAAGAAGTAGAAATTTTAGCTAAAAAGGTGATTCAAACAGTGGATGATACACTATAGAGCAACCAGGTTATTAAGTAGTGCAACCTAGAGGAGATGCAAAATCATTTTTCTATGGGACAGGTAGAACTAAATATATCCTTTGCAAATTTTCAGAAAGGACATGATAGAATGATAGCCATAATGGAGGAACAACACAAGCATCAAGGTATCCTCTCTCAGTTCTTGATGGAGCAAATACATAGACATAGCAAAGACCCACCCCTATTTGGAGGAAACCGAGTAGCTTGTGGATCTCAGGGAGGAACAAGTCATGATGAGGAATCTGGGCACAAATATCATACATAAGACCCCAAATCATCTAGAGGCACACATTCTCATTCCCACATGGCTAGCAGGACCACACCTAGGCCATATATGCCTACCTTCTTGGAGGTGCGATCAAGGGACAAAAATTCCTTTGGTCATGGAGGCATTGAGGATGAATGGGAGGATATGGAAAGAGCATATAACTCTCTAAGTGTGAGTTTCCGAAGACAGGTTTCCTTGGGAGAATATTTCCACATCATGTACAAGCGAAAGTATAAGGGACACTACAAAGGTGACAATGAGTTGGGGCGCAAGGCAGGAAAAATCGATATGCCCCACTCCGATGGATCCAGTCATATTTCAACAAAGGCTTGGGTACAAAAGATGGTTTTCTACCTTTAGTTGAACCCCATGGAAGAGGAGAAGGCCATCAAGTTTGCAACTTTACACTTGAATGGTAAAGCAAATGACTGTTGGTTTCATGGGATGACCACTTTGGGTCATGAACATGTCACTTCATACATTGATTTCGCCTAGATACTCATTGAAAGATTTGACAAGGAGGATCCAAAACTTCATTTCAAGGATCTCACACAGATTAGACAAACAAAGTCAGTAGAAGCATTCATTGAGGAGTTTCAGAGGGTAGCAGTTATGGTTCCAGATATGTCAGAATCCATGTTATTAATTATGCACATAGAAGGTTTGACCGAGCCTTTACGTGGATGGGTTAAGGATTTCAATACTATAACTCTACAATATGTTATTGAGTGCACCAGGGATTTGGCAGGGGAAGCATACAAAAACAAGGTCACACCTAGACCCCCAATCATTCCAAGAGGGTGAGAAACTAGGCAATTTGACAAGGGAAAAGGGAAGATGGATGAAGCTACTAGGAGAGAATTAAGAAGGAATCAACTATGCTTTACTAGCAAGGAGCCATGGCAGCCAGGTCATAGATGTATGGGTAAAGGGAAAATCCATTATATAGAAGTGATTTCTAATAGTGAAGATGGCATGGATGAGGAGGAAAGTGGAGCCATTCATAACATAGAGATGAATCAGAGGGAGGAAGAACAAGCCTCACATGCACAGGGAGAAGAGGGACCCATGTACCATGTTGCAGGGATTAAGAAGGCTACCATTGCATCCATTAGTGGAGTGCCCAAGTTTAATACTTTTCAGATGAAGGGAGTTGTATAGGGACAACGAGCCACAATACTAGTTAATGGAGGATCTTCTCATAATTCCATTGACATTTCTATGGTAGAAAGGAGACACACTCCCACCATGGACTTTGATGGTTTTTGGTGGAGGTATCAGGAGGATGCACAACGACTTGTGACATGTATATTCCACATATGAGCTTGACCTTGGGCAGATACACTTTGACACATGATTTCTATGTAGTAGATATACCATATACAAACATCATATTGGGTGTGCAGTGGCTTAACACATTGGGGCCAATCACCAACAACTACAAAACCATGGAGATGTCTTTCAACACAAAGAATGGAAAAAGGGTCACACTTAAGAGGATGTCAGGAGAAGCACCTAGATTGGTAACGAATAAACGAATGAATGCAATATTTAGGCAAGAGGAGGTGGCCTATGCAACAACATGTTTTGTTATGGAGAAGAGTCACGAAGGGCACAAGCAGTATCCTCCAAACATACAGAAGATACTTCACAATCACAAGAAGGTTTTTGAATCGATTCCTTTAGGGAAACCACCAGATAGAGGGTTTGAACACATCATAGAATTGTAAGAATGGGCCAAGCTGGCCATCACTATACCATACAAACACCCTAAGAAGCACAAGGATGATATTGAGAGTGCCATTAAAGAACTATTAGTTATGGGGCGTATTAGACCAAGTTCAAGTCCCTTTGCATAATCAATAGTGTTGGTGAAGAAGAAATATGGAACTATGCACATGTGTATTGACTACATAGCCTTGAATAAAAAAAAATCATAAGAAAACAAGTATCCCATTACCAGGATAGATGAGTTATTGTATGAGTTACATCGTGCAATGTACTTCAACAAAATTGATGTGCGCTCTGGATACCATCAAATCAGGATGAGGGAATAAGACATATAGAAGAGACCTTTCAAATGCCACTATGGGAATTATGAGTTCCTTGTCATGCCTTTTGGGTTGACAAATGCGCCAACCACCTTCCAATTCTACATGAACCATGTGTTTAAAAAACAATTGAGGAAGTTTCTACTTGTCTTCTTTGATGACTTGTTTATTTACAATAGGACATGGGATGATCACCTCAAACATGTGGATGAGGTCTTGAGCATCATGAGAAAACAATCACTATATGCCAAAGAATCAAAATGTGAAATTAGGATGACCAAGATTCTCTATTTGGGGCACATTGTTGGAGCAAAGCAAGTACAAGTTCACCAAGAAAAGATCCAAGCAATCATTGATTGGCCCATGCCCAAAACACTTAGAGAGCTCAAGGGATGTCTTGGTATTTGCAATTATTACATGAGGTTTGTTAAGGGATTCTCCCAATTATGTGCACCTTTAACTGATTTAACCAAGAAGGGTGCATTTAATTGGAGTGATGAGGCACAATTGACATTTGACAAAATGAAGAAGGTGATGAGCACTTTCATTGTATTGTCCTTGCCATATTTTTCTCAGCCATTCATTATGGAGTGTGACGCATCAAGTGGTGGTATTGGAGTTGTTCTCATGCAAAATAGGCATCCCATTTCCTATGAGAGCTGCAAACTAAGAGGGCCTGAGTTGTTGTACACCATTTATGATAAGGAAATGTTACCCATAATGCATGCATTGGCAAAGTTCAGGAAATATCTAGTGGGAGTGAAATTTGTGGTCAGGACAGATCATAATAGCCTCAAGTATTTTCTAGAGTAGAAGGACCTTAATGAGAGATAACAAAAGTGGATGAGTAAGATTCAGGCTTATAACTTTGACATAGAATATGTCAAGGGAAAAAACAATGTTGTAGCAAGTGCCTTGTCTAGGAGACCCTCAACCTACTCCTTGTTCGAGATATCAGTTGATTGAAAGTCCCATTTACAAGTAGAGTACTCCAAAAATAAATTTGCATGTGAATTGATGGATGGACAATTACAGGATGACAGGTACAAGATTATAGATGACATCATATACTATAAAGGGAGGATCTATTTGGTTCCTGAATCATTTTTCAAGAAAAGGGTGCTTCCGACATTTCATGATTCATCATTAGCAAGGAATCAAGGATTCCTTAAAGCATATAGACAGATAAGAGAAATATTTGCTTGGAAAGGTCTCAAGGGAGATGTGATGTGCCACATCAAGGAGTGTATCACTTGCCAACAGAACATAGATGAGTAGACTCACCCAACAGGTCTATTGCAACCTCTTCCCATTCTAGAGCATAAGTGGGAAAGAGTATCTATGGATTTCATTACAGGGCTACCCAAGGAACAGGGTAAGGATTGTATATTTGTGGTAGAAGATCGTTTGACCAAGTTTACTCACTTTTTCTCCATCTCCGTGGACTTTAGCGCATCTCAAGTGGCAGATCTGTTTTTGAAAGAAATCTTTAGGTTTCATGGGTTACCCAAAATGATTGTGAGTGACATGGATAGTAGATTTATGAGCATGTTTTGGTAGGAGCTATTTCATCTAGTGGGTACAAAATTAACCCCCAGCACTAGCTACCGTCCACAAACAAATCGTCAAACTGAGATAGTAAACACGTGGGTGGAAGGATACCTATGAAATTATGTGACAGGGAAACAAAAAGCGTGGGTCAAATGACTATATTTGGGTGAATATTGCTACACCACCACTTACCACATGTCTATTCGTATGTCTCATTTCAAAGCTTTATATAGTTATGATCCCCTCACTTTTGTTGAGATTGTGTTCAAAGATAGCAAAGCTCCTATGGCTAAGGAGTGGATACATGAAAGCCAAGACATTCTTAAGGAACTCAAAGATCATTTCCAAAGGGCTCAAATCTAGTAGAATTTATATGCAAATAGACACATAGTGGAGCGTACTTTTGAGGTAGGGGATTTGGTCTATTTGAGGCTATAACCATACAAACAAACATCCATTAAAAAAAATGGAACTAAGAAGCTCAAACCACGCTTCCATGGGCCTTACATGGTGAAAAGGAAGGTTGGGGAAGTAGCACTTGAATTAGAGCTACCACAGGGAAGCAAAATCCCTAATGTCTTCCATGTATCATTCCTAAAAAGGGCATTGGGGCAGCAGGTTGTCGCTAACGAAGAGTTATATCTAGTATATGAAGAAGGAAACCTAATTTTGATTCCAGAGGAGGTTTTGGAAGTGAGGGAGAAACAACTAAGGAATGGGGACATCAAGGAATACTTAATCAAATGGAAAAAAATGCCTATAGAAGATGCCACTTGGGAGAGTGAACAGGTTCTACAACAAACAAATTCAGGATTGCTTGTGGGCAAACAATTTCCAGTAGGGGAGACTGTAATGTTCCCTTCTTCTTGAAAAGGATATTGAAAGACTTATTAGTCTATTCACCCCTATAGACTACAGTCTCATGGGGAAAAGGGGGCTAGGAGGGGCAAAGGTGGCCACTAAGGAGTAAAAGGTTATATTATTAAAGTGACTTTGGTAAAAATAGTTAAAAAGGTTAATTGACTTAGAGGAGGAAATAAAGTAATACTTTAGAAGTCAATAAAGTAACTTAAGTGAACATTAGAATATGGAGGTATAAAAGAGAGAGGAGGGCTCCTCACTCCTCATTCATGTAATTGTTCACTTAGCATCTTTGAGCTCTGTAGCTTGAACGTTTTGAGGGTTTTTAGTAAACAAAACATAGAGATCAACAAGGAGGTGAAATATTCCTCTATTCTTGGTCCAAGCTTGGCCAAGGTGGTGAAAGATTCCACCCTCACCATTCTACTCAGTTTCAGATTCTTCTCAGGAGGTATTGTGAAGACAGAGCTCAGGTTTGGGGGTTTTTCTGTTGACTGGTCACATTGTTGGAGAAGGGAAGGTTCGATTTCCTTAGGAGGGATATATGAAGCCAAACCCTTTCCAGAAGGGTTTTCCATTACCATAGCGCCATATCTCTTCAGTTTGAGTGGAGTTTTCTCTCCATATTTATTTATTATTGCATTTGGACGAATTTTCTAAAGGAGAGCGCACTGTCACTTGTGTATCCAGTGAGTTGGAGGGTTAGATCACTCAAAACAGCCGAAGAAGCTTACTTTATGTGTTCCTTGTCACCAAATCTATAGATCTACAACTTTATTTTAGTGTTTGGAGGGCATAACAAAAGAAGCCAAATTTTCTTAGGGGTTTCCCAACCAGGTGGTGCACAACTCAGCCAGATCTGAGTGCCAATGTTCATAAGGGAAATAAATTGATCTTGTTCAGACTTGCATGTTACTATTGGAAGGCTACGAGGACTCACAACTCCATTACTTGTATTTGGAAGGCGTCTTCAACCTCAACTTCTATATTTCTTCTTTAATATTCCAAATATGTATATCTCTTGTATGGAGGACAACTTACTAAATAAATAAAGGTCAGATCTGAAGTTGTTTGGTTATTCTCTTGTGTTCTCTCTCTTGTATCTTGTTATTTCCATCTATTGTTGTCCCATGTCCATGTTTTATATGCTATAAAAATCAACAAAACAACTCCAACGCAACTTTGAGAAGCAACCTGCAAAATATTCAAACAAACAATTCAAACAGATCATAACTAAACCCCTAAGTTCCTAGCGAATATGCTTGGGAACATTACAAACAATAATTGGAAATAATGAGATACAAGAGAATGAGAGAATAGAATAACCAAAAAAAATCAGATATGACCTTATTTTTTTGATAAGTTGTCCTCCATACAAGAGATATACAGATCTGGAAGAATATAGCAGAAATATAGAAGTTATGGCTGAAGATGCCTCCAAGATACAATAGAAGAGAGTTGTGAGTAGTCTAAGACCTCCAATGGCATCATACAATTATGAACAAGATCAATTTGTTTCTCTTCTTCGATCTGGTACCCCAAACTAGCTGAGTTGCGCACCACCTGGCTGTAGAGACCCTAGAAATTTCGGCCTCTTCAAATCTAGCCTCAAAAATCTTGGAAATAGTTGTAGATATTTATACCTGGGATTGTAAGACACATATGATGAGATCCTCTAGCCAAAATTTGATATCTAACCCTTCAACTCATTATACCTCCAAGAGAATATGTGCCCTCCTTCATAAATTCGATCAACTAAGAGAAATAATAATTATACAAAGAAAATCCTTCAAGAACTGATGAGAAAAGGCACTATGGTGATGGTAAACCCTTCTAGAACAATATGTGCCTCAGATCTCCAACCACCAAGCTGAATCGAACTCCCTTTACTCCAACAATGCACCCAACCTGCTGAAAACTCCCAAGCTGCGCCCCGCCTTCACAATACATGTTGGCCCTTGACCAAGTTTTGGGAGATCCTTGGTCAAGTTTGACCTATTTTGGGACTTCGACAGCCTATCGAAGGCGGAGCGCAAGACGAAGTAGAGATCGCAGGATCTTGACCCCTTTTTGGGTCCTTTTTGGGATTTGGGATTATGTACGAGTATGGGGATGTCGACCATGGGTTTACCCATGTTTAGGCCTATTTTGTAAAGTATCAATAGATGTCTAGGCAATGTAAGGAGAGGCATATATATCTGTGTGATATTGGGCTAAGTACTAAGTATGGATTGTAGATGTTTTGTGCATTCTGTATGAGACTTACAGAGCTACGTGCAAGTAATTGTAAGAAGGATTGGTGTGGTACCCTAACTCGAAGAAGGAGGATCTGACAGAGTGCGCGCAGATCTCCTATCTTCTGCGGAGTAGGATTTTGATGCTATGTGCCTGTAAGAAGCTTGACCGAAGTAATATAGAAGAAGAGTTAGTGGACGTAGCCCCAGGGTGGGGGTGAACCACGTACATGATGTGTTGCTATGCTTTGTGCGATGTGTTGACGTGTTTATATCTTTACTTGCTAAGTACTTTGATATAGATAGATAGATTTGTTTATGCTTTGTGCTAACGATGTATATGGATGTTAGATCTGAACTATGTGAATGTGCTTAGTGCTTGAATCTGCTAGATCTAATCTACCTCTCTATGATAAGTGCTTAGATACATTAGATATGGATGAATGGTGCAATACTCTATTTTTTCTGTGGAGTAGATAGTGGTCAAATATTGATGAATTGTTGGTGCTAAGTGCTCTATTAAGTATTACAATCATAGATCTGTGTCCTAGCTAAGGTTGTAGACACCTGAGTCCTGCAACCACCCCTGCTTCTACCTCGGGTTAGACTTCATCTCCTTCGCAGGTGTTGCTGAAAGGGTCGGTAGTTAGGATTTTGTTGGTGTGTTGTTGTAGCATTGAACCCTGGTTCTGCCCCTGTGCCAACAAATGGTTCCATTGCCGGGACCTAAAATTGTGATTGCTGGGAACTAAGGAAGAAGAATCTTTGTGCAAAGATTCGACCTGAAACTGTGATTGTTGGGAACTGAGGAAGAATAATCTTTGTGCAAAGATCCGACCTGAAACTGTGAAAGCTCTGTGCGTAGATCTATTGCCCTAGTGCGCAACATTCAACTTGACTTGTGAAGCTTTGTGCCAAGAAAATAGGTCAGATCTAAAGAAAAGAGATAAGATCTGGAAGCTTTGTACTCTGATAAAGGTAAGAATAGTGAAAAGTTCTAGATCTGAAAGCTTTATGCTCTGTAGAAGTAAGATAAGTGGAAATTTTTGTTTCAACGGTATGGATCTAGGTATGTTTGAAATATTATGTCCTAGCTTGAAAACTAGGGCACTAATAGATGAAATAAGGTTTGACATGCGTTGATCTGATAAGAATAGTGAAAGATATGTTATACCTATGCATAGAAAGAATGTTTGGACTAACAAGTGGATGTAGGATCCTAGAAATAAATGTTTGCAGGTTAGCTATTATGATCCTAACGCACAGTATAGGAAGAGTTAGGAATCATTTAAAAGAAAGAGAGGATTAACCCTCTGTTATAGTTGCAAAAAACCAGGACACCTTGCTAAGGAGTGCCCTGGGAGAAGACCTAGTTGTCTTTGTTGCAAATCTATGGGCCATGAAGTATTGGATTTCCCTAGAATGATTGCTAATCTTGAAGGAATGAACATGAGACAAGAAAACCCTAAGGCAGATCCAGAAACTACGATTATGGCAGAACCCCAGAAAGAATCAAAGAAAGTATTGCTACAGATAAAAGACACCCTGAATGACCACCGACATGTCAGCTTATCAGAGATCTTCAAAGAAAAAGCATACATAGAAGCAAGAATAGGAGACTTCAACATTAACTATGTTCTAGATGAGGAAACACAGGTGAATATCATGACAGAAAGAACTTGGGAACTTTCAGGGAACCCTGCTATGACTCCTTCATTGGGAGGACTAAGACTATTTAGAGGAAAGTTGATAGACCTATGTGGAAAGATCACCTAGATACCTATGAATGCCAATGGGACTTCGACAGAGGAGGATTTCAAGATTGTTAAATTTATTGAGAACAACGCCCCATTTACCATGTTACTAGGAAAACCTTGGATTGAAAGAGATCAGGCTAGAAGGAAGGAGGAAGAAGAAGTTTTAGAGCAGAAGAAACAAGAGTTAAAAGATTTCATGACTAGAAGGATCACACACTTGATTGAATAACAGAAGAACAAATCGAAGCTCTCTAACACTAGATAACCAGATGTTGAAGTTGCAAGAACACTAGAAGACCCACAGAAGATTGAAGTACCTATTCCAGATAAAGAAGAAGTATCACCCTTGAATCTTAGGAAAGAATCTCAACAATGCAAAGTAACTATGCCAAACACAGATAAGAATCAAAATGGAAAAAAGAATATCGAGACGAAGCTCACTGGAAAGAAGGCCAGAAAGCTAAGTAAGAAGAGAGCTAAGATCGAAAAGTTACAGAAGGTTCCAGAGGGAACTTTGCAGAGGGAAAATTTGCAAAATTGGAGCTTCGTCGGGATAACAGAACAACGCCACATGGCACTTCGCCAGGCTGAAGCAATATAGCCGTTGGGAACAATATAATCGTTAGGCCGACCCTCTAAATGGGTAGAAAGGCATTTATGGTACGCCACCAGACCATTGGACCGTGTAGTAACGGACATAACAGAGTTAATGAAGGCTTCTCACCTGTTGCAAGAGTTTCGTTGCCAAGTTATCTATTTATCCCGTCGCACCATGCACCGAGAACACTTTTGCTAACCGTGAATCTGAGCCGGCAGACTCGTTGATTTTACACAGTGATCATTGCGTTATTGTCCTCTATACCATTACAGTGTCTAAGTTACTCCTCGAACCTGAGATTTCCAACCCCGAGCGTGTATGTCGGACGAGTTCAGTGCTGTAGAGAAAGTTGTCGAAGAAGTTCTCATCGACCTCATGACTGAATGAGTAATGTCGATGTCTGCAGGTATACAAGCGTCGTCAACGAGAGGACAGCAAGCTTCTTCGTCGACTGATCACAGAGCCATATCATCCTGACCCTCAGCGGAAAAGAGAACCAAGCACAAAGATGACCTAGCAAATGCGAAGCTGATTCCAACCATATTGTTCGATTACATCCCGCCTCTAGCTGGTGTGGTGAATTGTGATAGTGTGCCAAGAGATTTCGAGTAAACCATGGTCATTGTGTACCTCCCGAAGGGGATACGCGTAGTTCGCGCACAACAGGATAAGATCACAGCATTGAAGTTCAACGACTTCAACCTCTGAGATCACAAGATTTATGGTATGCTCGCCCTGTACAAGTACCTAACCAGAACAAAGGGGAAGAATTCAAAGATAATTCCCCAATCATGGACGATGAACCTCACGCAATCCACCCTGTTGAATGTCATAAAGATCCCACACTTCAGAAGACACCAGGAAGTCAACGCATGTGTCAAGCTGCTACTGTTGTGTTATCATGGCGGCTACTTATGGCTAGACCGCCATATTACAGTTTACCCAATGGTGATCCACAGGATCACAGGATTGAGTATGCAAGGACCTCACTCGCAGAAGTTTTATCCAGGAAAAGCCACAGATCGTGTGCTGGCACAGAAGATCAAGGATACATATGGTGATGTTGAGAAGGGAACGAGAGGCTACAAGGTAGCTTCCATCCAGAGTGGTGGAGTGCACCTAGCATGTCAACTGATAGCTGGAAAGTTAGTAAGGAAGAACCGACCTACACAGGTCACCATCTTTGTCGTTGACCTCGCAGGGAAGTGCGCGAAAGGCCTACAGATGAACTGGGCGAAGTACCTAGTTAACCAATTGGAACTAGACTGCCAAGAAGCAGAGGATCAGGGTTATGAATTTCATTTCAGCTGGCACCTGTTCCTCATTGCATTTGTTGCATGGGAGATGTCGGAAGGTGTGACCTTCCCAGAAATAGAGTCATTCGAACCGCTTGCTGCAAAGTTCGCTACCCTTTGGTATTCAAGTGATATGAACAAACAGTGGCAGTTGAATGTTGTGTTTCATACATATTACCTCCAGCTAAAGAGAGCCATCTAAACTGAGCCTCGCATGACTCCAAACACCTTACAGAGGTTCCAACGTCTGATGAAGTTCAACGTAGATCGACACTTCATCTACATTACATCGCGAGCAGATGAGCATAAATAACAGAGAAACAAGAAGCCAAGCAGGAAGAAATGTATGATAGAATTGGAGTCAAACTCTGAGGGGTACAAAAAGCCCTTCAGTCTAGCCGTGCAGTCTCCACTGTGCCCCTATCATCGGGAGAACTAGAGTTGGGAGATGATCAAGACCAACTCCACTAACTAGTTGATACAGTCGAAGCTCGCCTTCGACGAGCACAAGAAGAAACATAACAAGCCACCCAGGCCTTGAAGCAAGTGCAAGGCATACTCGTAGAACAACGCGTACTCGTAGAACAACGCGATGCTGCAGAACAAGAAATGATTGCTCTCCAAGCTAAGTTCGATGAATAAAAATCACAAATGCAATAAGGAAAAGAACAGTTGCTCGCGAAGAAACTTGAAGTGAAAGAAGCGGTCAATGGAGCACTTCGCTCTGTGACAGTCTTAGAAATAAATGCAGAGGATCGAGTCATGCAACAAGTAGAGCATCTCGCAAAAGCTATCCAACAACTACAACAACGCATAGTAGACTTAGAGCTCTGCACAATGCCTGAGACTCCGCAGGATGTAAGGGATCAAAGAGAAGCAACCGCCTGGAGCACAGTTGAAAGGATAAAGGCCCTTGCCATGGAATGCAAGCAGCTAAGTAATCGCAGTGCCCAGACGTATGAGCAACTCACTGAGAACCCATAATTGCAGGCACTGGAGTCACAGCTCCAGGAAGCAAAGTAGAAAGCAGAGACAATACAGGCGCAGTTGAAGCCCTTGTCAGCTGTGGAAAGAATGAAGTGATCCCAAGAGAAACACACCACCTAACAACAGATCCACACTATCTGGAGCAGAGTTATGGGAGTAACTCAGAGGCTCCAACATGTACAAGATAAGGCTTACCAATTGTTCACAGAGGTCGAAGGCCGAGGAGCAGAACTTGAGCAGGTTGTCACTGCAGCTGAACAACGCCTGGAGGGACCTATCAATGACGCAGTCATCCAAGAGTTCGTTGAACAGGAGGATGTGGCACAACAACAAGTCGAAGCAGCTCGAGCCACGCTCAATGCTTTTGAAGCAGAACTACCTAGACTAGAGTGACTTGGGACGAGTCACAGGTGAGTGTTGGGGGCCTGTTGGCCCTTGACCAAGTTTTGGGAGATCCTTGGTCAATTTTGACCTATTTTGGGACTTTGACAGCCTGTCGAAGGCGGAGCACATGACAAAGCAGAGATCGCGAGATCTCGGCCCCTTTTTGGGATTTGGGATTATGTAACGGGTATGGGGATGTCAACCCACGGGTATAAATAGATGTCTAGGCAATGTAAGGAGAGGCATATATATCTGTGTGATATTGGGCTAAGTGCTAAGTATGGATTGTAGATGCTTTGTGCATACCGTGTGAGACTTGCAGAGCTATGTGCAAGTAATTATAAGAAGGCTTGGTGCTGTACCCTAACTCGAAGAAGGAGGATCTGGCAAAGTGCGCACAGATCTCATGTCTTTTGCGGAGTAGGATTTTGATGCTATGTGCCTGTAAGAAGCTTGACTGAAGATAATAGAGAAGAAGAGTTGGTGGACGTAGCCCCAGGGTGAGGGTGAACCACGTACATACTGTGTTGCTATGCTTTATGCGATGTGTTGATGTGTTTATGTCTTTACTTTCTAAGTGCTTTGATATAGATAGATAGATCTGTTTATGCTTTGTGCTAACGATGTATATGGATGTTAGATCTGAACTATGTGAATGTACTTAGTGCTTGAATCTTCTAGATCTAATCTACCTCTCTATGATAAGTGCTTAGATACATCAGATCTGGATGAATGGTGCAATACTTTGTTTTGTCTGCGGAGTAGATAGTGGTCAAATATTGATGAACTATCGGTGCTAAGTTCTCTGTTAGGTATTACAATCACATATCTCTGTCACAGCTAAGGTTGCAGACACCTGAGTCTTGCAACCACCCCTGCCTCTACCTCGGGTGAGACTTCATCTGCTTCCCAGGTGTTGTCGAAAGGGCTGATAGTTAGGATTTTGTTGGTGCATTGTTGTAGCGTTGAACCCTGGGTCTGCCCCTGTGCCAACAATACACTACCAGAATGAATCTGAAACTAAGTAAAATGGTGAGGCTCGGATATTTCACCACCTTGACCAAGCTCGGATTAGGAACATATGAATATTTCACCTCCTTGTTGATCTCTAGGGTTTAGTGAGACAAAACCCTTGAACGCCCAAGCTCTCAAGCTCACAAGTGCAAAAGACAAAATGATTAAAAATGAGGAGTGAGGCGCCCTCCTCTCCTTTTCTACCTCCAATTCGAATTTTCACTTAAATTATTTAATTGGCTTCTAAGGTCATTTACCTTTACTTTCCCAACTTAGCGAGTTATATTTTATTTTTCCTTTTTGCTAAAGCCACTTTAATAATATAACTTTAACACCTTAGTGACTCTTTTTTGCCTCTTAGTTCCCCTTTATTTTATTGAGACTATAGTCTAGAGGGAACAACTAGACTACTAAGTCTCTCAAGACTCTTGTCAATTGGAAGGAGACATTACAAAAGGATATGTGTTATGGGTAAAACATTTAAATAGTGTAGTGCTTAGTTTAAGAGAGATGTGTAATTCCTTCCTTGCTAAACATGGAGTTGACACGTGGTGTGTGTGTGTGTGTGTAATAATAATAATGATAATAATAATCTAATTTTAAAGTCACGACCAAGCCATACACCAAATTGGTGTATGAGACCTCCTTGTTTGTGGGATAATGGACTCCACTCCCGTCGCGCAAGGATTTGGCTGCTAAAGTCTACATAACCTACCCCCCTCTGGATTTGAATTTGTCACCTCTTAGGAGGAAACCCATGTTCTTAACCATTTAGGCCCACCCAGGATATATATATATATATATATATATATATATATATATAACGAGTGTAGATTCATCTTAATTTGGGATCAATCGCCAAGAGGAATCAAGAACCAGTGTAGATTCATCTTAATTTGAGATCTATCGCCATGAGGGATCAAGAACCAATGTAGATCCATCTTAATTTGGGATCTATCGCCATGAGGGATCAAGAACCAACGTAGATCCATCTTAATTTGGGATCTATCCTCAAAAGGGATCAAATCCTCAAAATGCAAACCTTTTTAACGTATAAAATTTCAAAATATGTTTACACCTAAAATAATTTTATTCATCTCAACTCATAATAGATTCGAAGTTAAGATGAATCTAAGCTCATATTTGTATTTCACTAACATATTATTATTATTATTTGTTATATATATTATATATTTTTAAATCAATATATAATAATATAAACATATATAATAATATAATAATCGTGTAACAACATCTTTATCATATTAAATTATAAAATTTATATTTTTTTTATTATTTTTATCATATTAAATTATATATTTTACATTTTTCAATATAATAATTTTTAATTTTTTTAATTTAAATTTTATACTCTATTACTTTACTAATTACTTTTTAGTGAAAGAGTCACTCTATAAATTAAATTTAGAATATATGAAAAGTCATAAAGTACAATTCAACATCTATTACTTTACTAATTACTTTTTAGTGAAAGAGTCACTCTATAAATTAAATTTAGAATATATGAAAAGTCATAAAGTACAATTCAACATTTAACCCACTTGAATGATGATAAAGTACAATCTAATATTTATGTGATTTAGTTTACTTTTTTTTTTCAATAGAAAATTAGTTCATTATATTAATGAAAATATAATTTTTTACATCTTCAAGACCTCACAAGACTTTATAAGAGTTTGTAACAGTACTAGTCCATAAATTATGCTAAAAAAAACTACTACACACATCCTAGCACATAGGCTGTAAAAAAAGATACAAAAACATGGCAAAAAACCCCAACAGAAACCATAAAAGAAGTTAAACCAGTAGTCGCACGCCCTCAAAGGACCTCAAAGTGTTTACCCAACACTGCACGCCCCTAAAGGACCTCAAAGTGTAAAAAAACACCACACGCCCCAGTTTGGACCTCAAAGCTCTGGTCCAAAACCTCAATTCAGGTAGCCTTTGGCACAAGGAATCATTTCAAAAACGTGGTTCCGAGTCTCCTCGACCTCTAACAACAACTGCAAAGAAATCATTGCCACCCGCAGGAAGGTCCTCACGCCCATACATTGACACTCCACTCGTAAGCCTGCATCGTCGCCACCTGAATCCTCCACTGCCACCGTCCGAGTCCCTCGAAATGCCCATTCTCGCCTGTCCTAAAAGGGTCTTAAGCCCACACGCACCCTTCTCCATGGAGACCAAAAATACAACTAGCATAACCTAACCACGAAACCCATAAACCAAAACCCTAACACGACTCTCAATGAAACATGGAGCCTAAATACTCAATCATATCTTATATCAATGGATGTCATAGATACAAACTCTATGATTTAATCCACTTGAGTGATGAATTGAATTCCACATTCATATGATAATCCACTTTAACATAGGGGCATTTGAGTTGGTCTTTAATCCACTTTAACGTAGGGGCCTTTGAGTTGGTCTTTGTACCTCTTTTTGGGAGTTTTTTTTTTTCCACGAGAAAAAATTACTCTTTATATTCAAAAGGATATAAATGTATACAATACGGAGATCGAAAAAAACAACCGCGGATCAAGACAATTCCACATCTAGTTGGGTCATTTTTGTCTATGGTCCCACAACTACAACAAGTATAGCCAATGATCTGATATATACTAAAAGGAAAACTTTCAAAGATTTAGCTTATATGTATTGCCTTTATGCCCGTCCACCCAAAATGTAAAGAAAATTTGGTTCGGGGTAAGGTGAAGAGCTTTTTTCGAGAGAGTATCTGCCTCAATATTTGCTTCCCGGAAGATATGCTGGAAGGTGAGATTTCTGAAGAGAAGTGTTGCGTCTTTGGTTCGTTCCTTCCAGCTATTGAGGGCTGCCACTTGGAAATCTGCCACGCCTTTCAGCCAGTCGATAATGAGCTTAGAGTCACCGAGGAGCAGTAAATTATCCGTGTGCCTATGAGCCAGAATAAGCGAGGTCCAAGCTCCAATGAGCTCCGCCTTGGTGTTGGAACCCGGTCTGCAGTTTATCATCCAGCTAATACTCGAGTGGGCATTTAAAATCAATTTCCCCCCTGCGCCACAGAGTTCGCCTCTCTGTTGGGAGGCCCCATCGAACCAGGCCACCGCTCTGTCTAGTGGGATACAACGGGGCTGCTGAACTGGTTTAACTTGTAAAGTTCTAGCAGAAAAGTTGATTTCAGATAAAATGAGAGATGTAATGTGCTGAGAAGAGGGCGTCTTATCGGTGAAGATGGAGGCATTTCTAGACAGCCATACTTGCCAACAGATGTGCAGAGGAAGCATATGAAGAGTGATGGAATTGTGGATCCAGTTTTGAAAACAAGAAATTAGGCTTGTACCACTCCAATAATTTGGTATCTTTAACGCTGCCGTGATTGCTGTCCACAGATTTT
>ML783098.1:259978-274908 GCA_009831015.1 Picea engelmannii
GCTTTTAGGAAGAAGCCTAAGTAATTGAAGCCGTCTGCCAGGTCTTTGCCACCAATGCCAAATAGATCTCTTATGTCCCGCTTTAAGGATTCCTGTGTATTTGAGAACATGAAAGTGGATTTGGAGGCATTGATTTGAAGACCTGAAACATCACAAAACGAAGAGAGGATTGCATGTATAATAGACCATTCAGCCAAATTCGCAGAAGTCAAGATTAGTACGTCATCAACAAAAAGGATATGACGGATGTGTGTTTGTCCAGCCACTTTAATGCCTTTCAAGAGGCCCTCCGCCTGTTTGTTCTTTAGTAAGATGCTGAGGCCATTCAGGATCAGGATGAAAAGTAGGGGAGAGAGTGAGCAACCCTGTCTGAGGCCTCTCTCACATTTGAAGGGTTTAGTAGCTTTTTGGGAGTTTGTACATAGAGCACTACACAAATTAAATTTGGACTTTGTATCTTTGTGTCGAAAGTTTGATATTTTCAAGGTAGTTTTAAAATTAAAGTTTTTTAAATATTTTTTTTATTTCATTATTATAAGTTTGATATTTTTAAGGTAATTTTAAAATTAAAGTTTTTTAAATATATATTTTATTTCATTATTATAGAATTTCTATTTTTGAAAATAAATAAATATTATATATTTTATTTCATTATTATAGAATTTGTATTTTTGAAAATAAATAAATATTGTAGTAAAAGTATTTTATTTTTACATAATTTTTAAAATTTAATTTAGTTAATAAATATAATTAAAATTTTATGTAGGTTGAAATTTTGTTTTATTTTAAAATTAATTTAAATACTAAAAAAATTTATATTCATTAAATTTTTAAATAATTAAATTTTAATAAATAAAAAATATATATTTTTTAATTATATTACAAAAATTTATAAATAATATTTAAATAATATATATTATTTAATATATATATGATTGGACTACTTCTTTTTGAAATAAAATTTTATTTCATATAACATCAAAATCCACCACCAACCCCCCAAAAAAACTATGACACATACCATATAGTATTTACTTATAAACCATTTGCAAATTGCATAGTACTCAAAAAAGTTTTTTTTTTTTTTGGGGGGATATAATTGAAAGTGATTAGAACATCATGACAAAACATCAAAGGTACATAATATGTACATTACTTTGCTTTTTTTCCCTCAAAGATTTTATGTACATAAACTCATGACTTGGAATCAGATTAGTTAAAATGCTTTTTAAAAGCAATTTGCTTTTTATGTGGGAAAGCATTTAGTACAAGTCAAAATATTCATGAGGAATTTGCTTTTTATGTGGGAAAGCATTTGGTACAAGTCAAAATACTCATGAGGAAGGATACTTCAAATTATGCTCATAGAAATCTAAATGTGGTTTGATAGGAGGATGGCTTCCTAGTTAATAAGTTTATTTATTTATTTAAGTTCTAGGGTTTTGATTGTTTATAGAGTTAAGTTGTTTTTTATTTAAGTTCTAGGGCTTTGATTGCCTATAAAGTTAATGGAATTGTTATTTAAACAATAAGTTGTTTTTTAGTTAAGTTTTAGGGTTTTGATTGCCTATAGAGTTAATGAAATTGTTATTTAAAAGTAGTTTATACGTTTAAAAGTCGAAAAAAAGCTATTTCTTTATTTACAATCGAATATTTTATATCTTATTTCACTTTCGATAACGAATCAACCATTTTAGTCACAGTTTCGTTTTTATATGTTTAAACAAAGTCTACATATATGTTTTTTCCAATAATTTGCTTCTCAATCCTCCTTAGAACATAGAGTTGCTTCAATGGATCCATCAATTGTAATGTCATGTCACTGACCTTTTCCCTTAATAAGTCAAAGTAAAATAATATTCCCTCATAAATTAGTCAAAGTAACACAGTCTATTATTTTACAAGTGACAATTCTCCCAAAATGTCATAAGAAAGGAAATTCAGAATTACTAATTGAGAACACAAACCTCTATGCAAGGAAAATTTGTAAAGAAGCTCTCCCTCGTAGGATCATTGACAAAAGGATTTTCTTACTTGACCTTCACAAGGAGGCAAGTGCTAGTGGTGATTAGCAGAAAAAGAGACAAGTGGAGAACATAAATGATAGGTAGGTTTCAATTCTACACTCAAATCATACCTACCTTTATCATGATTGGGATTTCATTTCACATTAATAATCTCATTTTAATTGTGTGTGTTGTGAATAATCCATTTACAAAACAATTGCAAAACAAAGGTGATTTATAAGATATTTTTGCACCAAATTTTTTGCCAATTTGAAATTTAAAATCCTCAAGTTGATGTGATAACATATTCCCTTGCTATTATTAATTGTCATCCCATGTATGTCCACTTTGGATTCTTTTTTTATCATCTATGATGTCATAATAATTACATGGCATATACCAACTTAATAGTCTCCTCCTTTTTAATTACTAATGAATAGCTACCAATCATGTAGCCTTCCTCATTGTTCAATATTATTTGGAGTTCTAATTTAATGTTGTTTTAATATGCTTTCGCTTGCCAATGAACAATGGACAATCCTATGAAATATCTTCTTTTTGGGATTAAACACATGGGGTGTTTTGATAAAATGCTTCCTTTAAACTCATTAAAAGAACATTTTTACAAGAAGGGCATGTCACAAAAGCAAAGATCCATAAGCATGAGCAAAACACCTAGAATCTAGAACAACAATGCTCAACAAGGATCACAATTCCTTAGAAGAGGTCGCTACAAAGTTGAGACCACCTTTTACCAAACACCATCACTAGGGAACAGAGTAGTGTGACATTGTGGATAAACTATCCCCCATGAATTGTTGATACATTGTGTGGGGAAGGGACACTGTTGAGGCTACCTCAAAAATCTCCATCCTTTACAAAACCATGGTAACATGCAAGGGGGAAACATATACCAAGCTTAAACCAACCAAAGCCAATATCTTAGTGCACTGCAGGAGGAGGATAACAAATTGATCTTACTACCAAACCACACACAAGCCTCAGGGCTATCACGAAGCCAGAACAAAACCCAAGCTAGGTTGCATCATTAGATCGCCAAAAGAGGTAAAAACAACTCCACAAATGCTCCTAGTTCCATGGGTAGGCTAGTCATTGGGATCTTCCAATAGCTCCATAGCCTCCAACACCCATGTTAGAGGCAACCTTCTTGTTAAGCAATGGTCATTAACCCCAAGGATGAAACCCTACTATGAACAACACCATTAGTCAAGTAGAAACTCGACTAGAAGACAAGTTGTTGCCAACAAAAACAATGGACATTGAGTCAAATATAAGGCACAAATCAATTTCTCTCCATTCAAATGCAAGTGCCCCAAGGGCACACATGTCATAAGCAAGTTCCTTGTGGATAGATCTGTCTACCAAGCACCATAAGCACTGGGAAACAAATTCCCATAGGTCCAAAGCTAGTGATCTGATTGCCATAACAAACAAGAAGGTTAGATATGAGTAGAGAAGGTGAAAACCACCAAACACTCTCTAGGTGAGTAACCAGAGATGCTTCACCTCCTCTTTGCAGCTCCAATCCACCACCTCTCTACATAACCCAATGATTCGTAGGCCTCTTCCATTCTCTTGTGGATGAAACCCTAAGAGGGTTCAACAGAGGGACAATAGGGGAGAGAGGGAGGAGAGTGCATATCTGTCCCACTCAACCAACCATGCCATGGTGAATTGTGTAGAGTATTTGATACTTCATTTATTCATCGTGAGCTATTTCCCATGAATGCCACTCATTAATTATCAAATTTGTCATGAGATTGAATAATTCACTTGGTACTCATGAGCTTGAATGGTTCATGTGCTACAATACTTACTAAGATTTTGCAAATGGAATAACATATTAAGTGGATGTGAGAGTGGAAAAAACCTCCATAATCAAACACACTTAAACTAAAATCATATTAAATTGGTATAACCTTCCCAAGAAACCCTAATTACAAAGTATAAGCTTATGAAACTCATAAAAAAAAATATTATTCTAATACAATAAAACATGAAAAAAAAAAACCAATTCAAACTCATAAATAAATTGAACCTAAAAAAATCATGAAAAAATAAGTCATAAATCATAACTCATAATATTTAAAATAAATATTAAATACACTATATAATAAATCAATCAATACATAACCACAATAAATAACTTGAATATTAAATACTTCCACTAATCCCAAAATACATAAATCATTTAACTAAAAAACACTTTTCATAATATTCCTATGCAAAGTCCCCACAAACTAACCATCCTTCCTTAGTATTCAATCTCATTCACATATTAATTTTCTTTTATCATACTCTTACTCTGGTTTCCTTAAACATTTTGTAGTACTCCGTCGACATGGCAATTTAATTTTCTTTTCTCAAAACATTTTGTACCCCTTCCAATATGATATATGCTTTGGGACATGCAATTTCAGGGATATATTTAATGATACATACATTGAGATATACACTTTTCAATATAAAAGCGTACATATACACTATTGCTCTAAAGTACGTAATACTAACCATAAATGATGTTCTAAAATAACTGTGAATGTATTTAAATCATTCAGATCACTGTCCCCACCCACCCAAAGAGTGTTCCTTCTTCCATCCATCCAAAATTTCCTATGACTTTTCTACCTCTAAGCAGGTTGCTTCACAACCATACCAACTGGCAGAGTTTGCCTTTTTCCCAGCGTGCATGTGGGATGTCTATGGAGTTTTTGTGCCCTTGGGAAAAAACGCCCTGCAATCCCCTGCCCCTCTGCTGTACACACCTGCCAATACCACCCACCACTTGACACTACTACATTTCAGGACGTCAGCAATCCTCCCAATAGCTGTAAAAACAACCAACACCCCAACGAATGGGCAGAAACGCTATAAGCCTAATCCCAAATCCCCCGCCAATGAATGGGCACGAAGGCTATAATCCTAATCCTATGGGCCACCTTCTCGTATCCCAACAATAATATGGACAAACGAGATATGATATATTTTATTTGAAGCGGAATCCCACGGTACTTGTAAAACCAGCATTGCATCATATATACCATCATTCCACAAGTTTGATGGGCAGTGGGCAGTTTCCCACATCAATAAATGGGGGTGGTTTCCCTTGGGTTTTCCTTGGATTCTCCCAGTCTGCATTCTGATAAATGATTCTGTCATTTCCCCAATTCTCCATGCTCACAGCTGGATTGACTTGGGATATTAAGTGAGCACCTGTGCAAACAGCTGGTACCCACATTCCCCACCAATCACTAATTACACTAGTTCACCTCTCCCAGCATTGCCATCTAATCTACTGCTCGTCCCATTACAATACCAACAACTCATGCATTCTCTTTGGATATTCTGCTACTGTTGATGATTCTCATTATTTTATTTTATTTTACTGTGGATTCAATGCACATTTAGCCTTTTAGTCCCAGCTAAGAGAAGTCCAGTCCTAATCACAAAAGACCGTTTCCCATATCCTTAAAGGTCATATGTTCTTCCAGTCTCCTCCTGTTCTAGTAAAAGGGCTAATACCCACTTATCCAGTAGTAGAGTTTCAGTTAAAAAAAGCTTCATATATGGCCCATACGTCTCTTTATTAGCACAGATTTGCACTAGGTTGATACTACATTATATTCTTTTGCAGCCCAGATGCATTCCATGATGTACCAACCAGCATTGGTTTTCCTATCTGCATTGCTTATGGCAGAGGCTTTTTCTTATTCTGCAAGTGCCAGAGAGCATTCACAGGACTCTCTGAGGCTCAAGCTTATTCACAAAAACTCCCCGCATTCTCCCTTGAGGAAAACATTTTCTTCCCAACAAGAGCACCTGGAGTACATTCTTCATGAGGATTCGATACGAGTTAAGGGCTTTCAACGAGCCCTGGAACAGCATCAACCCCGACGTCCAGAGTTCGAGGCTTCGTCAATAGTCAAACGATCAGCTCACAAGCACAGAAAGGGCTACAAAGCCCACGTAATCTCAGGTGCTTCCGCAGGCTCTGGGCAGTATTTTGTGGACTTCTACATTGGCACCCCACCTCAGAAATTCATGCTGATTGCAGATACAGGCAGTGATCTTCTTTGGGTACGTTGTTCTGCTTGTAGAAAATGTCTTAGAAAGCCTGGATCGGCCTTTCTGGCCAGGCATTCCTCAAGTTTTTCACCAATACATTGTTATGCACCTGCCTGTGAGCTGGTACCCCCACCCCTAAATTCTTCATGTAGCCTTACACGCCTTCACAGCTCCTGTATGTATGATTATGTTTATGCAGACCTGTCTGATAGCACTGGGATTTTCTCCCACGAGACCGCAACCCTTAACACAAGTTCAGGGGTCACTACCAGAATTGGGAATCTGGCTTTTGGGTGTGGGATTAGAAGTTCAGGGCCTAGTTTTACAGGCCCAGCATTCAATGGGGCACATGGGGTAATTGGGTTGGGGAAGGGGGATATATCGTTCACTTCACAGATTGGTAAGAGCGTTGGAGACAAGTTCTCTTATTGCTTGGTGGACTACACTGTTTCTCCCCCAAAGACCAGTTATCTTGTGTTGGGGCAGCATCCCCTGAGACCAGCATTGAGGAAATCCATGAGCTATACGCCCTTTTTGAGGAACAGATTTGCAGAGACCTTCTATTATGTTGGGATTGAACATATTTGGGTTGAAGGAGCACTTCTTCCCATTCATCGCAGGGTTTGGAATATTGATGCTCAGGGCAATGGGGGCACTGTCATTGATTCTGGCACAACCTTGACCTTCTTTGTCCGGCCAGCGTACAAGAAAATCCTAGCAGCATTCCAGAAGGCTGTTGAGTATCCAAGAGTTCGGTCTATGCAGGGATTAGATCTGTGCTTCAATGTCTCAGGTATTGCCATGCCCAAATTGCCTAAGCTTACTATTGTTTTGAAGGGCAATGCTCGGTTCGAGCCTCCTCCTTCAAACTATTTCATCGATGTTGCTGACAATGTCAAATGCTTGGCATTACAGGGTGTGAATTCCCCTTCTGCTTTTTCCATTCTAGGTAATCTTTTGCAGCAGGATTTTTATATTCAGTATGATAGGGAGAATTCTGTACTTGGGTTTGCTCATACTGACTGCTCCTTATCCTAGAGCTTTTGTCACGAAGTGTTCGTCTTGTTTGATTTATCCATCCCAATAGTAAAACAAACAAATCCTAGTTTTCTCTGGTGATTCTGACCATGCTTTATGGTCATACTTCCTAGCCATGGAATCTATCAGGCAAGAAGTTTGTCTGATTGGCTTTTATTGGTTTTACACATTGTTTTGTATGTGAATCTCAATGCTGAATACCAAAGCTGCTATGTGGGTGTTGATGATGATTGTAACTCCATCATTGTATAACGGCCTAATTCGGCATTCTATAAGAGTTTTTACGGTGTTTTTGAGTGTGGCAAGATAGCTGGCAACTTATGTGATGTCTTGCCATTTGAGTGATGGAAAAAGAATGCAATGTTCTTGCTTTGCAATGCATGGATTGTTTAAGGGCTTGCAAGTTGAAATTAATAAAGGCGGGTCTAAACTCAGTTGAACTATTGAATTGAGCATTTCAGTTTAGGTAAATTTTTGTCCGGAGTACTGAAGTTAGTGTTTTTGTAGATGTTGCTGTTACATACTTGCTTATGCAGCTTTAGACAGAACTATATTTTCGGAAAATTCCATGAATTATCTTCATAGAGTAACTTGTGGTAACAAGAACAAGCACATATTTCCCTGAAAATTTTAGTTTCACTTATCTTAAGATAACTGCTCAACAGAATCCAACGTGAGGCAGCTGGTAAAAAAAAAAAGAACTAATTTTTATAAGCAGCATAAGTGTCTATCAATCTGCGATGTTTGACGATTTTTAATATATCTTAAATTTAAAGAGATTGTTTGGGATTTGCCTTTTATTTGAATATACTGAACCAAAAGAAATATGAATGAAGAAGTTGTTTGCAGGACGTGGATTTTTAGATTGTGTCAAAATATAGAGGCCAAAATGCGATTGAATTTCAACATTGAAGAAATGACGTCTTGCTTCAGATTCAAGTAGTTTTCTTTATTACATTTTGATCTATAAGTTTTAGGGCATAGCTTTTTCTGTCAAGATGATATATAGTACACTGTATCTGAAACTTATGCAAATGGTCCGTAAAAGGGTTATATATCCTTGTGGATAGAGGCCTGGATTATTCCGAGTATACCATAGTTTGTCTGAGGAGTTTCAGCCAAATTCAAGTCGAGTAGAGTATCTCCAACACTCTGGCATATTGCCAACATTTGTCAGAGGAACATACAACATTAGAATTGGATAGCTCCAAAAAGTTAAAACACGCACACACATTGGCCCACAACTCTTTTTCACACTGGTAAACAAACAAGTACAGACACAGATAGCAACGAAGGCTGGAATCATCCATCCATTAGCCACATTGTGGCAGTACAAATGGTGACAACTGCTAAAGTGAGGTCATCTGTGGAGTTAGTTTCATGATAGAAATTCATTCCTGCAATTGACGTTTTTTTTGAAGAGCCACTGCACATGCAGTATATGTAAAATTTACAAGTTATGTATTGCAAAGTAAAGGGACCAGAATTTACTTTTGAATTTAGGGCTCAAACATAACTTTATACTTATCGAGTACCCATTTTTTATCATGACTAGAGAGGTTCACACTAATCACGTTCGGGGAGCTTAAAGCTTTTATATATATATATATATATAATATATATATATATATAACTCTCAACTGTAAAATTCTGAAAACAACATTGTAATATGATGAAGCCCTGAATGTGATTGGCATGTAAAATTACAAGAATAAAGCGTATTCGGAAAGAATAGACATGGGGATGTGGTGAAGTGACGAAGTTGTTCATATCCCCAAATACATGTCCTAAGCTTCATTTTCAGTGTGCTTTTGCAGGATGTTAATCAAGCCGGCCACTTAGTGATACCTTCTTTTTAAATATGCCTCCATTAATTTATTAAAATAAAATTAAAATATAATGTATTATGAATAAAAGTTACATTAATATCTTAAAATAAAATTAAAATATAATATATTAAGAATAAACGGTTAGTGGAGGGGCCGCAGGTGCGAGGGAGTTCATGTATGGCCTTGATGAACAGCCAGTTCTATCTTTAGCTTGGGGAATAGGAGAAGTAACAAACGATGAAGTGGAAGCGGAAGCTCTTGCAGCGTTCCAAAGCATAAAGCTTTTGAGCACTTTGACCACTCAATCAATGTTCATCCTAGGCAATTCCCATATCATCCTCTCTGCACTCCGAACCAGGACTACATCTTCCTCCCATAATCCATCGGACTATTCAAAGAATAGGCCACCCTCTCCTTCGAAGATCTAGAAAAGTCAGCTTCTTCCACATCAAAAGAAATCAAAATAGGGAAACAGATGTTATGGCGAGCTCAGGGGTGATCCTGGGAGTGGGCGGATCATCTAGAAACAAGCTAAGGGGTCTGGATCTTCCACAATCCATATCTCATGACCAAACCAGACTACATGCCCAATTCATTCATGGTAAACAAAGGTGAAGTTAAGAAGTTTAAGAACAAGGAGGGGATCCTTTATCTCGCCACCCACTCTGTGTCATCCCTCCCTTCTCGTCGTCAAAGGATGACACCTTGCTATCTCCCTTGTGCGGTCCCTTGTATCCCATGCTACCTTCCCCTTTTCTCCCCTCATTCTCTCTTGGTCTTATGTTCCTTTCTCTTGTGCCTTTTCATTCTTGTGAAATTGTAGTGAAACCTGCACAAATAATCTAGCTAGAAACAATGAACAACAAACTTGCAAAATTGATTGAAGAGTTGAAGAAAGATTGAAAGAATTATATTAACCACAATGAGGGAATGGAAAAAAATACATGTGATATACTCTACATGGTTGAACTAATGCGCCACAGTTGTGATCTAGAGAGATGTCGGCACACACTAACCGAAACTAGAGTGAATTGCCACCTAGTCCTAGTTAATTGGTGATGCAGTCATCAATTCATTGGCTCACACAAGTGGAGTGGAGAGAATCTCATGCATGCACATGTGTGGTGCTCTCCTAGCCTCATGCATGTGAAGTTCACCTTCCTAGTGATGATACCAAGGTGAGCATGCAACACTTGGTGAGAATACTGAGGTTGCCATGCAAGACTTGACTCCACTAGTTTAATTGAAGCACAATTGAGTAATGACTGAAGAGGATGTGGCACCCTAGGGGAGAATATTCTCATCTAGGGTAGAATATTTCAGACCAAGGGGCACCCCTCAACATAGACAAATGAACTTAGGAAAATAAATACTAGGTGGGTGTGTAATATCTCCAATACCCCCCCCAAAAGAACTACTAGGGAGTACACAATTAATGGGTCCCGACAAGAAGCCATGTTAGGTACCCATTTTACAATGCATCTAAGAAACATAGAACACTGAAAAAGAGGAAAGAGGGAAAACCTAATGGGAAAAACCCCTCCTCAAAATACAATTTTGAAAAAGAAAGATAGCTGCTAGGTAGCTGTGTCATTCACTCCAAGAAGGTCTCACGGAAAGTGGAATTTCTGCTTAGTGAAAGTCTTCGTGAAGATGTCTGCAGCCTATTTAGAAGAAGGACAATACTGTAAGTCGTTGATCCCATCATGAATCAACTCACTGATGTAGTGCATGTGGATCTCGATGTGTTTGGTTCTCTGCAGCTGCACTGGATCTCTGCAAAACTTTAGTGTGCTCTGATTGTCGCACCAGATGACAGTCAGACGATGGAACATGATACCAAGCTTAGTAAAGAAGTTATGTAAACAAATGGCTTGAATGGTAATGTTGACTGCACCTATGTACTCAACCTCTATTGATGACAAATCAATGGTTGATTGGTTTTTACTGGACCAACAAATGGGGCTAGATCCCAAACTAAGAACATACCCCGAGGTGGACTTGCGATCTGTGCTATCGCCAAACCAATCTAAATCTATATAATCGATGAGGTCCAATGTACATCTTACTGCCTAATGAATCCCATGACTAGTGGTACCTTTGACATATCAGAGGATGCACTTGGCAACTTTCTAGTGCAACTCATGTGGCTCATGCATGTACCTGGAAATTGCTCCCACTGCATACGAGATATTTGGACTGGAGTGAGTGAGATAAAAAAGACTCCCCATTAGCTGACAATACTTGGTGCTATCGACCAATGGTGTATCCTCGCCATCCTCGAGCTTTACCTTGGATAACAAAGGTGTGGTTGTTGGCTTATAGTTGGTCATGTTGAATTTGACCAAGAGATCTCTGACATACTTTGCCAGAGACAACTTGATTCTTGAATCAACCTGGTCTATTTCAAGACCAAGGAAGAAGTGTAGTGGACTCATGTCAGTCATTGAGAACTTATCATGCAAAACATTCTTGACTGCAACAATAACTGAGTCTGAGCTACCTGTGATTAATTGATCATCTACACATAGCACTATAATCAATAGAGAGTCAGAAGTTCTCAACACATAAACATTGGGATCAGATTTACAATGAATGAAATTTTGAGAAAGTAAGTAAGAATCCATTTTAGCATACCATGCTCTAGGTGCCTTCTTGAGGCCATAGAGTGACTTCTTGAGTCGACAAACTAGAGAGGAATCTTGTACGTACTCCTGTGGATGCTCCATGTAGATCTCCTCTTCGAGATCATCGTGAAGAAATGCATTCTTCACTTCCATTTGGTGAACCTCCCACCTCCTTGCTTCTGTAATGGCGAGAGCCAATCGAATAGAATCCATCTTTGCCACTGGAGCAAATTTCTCATCATAATTGATCCCATGGACTTGTTGAAAGCCTTTCGCCACCATTCTTGCTTTGTATTTGCTGACAAGTACGTTTGCTGCTTTCTTCGTCCTGTATACCCATTTGAATCTAACAAGTTTGTGATCCGATGGAAGTGGAATCAAGTCCCAAGTTTGGTTCTTGATGAGGGAGTTGTACTCCTAGTTCATGGTTGCTTCGCATAAAGGATTCCCTTCAACTTTTGCATAAATACAAGGGTCAGATGCTAGAACCATGTACAATGCATGAGGCATTACTGGTTCTGTGGCTGTGAGTGCATGAGGTGCTTCCTCAAATTGGGATCTCGTTCTCCTTGGATCCGCAGGATCACCCACAAGATCGCCCACTACTTGTAGGGTGGACTGTGCCCATTTGGGTTTTGAATCTAGATCTTTGCATGCATGCTCATGATCTTCCGAATCTAATTAAAAAATCAGATCTAAAATTTGATCTAGGTGGTAGGATGCATCATCTCTGATCTCTGATACAAGAGGAAGCACAAAAGCTTCTGCATGTTCCTGAGATGCATGCAGGGGACATTCTTCAAACTAGACACTCCTTTCAACGATCAACTTGTCTGTTGAAGGATCTATCAGTTTGTATCCCTTTACACTCTCGAGATAACCCACAAGGATCCAAAGCCTTCCTCTTTTTTGAAGGTATGCGGGCCCATGCGTGTGATAAAAAATGCAGAAATGTGTCACTTTCAGTTTCTTGCTGCTCTAGGCTTCAAAAGGTGTCATGTCTTTCATAGATTTGTGAGGAGATTGATTTTGTATGTACATGGCACAATTGATTGCTTTAGCCCAAAATTTGGAGGGAAGGGGTTTTGCATGTAACATGCAACTTGCCATCTCCTTCAGAGACTGGTTCTTCCTCTTAGCCACCCCGTTTTGTTGTGGAGTGTATGGAATTGTGTGTTGCAACTTGTTGGAATTTGTGTAGTAGAGCATAACAGTGATATCTTTTAAAATTCAAAGAGTAAAACAACTAGATTTAGAGTTTTAGATATCAATCTTTACTACTTGTACAGATCTAGGATATCTAAAGAGTAAGACTGTAATACAAATCTGAATTCAATTGCAGATCTAAACTCAACTTAGATAGAAACATACAGATCTACCTTCAAAATAGATAGAGACAACAGATCTAAACTCARCTTAGATAAAGACATGCAGATYTGAACTTAACATAGATAGRARCACACAGATCTAAACTCATAACTAATCTGAYCATTAAACCATCAGTCAAWCTGTAGAAACAGAGAAGWAAACTTGATATATCGTTTAGATCTAATAATAGTTAATGCAGGAACATAGATCTAGATTGATCAGACTGTATAGAACTCAAAACAATATTCCAGATCTGAAAAGGTGGATAGATAGCATACCTTGTTCTGATCCTTACCTCTGAAGAAATCACAGCCAATAAGAAGGATGAAGAACCATTTGAATTATGCTCAGACAAAGGTTCAGTTCAGGGATCCACCTTATAGGTTGGATCCCTTGCCAATAGATGAAGAAACTTTCTTGCCACCAAAGGTATAGGGCCACAAAGACCTCACACTGTCAAACCCTCACACTAACAGTAGGTGAATGCATACAAACCCTCACACTAACAGTAGGTGAATGCATACAAACCCTCACACATAGATATTATGGACAAAGACCCTTTATACAGGAAAGCCAATAGTCAAAAGAAAAGATCACAGTCTGGACACAAGAACAAACACCCCACAATAGAAATAGAGGACAACACCCAGTTATTTGAAGAGGGATTGTATCACAGTTACTCCAAACAACGTTTATCAGAAGAGGCCACAGGTTACTCAACATCATTCAAGGAGGAGATGCACCAAGGTGAGCTCACACAGCAGTTACAAGGAGAGGCTGTACCTCTATCAGCTCACACATCAGTCAACAAGGAGAGGCCGCACCCTTAACACTCAGCCATACTGCAACAATAGATAGGGGCTGCACCAAAGGAGGGGGCAACAGCTAGAAGGTACCACACAAGGGCAAACCCTCAAACAAGAGATGCTTAAAGCATTCAAAACCTTGCACAAGCAAACTGTGAAAAACTCTCATTACAGCAAGAGATAGGAGGAGGCCATACCCTATAGGCTCATAATAGCAAGATCTGAGAGGTCGCAGCCTATAGGGACATTACACACCAGAAAAGAGAGGGCCGCAACCTCAATTCTTCACACAACAGCAGAAAGGAGGAGGCTGTACCTTACACGGCATGCACAACAGAACAGGAAGGGAGCTGCACCTCAGTCTAGAACTCAGCCACTGCATAAATAGAAGAGGCCGCAGCTTGTAGGCCCTCCACACAGCAAGGCAAGGTGGGCCGTAGCCTACACCAGCGAAAGGAGGCCGCACCTCAGTCAAGAACTCAACCACAACAAATTGGAGGAGGCCGCTCACATCAAAGACAAATGAGATCTAGTAGTAAGAATGAGAGGGGTAGGGGTTTCTTTTATAGTTTTAGGCTAGGGCAAGGGTTAAAAATAAAACAAATAAAATCACATGTTTAAATTTAATTTTTTTTTTTTAACGAAAACGGTTATAATTTTTATTAGAGGGGTGGCTGAGCCACAATTTCAGATACAAAGTGTGTTGCATCACTGTTTCAGCATAAGAACCATCGCTACTTCAGCATAATTTCCAACACTGAGATTCAACATCTATTCCAACACTGTGTTTCAGCATCTTTAACAGAACTGTGTTTCTGCATATGTGACAAAACTGTGTTTCAGCATATGTAACAAACTGTGTTTCAGCAACTGTTCCAGCACTGTGTTTCAGCATAAGAAACAACTCTTAATTTCAGCTGCTGCAACACCGTGTTTCAGCATAAGATCCAACACTTTCAGCACTGTGTTTCAGCTTCTGTGTTCCAGCATCGGTGTTTCAGCATCTGTGTTCCAGCATCTGAGTTTTAGCACTGTGTTTCAGCTTCTGTTCCAGCTGTCTTTCTCGGTCTTTGCTGCCTTCTACATTCTTTTGAAAGAAAGGGCATGCACCATGGCAGCCATCATTACAAAGCTTCTGTTTCTGATTCTTTTACTAATTCCGATTTCAGA
>ML783098.1:288077-352829 GCA_009831015.1 Picea engelmannii
ACAATGGTCAAGTGGATTAGTGTAAGATCCAAGCAGTCATCAGAAATGAAAGGAACCTAATGCATATATAAGAAGGTTATAACGATCAAAGATGACACATACCATGATACCTCGAACCAATTACCTCATGGAGCAAGAGTCCTGTCTGATGCAGGCCCAGGCCGGTGGTGATGGAAACTGCTACTGCTGACAGGACAAATTTGACGAAGAAGAAGAACTGATGGGCCCTCCAGGGTCATGCTCAAGTCAATCCCGCTCTTGGTACTCCATGTCTAGGACTTGTGGGCCTCGAGACATGATCTCCTAGTTATCCCTAGATATTGGGGATAATAGGGGGCATCAATTTCTATAGGAAATTTGTCTCCCACTTCTCACAGCTGGCTCAATCTTTGCATCAGCTGTCACATCAAACAAATTTTTTGTGGACTCCAGAGGCTGAGCGTCATTTTATGAAATTGAAGACAACATTGTGTTCAATTCCTGTTCTAAGACTGTTGGACATGAATCAACCCTTTGAGATCGAAACATACGCCTCTCAATTCACCATTGGGGCCGTACTTAAATAGGGAGGTCATCCGGTAGCGTATCACTCCGAGACTCTTACAAAAGCCAAAGTCAACTACAACACATACGACAAGGAATTCTATAGCTTGTTATAGGCACTCAAGCAATGTCGCCACTACATTCTGGGTAAAGAGACCATCTTGCATACTGACCATCATCCGCTGATATTCATTAATTCCCAGAGTAAGATGTAGGAACAACACCATTTAAAGTGGGTAGCGTATCTTCAATAGTTTCACTTGGTTATTAAATATAAGAAGGGACCTCCAATAAGATGGAAGACTTGTTAAGTCGGCCCCCAATGCAGGTTCTGCACATTTTAGAAGTGCGTTGTGCAGCTTATGACGCATGGAAGGACATGTATGCTATAGATCCATGTTTCGGTGAAGTCTGGCATGCTTTGCAGCAACCTAATGTCATCAACTAGACTCCCTTTCTGGACTGCACCATCCGTTAGGGGTGGCTCTACAAACTCAATCAGTTATGCGTGTTGCAGACCGAAGATGTCTCATTCTAATCTGAAAAGCACACACATCTTCTTGCGGCAGGCATTTCGGCACAGCCAAAACCATCCTAAATCTCCAACGCAATTTCTACTGGCCTGCACTGTCCAAACAAGTGGAAAAATTCATTCGTACTTGCTCCCTTTGTTCACAAAGTAAGCCATCTAACCGTCTGCATGGTCTATACCAACCTCTACCAGTACCTTCTCATCCATGGGAATCCATTTCCATGGATTTTCTGAGTGGTCTCCCTACAACATTCCACAAGCATGATGCTATTTGGGTCGTAGTTTGTCGTTTCTCTAAGATGGCTTTGTTCATTCCCCGTCATAAAACTATAGTTGCTGTGCAAACTGCTAACCTCTTTTTCCATCATGTGTGGCCCCATTTCGGCTTACCCAGTAGTAACATTTCGGATCGTGACTCCCGCTTCCTCAGTACCTTCTGGCGTACTCTATGGTCTTCCCTCGAATGTCAACTCCGTTTCTCCACCGCATTTCACCTCCAAATTGACGGCTAAACAGAGGTTGTCAACTGCACTCTAGTCCACTCTTCAAAACTACTTTGCCAAAAATAAGCGGTGGGACTCTTATCTGCACATCATTCAACACAATTATAACAGGGCCACCCACTCCTCCACATGCTTCTCACCCTTCGAGGTTTGTTTGGGATTTCAGCCAAGTGCGCCCTCAGAGTTACCACTCACTCTTACATCCTCGGGGTTTGTACAACAACAATAAGATCAACAATCAACACAAAGTTTCATCCACAACATTGCACAACGACATACCCAAGTAGCAGAGGCCTTGCAAGAAACATAGGAACGCGCAAAGCAGAGGCACGATAAATGACACACACCATTGGATTTTCAGTCTGGCGATTGAGTATGGCTATTATTAGACAAGCACTGCTTTCGATGACAACATCATAAGTTCCACCCTTTGCGCTATGATCCATACACCATGCTCGAAAGAATTGGCGAGAATGCCTATCGCCTAGACTTGCCACCACAACTCGACATCCACGATGTGCTCAACGTCAACAATCTCAAGTTGTCTGAGCCACCACTCCTTGAGGAAACAATTACGGTACATCATCCGGTGGACAATATACTAGATTTTCAGCCTCCTTTGCTCATGGACACCATTCTAGACTCTCGGACTCGCAACACTTGCCAGCAACAATATGTTTCCTACCTTGTGGGCCGCAAGGGTCAGACACCTGCGCAGGCCAAGTGGATGTCTCCAGCAACATTGCAACGTTCTTTCCCTGACTTGCTGGCGGAAGCAGGGACGCTTCTAGATATAATAGGGAGGAATTGAGCCATTAGAGAGGGCGCCCATCTTCCTTCGCCAGTCAACATGAGGACGTATAGTTGTTTCTATTGTAAACTTCCCTCACCAATCCAACTGAGCAGGGCGGTTGCTAATAAATAATTAGCATGTTAGTTTTGTCAGACAATTAATTAATAAAAAGCAAAACAATGCTTGTTGGTTAGAAATAAAAGCAACAAGTCTTTTGCTGTCGCTATAAACAAAAATCACCCAATTTGATAAAAAGGGTGTCTTCTTGTTGAAATACAATGAATGGTCACTTATTTCTCACTTCCAATATTTTTCTCTTTCATTCTCTACGTATTTTTTTATTGTGCAGCGTTTTATTCTTATATGTCAGTCTATTTTGTTGCTGCATTTTTAATTTTGCATATAGAATTGCAGATCACCAATGTAAGCATTGTCCAAGTTGCACCCAATGTAATCCTTACTATATGAAATGTGGAAACAAAGACAACATACTTCAGACCCTACTTTGATAGAATAGCAAGAATCTTGCTATGATCCACAATAGTGTGGATCATCTTGCTAGTTGCCAGTCTTCTTGCTGAAATACAATGAATGGTCACTTACTTCTCACTTCCAGTGTTTTTCTTTCATTCTCTATGTATTTTGTATTGTGCATTGTTTTATTCTTATGTGCTAGTCTATTTTGTTGCGACATTTTTAATTTAGCATATAGAATTGCAGATCACCAATGTAAGCATTGTCCAAGTTGCACCCGATGTAATCCTTACTATATGAAATGTGGAAACAAAGACAACATACTTCAGACCCTACTTTAATAGAATAGAAAGAATCAATTGTTTTTCTTGCTTTGATTTATCAATCCCGCATCCTTTGAGTTGAAGCAACAATGCTTTGAACCTCTTGAAGAAGTCTTGGATATTCTCGTAATTGCTTGGATCTAGTGAGTTTAAGTCATTCTCGAGAATGTGGCCATGCATCTCATCTTGTTTTTTGAAGAGTGCCTCCAAAGTAGTCCAAATATCATTTGGAGTTGTGGATGATTCTATGTGAAATAACAATTCGAGAGAGATAGATAAGCAAAGGAGACCAAAGGCTTTGTCCATGCGGTTGAAGTATTTGGTTTTCTCAATGGAGGATGTCAGTTCAGTTTCTGTTGCCATAGTTATTCGATATAAGCCTCTGTTTCTGAGTTGAAGTAGAATCTTTGGCTTCCAATCGAAGTAGTGGTATGGCGTAAGATTTGCTGATGATGGAATCTCCATTCTTTGCTGTTGCTTCAATGTTCTGTACCTGCAATAGATAGTTTGTGTGCCTTCTTCATAGCACTTGTGGGCTTTGATACCATGTGAAATTGTAGTGAAACCTGCATAGAGAATTTAGCTGGAAACAATGAGCAACAAACTTGCAAAGTTGAGAGAAGAACTGGAGAAAGAATGAAAGAATTGTATTAACCACAATGAAGAATGGAAAAAAATACATGTGATATACTCTACATGGATGAACTAATGCGCCATAGTAGTGATTTAGAGAGATGTAGACACACACTAATAGAAACCGGAGTGAACTGCCACCTAGTTCTAGTTAACTGGCCATGCAATCATCAATTAACTGGCTCACACAAGTGGAGTGGAGAGAATCTCATGCATGCACATGTGGGGCGCTCTCCTAGTCTCATGCATGTGAAGTGCACCCTCCTGGTAATGATCCCAAGGTGAGTGCACCCTCCCGGTGATGATCCCAAGGTGAGCATGCAACACTTGGTGATAATAACAAGGTGGCCATGCAAAACTTGACTCCACTAGTCTAACTGAAGCACGGCTGAGTAATGACTGAAGAGGATGTGGCGCCCTTATCCAGGGCAGAATATCTCAGATCAAGGGACACCCTAATTTAGGAAAATAAATACTAGGTGGTTGTGTAATATCTCCAATACTTCTGCCCCTTCCGTCTCTATTCACTCCATTCTCCACTTATTTGGCCCTCCACCCTCTATCGCCACGGAAGGAGGCTGTGGCCTATGCCACCGCTGTGTTCTTGCAAGTCCATGCCCCCAATCAGGCTCTGAATAGCTCCAATTGGAAGCTAAGGAACACCAAGGTGTCAAATACTCCGCTCTGCAATTTAAATTTTACATGTTGGAAAACTCAATTAGAGAATCGCATGGGGTTGATAGAGGAGAAGAGGGACACCTGCAAACTTGAGACAGAGGGCAGGGTGCAAGAAGCTGAGCAAGGGAGGAAGGATAACAAAGCCGCCCTGGTGCATCTCACCCATAAAAACATGGAATTGGATCAGTTGGTTGCCTTTTTGAACTTGGTCATTTAAATTGCCAACTTCATAGGGTTCCCTGCAATGGAGAGAATTCCACTGAGGCATTCATGGGCAGCAGAACCAATGAGGAACCAAGACATCGACATCCAGGGAGAGTCCTGCTGAGATACCAATTTCTATGTTTTGTTGTTTTCTGTTAGTATTCGATCAGTTTGTTAAATAGTATACCAGCGATATTCGGGACAGAAGAACAATTTTAATTTTCACTAAACACCTCACAAAGTGGAGTCTCTCTTCTGTAGAGTCAGACTCGCCAATTTTATATTCTTATTAGAATGCTCACAAAGTGGAGTCTCTCTTCTGTAGAGTCAGACTCGCCAATTTTATAATCTTATTAGAATGCTGTTCGAGTTAGACAGAAGCGAAGTTTCCTCTAATACAAATATAACTGTTGTTGGGGAAAAAATAAAAATAAGCGGAAGGTGAATCATTCTCATAAAGCAACATTAAAAATCCTTCCTACTCGAGGCCCCATATCATGAAATTTTCAAAAAATGGCTTTTGGCTCAAGTTTCAATCCCACTGCACAAAAATATGACATGAAATTTTTAAAAAATGGCTTTTGGCTCAAGTTTCAATCCAATTGCACAAAAATATGAAGTTTGAGAAAGGAGGGGTAAAGATTAATCAAAATGTTCCGTGTGGACCTGCCTGGTATCTTTGTTGCTGGCCACATCTTTGTCTTGAACGCTGAGATGGTGTGCAAGGAACTGGTCGGGGACATGTTGGATCTTACTGGTTCATAATACTGGGTACCCTACCCGAATACTTGAGTAGCTGCCATGAATCCTTAAGATTAACTGCCACTTTGGTTTTTACTATAAGGAAAGAATATTTTTTTTTTCAATGGAAGAAATTGTGGGAAACCTTCTACATTTTGATTACAGGGTTAATTCGATAAAAATATCGAATATAACTCAACAAATATCAACAATAGCGGATAGAGAATATAACCCAAAAACCTTATTCATAATAATCACAGCACTCACTCATCCTCTAGAACTAATCCACCGGACTAACTATCTATATGCAAAAAAAACTATTATTCATATTTGTCAATTTCTCAAAGCCCGAGAATATAACCCCAAAAACCTTATTCATAATAATCACAGCACTCACTCATCCTCTAGAACTAATCCACCGGACTAACTATCTATATGCAAAAAAAACTATTATTCAGATTTGTCAATTTCTCAAAGCCCCAACCTCAGTATTCTCAGTATTCTTGAATTGGTAAACATCGTGGCAATTTCCAAACATGGAACAAAATCACCGTTCTAACTAAACGCTATGCAACATCAAAATTTACACTTCCAAGGTGTAAGACTACTGCAGAGAAGCGACCACAAAAAACTGCAGCCCAGTCCATATTTACACTTCCAAGGTGTAAGACTACTGCAGAGAAGCGACCACAAAAAACTGCAGCCCAGTCCATACTTACTTCAAGTGCTTGAATATTTGGGAGGACCTATCTGGGTTTCTACATCAACATCCAAAGCTTAAAATAAATATATTTTTAGAAAATCATCGCAGAAGTACCTGGCTTCTCCCCTGTGCACAATACCATTCTGAATTGCTATGAGAACTGGTAAGCAAATTCAATTTTATGTGAAGACATGTAAGCAAATTCAATTTTATGTGAAGACATGTAAGCAAATTCAAGAGCCAATTGAGACTTTCCTATTCTTGAAAACTCGATGTCGTCCTTGTGCTTATGCCCAATGTATCGACTTGATATTAATGATTAACAAAATGCCTCGACTTGATATTAATGATTAACAAAATGGTTTGTTTTTTAAAAAACGAGGTTTTATATTAAAAATGGTGTTAGGATTGAAATTTTGTGTTATTTATATTAATTATTTTTTCTTTTTCTTAATTTAAAGGTTAATTTAATTGGTTGAATCATTCGTCAATAGTATATTGCTAATTAAAAAACCCATAGGTCATAGGTTTGGAGTTACTATTCATTATTGTGGTTGGCAATTGTGCCTTCTAAGGTTAATTTAATTGGTTGAATCATTCGTCAATAGTATATTGCTAATAAAAAAACCATAGGTCATAGGTTTGGAGTTACTATTCATTATTGTGGTCGGAAATTGTGCCTTCCATTTGGATATTTAGGGGAAGAGGGATTTGACAAAGTTTTCTATGAAATATATAAGTTAGTGGGTTATCACAATTGATTTGAATGCACTCTATCAAGGTGTCATGAGTTTTCCGGTTCTTGTTCCTGGTTGGGTTACCAACATTTATTGTAGTCAATCTTTAGTTGAGTCATCGTTTATTCGAATATTATGAGGAAATGGAGGATCTCACAAGGTTTTCCTTAAAAAAAATTCTTCCTTTTTTGAGAAGTGATTTTTAGAAATAAGCTTTGTTGAAATTTGCATACGATTTTAGTGTTTTGTATAATAGTGTATCATTCAAGTAGGCTACTTCATAATGAGAATGAACCTAAGTGGAAAACTAGTAACTCAATAACCATACTTGTGAGTCATTACCAATCTCCCTAGCCTTAAAAAAAACATATGTGGGAACCAAATCACCATGGATACAAATTGTTTTTATTAAATTATTATATTAAAGTGAAGTTCAACTTATTTCCAATTACAATAAAGGGAATAACTTCAAGTATTGTAGGTTTTTTCTACTTTCGGAAAAAAATTCTATTACACGAATGTAGATCTATTTTAACTTTGAATCTATTGATCATTAATGGTCATTAAAAAAATGAGATGCAAATTTCTAGTTGCTTAAAAGATCTTGAGTTAAGGTAGATTCTTCCCCACATTCGTTGTTGGCATCTCTAGTAAACTCGTCAAGATAGACTAATACACACACATTCCAAAGGGATAACTCAATTGATTGATGGTAATGTTGCTAGGCATTTAACTAGTTTTGTGTGATAAGTGTGTAGTTTGACTTCCCTTGGGGGGTGCAGTAGTCTATGTTGATGGGTTTACTAGGGATGCCATTTTTTCAAGAAAAACCTTGTAGGGAAATTCTTGGGCACTTCTTGCATTGATGGATGGTACCCATTGCAAACTCATCAATGGTAATTATCAGTGTTACACTTATTGCGAGAATATCAAATTTCTCACGATAATGTCGCCACACAGGAGGAAATCGATAATATCGTAGGAAATTCTCACGATAATTTCTCACGAGATGTTGTCCTTATTGCAAAGAACTCAATTCTTGATATTAATGGGAAGAAAAATCAGAGGGAAGAATTGAGGAACCACAAGCTACTCAGGGGCAGGGGAAACCTAATCCTCAACCACATCTTCTTAGAATATTAGTGCATTATGATTATCCTTATAGTATCTAGATGCCTCATGATGATCATGTCACAAGATACATTTATTTTTGTTTCGTTGTGGTTTTGTATTATCTTGTCAGGACTTATGACTTAGGATAGATATCATATTTCAGTATCGATGATTGATGTACCATTTGACATCTTACACATCTTATATATCAGTTTTATTTTCATATTAATGTAGCAATGTGTTTTTTTGATGTTGTTGTTGCATTAGATGTTTAAAAAATTGATTATTTTTGTATTTTTTAAAGTTTCTCGATAATTTCCTCGATATTTCCGATAATTTATTTTCCAGACCCTCGATGATAAATTCTTGATAACAATAAATGTAACATTGGTAATTATGACCCTAAACATGGCAAGGACATTGAGTGAGGCATATATATATATATATATATATATATATATATATATATATATATATATATATATATATATATATATATATATGACTAGAGAGAGAGAGAGGTTAGCTCAATTGGTTGTTGTCAATGTCATTGGGAATTTGGATAGTTTAGTGCATGCAGGTGCCTAGTTTCAATCCCCCTCGAGTGAGATGCACTAGTATACTTTTGATGAGTTTTTAGGGATGCCATTCACAAATATGGAGAATCATCCCTTGGCTTGCACACACACACACACACACATATATCTCATATATATTGTGTTGTTTTTTTCAAAAAATTCTTTAAAATATTATATTTGCTCAATTTATATGAAATGTCACAAAAATGTTATTCCCAACCATTACCTATCTCCCTCATACTAGGTTGTAGAATGCACCTACCTTTTCTCAATGCTATGATCCCTCACTTTGCTGAGAGTATGATGCTCATTAACCTCATTACATCCATAAATGTTTTAACTATCACCAATTTGATTTGAATTATTTACCTTCAATATAATATATGTTATATATATTATAATAATATTATATATGTTATATTATAATATAACATATATAATAATATTATATTATAATATAACATATATAATAATATTATATTATAATATAACACATATGTTATATTATATTATAACATATTATATATGTTAAATTATAATATCGCACACACATATATTATATATGTTATATAATAATATTATATTATAATATAACATATATGTTATATTATATTATAACATATTATATATGTTAAATTATAATATCTCACACACATATTTATTGAAGGTAAATAATTCAAATCAAATTGGTAAAAGTTAAAACATTTATGCATGTAATGGGGTTAATGAACATTGTACTCTTAGCAAAGTGAGAGATCATAGCATTGAGAAAAGGTAGGTGCATTCTACAACCTATTATGAAGGAGATGTGTAATGGTTGTGCTTAACGTTTTTGTGACATGTTGTATAAATTGAGCAAATATAATATTTTAAAGAAACATTTGAAAAAAAAAACAACACAATATATATGAGATATGTGTGTGTGTGCAAGCCAAGGGATGATTCTCCACATTCGTGAATGACATCCCTAAAAACTCATGAATGGTATACTAGTGCATCTCACTCGAGGGGGATTCAAACTAGGCACCTGCATGCGCGAAACTATCCAAATTCCCAATGACATTGACAACAACCAATTGAGCTAACCTCAGAGCAACCAATTGTAATGTCCCCTTCTGAGTAATCATGGGACTTGGACATAGTAGCCTAAGTGATTCCCGTAGGCTATAGTCCTTAAGAAGGGAATTAATTAATTATTTAATGTCCTATGGGGAAAAGTGCCTAACAAAACAACATTAGATAATTAAAAAGGGGAAAAGTGACTTAGGAAGAATATGAAACGTCACTTAAATCGATTAAAAGGGTAAAAGGGTTGCAAAAGAGTCAACGAACAAATAAAAGGGTAAAAGGGTTGCAAAAGAGTCAACGAACAAATAAAAGGGAAAAAGGAGGGCACTCTCTCTCATTCTAACATTTTTTGGTATTTTTCTAATTTCCCGTTAAGAGAGCTCATTGTGGTCTTAGAACTCTTGGGACAAAAACCCTAGGAGGAATTGCAGAGATTAGTTTCAATGGTGCAACATACCCACCCTAGTTGATCATTTTGGAAGAGAACACACATTTTTCTTCACTGAGCTTCAGTTGGGACAAGTTTCCATCATTCGACAGCTTGTATCTTGAACAAAGGTTGGCTTATTTGCTTGAGGCGGCTAGTTTCTTCATTGGGGCAACTTTTCTATATGGTGACTGAGCTTGAACACACAGAGGTCAAACTCTTCTTGAATCTGAGCAAAACCTGAGTTGGGGATCATCCTCTTCTCTCCAAAGGCGACTTCTTTTATTGGGGAATCAAATCTTTCTATTGCTGGTCGCTGGGTTTTTAGAGGAACTTCGTGGCAATGGTATGAGTGAGTGGGAGTGGCAACTCTCCATTTATTTACTGAACAGATTTCCCCCTCCCATCCGAGTTACTATTAGAAAGAAGAAATCGACACCATTGCTGTGAGCTGCAATAAAACCTGAGAACTGATCCTGTGTGGAGGAGAGCGTTGTATTTGGGTGTTGAGTAATATTTCGTGGGGCGAATTGCTGTGTTGAAGAGAACTGGGAGTCTATACAGAGTCTTGCTATTTACTTGTGCACTGTTGCTATTGTTCACACAATTTTGGATGCTGGAACACTGTACATAGAGCTGATATTTCGTGTTTGGGAGTGAGCTGTGTATGGTAGTCACCTACAACTAGTGTTTATCCGGATTTATGCAGAGATAATCTCCTTAGAGGGCGCATATCAGGTTCTTTCTTTCGTATTTGTACTCTGCTGTAATCTTCAATGTATTTCTGCTATTGGCACTTAATATATTTAAGCAAAAAAAGTGTTACGAGTGTTGTCATATTATATAGCAGATTTTGCATTTTCCATATAAGTTGAATATCTTGTTAGCAAATGAACTGTATTTAAATTGAACCTCAAACCCAAACCAAAGAAATTACACTAAAAACCTAGCAAGGATATTACAGTGGTATCAGAGCCCACTTTCCTGCCAACCTGAAGAGGGGTTTTTCTGTTCATGAGGGGTGAAGACAATAGATTTCTAGGTGTCACATACAGAAGTAGAAGGCAACGAGGGGCATACATTTTTTTTTGAAGAGGAAGAAGAAGTAAGGGAAAATCAACCAGAGGTTGGACAAGCGGAAAACATGGGTGATGCCAATGAGGAAAGGGGAATGCAGATCTTGGAGAGTTTAGCAGCTGGACAACAACAACTTACTCAACTTATAACTCAGTTACTCGCCAATTAGACCAATCAGAATCATGGGAGTAACAATGGAGCAGGGGGATCCAATGTGAATAATGGAGCCGATAGCAATAATGAGATTCCCATACTTAACAATACCGGGATCCCTATACAGATTGGTGCTAGGACCACTAGCAGAACAATCCCTAGACCTCTTTTATCCAATTTTTTGGGAAACCAACCAACGGAAAATCAAGGGCAGCAAGTCCCATGTGAAACTTTTCAGGACTATCTGAGAGAATATCAAGCGCTAGGTGATGAGTTTCAGGCAACCATGTCACTTTAGGACTTCTACACAATCAAATACAGGAATAGACCAAGGGATCATAACAGGGTGCAACAGAACAAGGATTTAGCACGGAAGCTGGGGAAGCTATCCATTCCTTCTTTCGATGGTTCTAATAGCAGCACAGCCAGGGCATGGGTACAAAAACTAGATACATACTTCTAGCTCAACCTTATGACCGAAGCCGAAGCGATCAAATTCGCTACTCTGCACCTTGATGGAGAAGCCCACGAGTGGTGGTACCATGGGTTGGTCATGCTAGGACATGCAACTATCACCTCCTATTTGGATTTCACTCCGAAGTTAATGGAGAGATTTGATAAAAAGGATCAAGAGCTACATTTCATAGAGTTAACACAACTCAAACAAGAGGGGTCGCCAGATGCTTACATCACAGAGTTTTAGAAGCTAGCAGTGACATTGTAGAATATATCAGAGCAAAGGCTTGTCATGTTGTTCATTGAGGGGTTGTTAGAACCACTTCGTGGTTGGGTAAAGGATTTCAAGCCTGAGACCTTGCAGGATTCTATTGTCAGGACAAGGGACATGGAGGGTGCAATCCCTAAAACAAAGATTTTTTCCAAACCCTTTATTCCATAGAAAGGAAAGGACAAGAAGCCTACTGGGAAGGAAGGTCCAGGTAAGGAAAGGTTGGACGAGGCAACAAGAAATGAGCCAAGGAGAAAGAATCTTTGTTTCCACTGCAAAGATCCATGGGTACCGGGACACATGTGTCAGGGGAAGGGTCAAGCCCATTATATTGAAGTACATTCAGATTCTGATGAGGAGGAGGAGGAGCAGGAGGTTTCTCTTGAGCAGGGCAAAGAGGAGAAGGAAGAGACAGAGGAAAATCATAGTGGGGAGGTCAAGGAGGTTGTTATAGCCTCATTATCTGGTACCTCGAGATTCCAGACCTTTAGAGTTAGAGGAGTCATAAGGGGACAAGGAGTCACGGCCTTGATTGATGGTGGGGCAACCCACAACTTTATTGATGCAACCTAGGTGGCTAGGAGACAAGTAGCTACAGAGGATTTTGAGGGGTTCAAAGTAGCGGTGGCCGACGGATTTAATGTGTCTTGCACAAAGAAAATTCCTAGATTGGCCTTGACAATTGGTAACTACATCTTGACAAAAGAATTTTATGTGGTGGATGTGGAAGATTCAGATGCAGTGTTGGGAGTTCAGTGGCTTCAGACATTGGGGGATATTACCACAAACTACAAAAAGATGACCATGAAATTCTTCACGCCAAGAGGGAAACAGGTTGTACTGCGAGGCATGGTGAACAATGCTCCTACAACATTATCAAACAAAAGAATGGAAGCCATATTCAGACATGGAGATGTAGTATATGCAACACAATGCTTTATTACGTCCCAGGCGGATGATGAAGGAAGAAGACACTACCATACAAACATCCAGGATTTATTGAGCAGACATGACAAGGTATTTGGGCATATACCTCCAGTGAGACCTCCTAACAGAGGTTTTGAGCACACCATTGAACTTGAAGAAGGGGCCAAACCAATGATCACCACCCCATATAGGCATCCCAAGAAGTTCAAAGACAAAATAGAAAAAGAAATCAAAGAGTTGCTTGACATGGGGCACATAAGACCCAGTTCCAGTCCTTTTGCTTCTTTAGTGGTCTTGGTTAAGAAGAAGGATGGGACCATGCGGATGTGTATTGATTATCGAGCCTTGAATAAAAAAAGGATAAAAAACAGGTACCCTATACCTAGGATCGATGATTTGCATGGAGCAATGTATTTCTCGAAGATTGATCTTTGATCCAGATATCATCAGATGAGAGTCCGTGAGGAGGACATTCATAAAACCACCTTTAGGTGCCATTATGGGCACTATGAGTTCTTGGTCATACCTTTCAGATTGACCAATGCGCCCGCCACTTTTCAATCATGCATGAATCACATATTTAGGAAGTAGTTGCGGAAGTTCCTATTGATATTTTTTGATGATCTCTTGATCTATAGTAAGACCTGGGAGGAGCATTTGGCGCACTTGGAGGAGATTCTGAGCATTATGGATGATCAATCCTTATATGCCAAGGAATATAAGTGCGAATTCAGTATGACAGAGGTTCTCTACTTGGGGCATATAGTCAGCGCACAGGGAGTGGAGGTTCATAGGGAGAAGATACAAGCTATTCTAGATTGGCCACCACCTAAGGATATCATGCATTTGCGAGGGTTCCTTGGAATCTATAGTTACTACATGCGCTTTGTGTCAAGATTATCTCAGTTGACCGCCCCCCTTACAAATCTTACGAAGAAAGGGGATTTTTGTTGGACAGAAGAGGCCCAAAAGACCTTTGATAAGATGAAGGAAGTGACGAGTTCTTGCCCTGTTTTGGCACTTCCTGATTTTACTCAGCCCTTTGTGTTAGAATGTGATGCATCTGGTGTTGGCATAGGAGCGGTTTTGATGCAGCAAAAACATCCTATTGCATACGAGAGAAAGAAGCTCTCCTCCCTTGAAATACTTTATCCCATCTATGACAAGGAAATGCTCGCCATAATGCATGCATTGGCAAAATTCAGACAATATCTGGTAGGTAGGTGGGAGGTTTGTGGTCAAGACTAATCACAACAATTTGAGGCATTTCTTGGGGCAAAAGGATCTTAACGAAAGGAAACAAAAATGGGCCAGTAAAGTGAAAGCCTATGACTTCGAAATTGAGTACATCAAAGGGAAGAACAATGTCGTGGTTGATGCTCTATCCAGAAGACCAGAGTTGTGCTCGTTGTCAGAGATATCGGCGGATTGGAAATCCGAGCTCCTGGTGGAGTATTCCAAGAGCAAATTTCCTTGTGAGGTGATGGATAACAATGTGCAGGATGGTAGGTACAAGGTGGTATATGATATCATCTACTAGAAGGATCACATATAGTTGGTTCTGGAGTCCAAATTAAAGGAGAAAATTATGAAATCCATGCATGACACACCTTTAAATGGGCATCTAAGATATTTCAAGATGTATAGGAAGATCAGAGAGAGGTTCTCATGGAAGGGCCTCAAAGATGATGTATTGAGGCATGTGCGAGAGTGTGTGACTTGTCAACATAATAAGGTGGAGTAGACCTGCCTTGCAGGATTACTTCAGCCACTACCCGTTCCAGAGCAGAAATGGGAGAGCATATCCATGGAATTGATCACAGGGATGCCAAAGACACAGGGCCAAGATTGCATTTATGTGGTGGTCGATAGGTTGACCAAGTTCGCTCATTTATTTTCCATATCCTCAAAGTACAAGGCAACACATGTAGCAGATTTATTCTTCAGGGAGATATTCAGGCTTCATGTGTTACCGAAAAATATTGTTAGTGACAGGGACAATTGATTTATGAGTGTTTTTTGGCAGGAACTGTTTAGGTTCACAGGCACAAAGTTGACTCTTAGTACGAGTTACCACCCATAGACAGATGGTCAAACATAGATAGTGAACAAATGGTTAGAGGGGTATTTGCGTAACTACGTGGTCGAGCAACATAAGACATGGGTTAAGTGGTTACATTTGGGTTAGCATTGTTATAACACCACTTATCATATGTCCGTAGGGATGTCACCATTTAGGGAATTATATGGATATGATGCTCCATCCTTTCTAGATTTGGCGTTTGGAGACAACAAGGCTCCCAAGGCCAAAGACTGGATTCAAGAGAGCCAAGTTATTCTTAAGGCTCTTAAGGATAACCTGCAGACGGCCCAAAACCAACAAAAGATATATGCATATAGACACAGGGTCGAGCAACCATATAGATACTTGGTGTTTCTTAGGATGCAACCATATAGACAATCTTCTCTGAAGAAGAGTGGTGTAGAGAAACTTAAGCCACGATTTTACGGACCTTATAGGGTGACCAAGAGAGTTGGTGAAGTGGCTTATGAGCTAGAGTTGCCAGAAGGGAGTAAGATCCATAACGTGTTTCATGTCTCATGTCTCAAAAAGGCATTGGGACAACATATCACAACTTCAGCAGAACTCCCTCCATTAGATGAGGAGGGACAACTAATACTAGTTCTTGAGGAAGTATTGGAGGTTCGGGAAAAGAAGCTTCGGAACAAGGTAATCAAGGAATATCTGGTTAGATGGAGAGAGTTGCCTGCAGAAGATGCCACTTGGGAGAGTGAAAAAATTTTGCAGCACCCGAATCTGCAATTGCTTGGGGACAAGCAATCTCGGGGAGGGAGGATTGTAATGTCCCCTTCCGAGTAATCATGGGACTTGGACATATTAGCCTAAGTGATTCTCGTAGGCTATAGTCCTTAAGAAGGGAATTAATTAATTATTTAATGTCCTAAGGGGAAAAGTGCCTAACAAAACGACATTAGATAATTAAAAAGGGGAAAAGCGCCTAAAGTGACTTAGGAAGAATATGAAACATTACTTAAATCGATTAAAACGGTAAAAGGGTTGCAAAAGAGTCAATGAACAAATAAAAGGGAAAAAGGAGGGCGCTCTCTCTCATTCTAACATTTTTTGGTATTTTTCTAATTTCTCGTTGAGAGAGATCATTGTGGTCTTAGAACTCTTGGGACGAAAACCCTAGGAGGAATTGCAGAGATTAGTTTCGATGGTACAACATACCCACCCTAACTGATTATTTTGGAAGAGAACAAAAAATTTTCTTCACTGAGCTTCAGTTGGGACAAGTTTTCATCATTCGACAACTTGTATCTTGAACAAAGGTTGGTTTATTTTCTTGAGGCGGCTAGTTTCTTCATTGGGGAAACTTTTCTATATGGTGACTGGGCTTGAACACACAGAGGTCAAACTCTTCTTGAATCCGAGCAAAAACTGAGTTGGGGATCGTCCTCTTCTCTCCAAAGGCGACTTCTTTTATTGGGGAATAAAATCTTTCTATTGTTGGTCGCTGGGTTTCTGGAGGAACTTCGTGGCAATGGTATGAGTGAGTGGGAGTGGCAGCACTCCATTTCTTTCCTGAAGAGATTTCCCCCTCCCGTCTGAGTTACTATTGGAAAGAAGAAATCAACACCATTGTTGTGAGCTGCTTGAGAACTGATCCTGTGTGGAGGAGAGCGCTGTATTTGGGTGCTGAGTAATATTTCGTGGGGTGAATTGCTCTGTTGAAGAGAATTGGGAGTCTATACAAAGTTTTTCTATTTACCTGTGCACTGTTGCTGTTGTTCACACAATTTTGGATGCTGGAAAACTGTACATAGAGATGATATTTCGTGTTTGGGAGCGAGCTGTGTATGAAAGTCACCTACAACTAGTGTTTATCTCTATTTTATGCAGAGATAATCTCCTTAGAGGGTGCATATCAGGTTCTTTCTTTCATATTTGTACTCTGCTGTAATCTTCAGTGTATTTCTGCTATTGGCACTTAATATATTTAAGCAGAAAAAGTGTTATGGGTGTTATCATATTATATAGCAGATTTTTCATTTTCCATATAAGTTGAATATCATGTTAGCAAATGAACTGTATTTAAATTGAACCTCAAACCCAAACCAAGTAAATTACACTAAAAACCTAGCAAGTATATTACACCAATTGAGCTAACCTCTCTCCAAGGTTAGCTCAATTGGTTGTTGTCGATGTCATTGGGAATTTGGATAGTTCCACGCATTCTAACCTCTCTCTCTCTCTCTCTCTCTAGTCATATATATATATTATGGCGAGAGAGAGAGAGAGAGAGAGAGAGAGAGAGAGGTTGTTGTCAATGTCATTGGGAATTTGGATAGTTCCGCGCATGCAGGTGCCTAGTTTGAATCCCCCAGGAGTGAGATGCACTAGTATACCACTGATGAGTTTTTAGGGATGCCATTCATGAATGCGGAGAATCATCCCTTCACTTTCATAGACACACACACACACACACACACACATCTCATATATATTGTGTTGTTTTTTTTCAAAATTTTCTGTAAAATTTTATATTTTCTCAATTTATACGACATGTCACAAAAACGTTAGGCACAACCATTACACATCTCCCTCATACTAGGTTGTAGAATGCACCTACCTTTTCTCAATGCTATGATCCCTCACTTTGTTGAGAGTACGATGCTCATTAACCCCATTACATGCATAAATGTTTTAACTTTTACCAATTTGATTTGAATTATTTACCTTCAATATATATATAAACTGGAACTGGAACTGGAACTTTATATTATATAAGGGTTGCATCGAAGCGAATGTTAAGCCCTAATAGTGGTTCATTACCCCTTAATTGGGGCATATTACATTACTAATGTTATTTTATTTATGTCGGCTTTATTCCATTAGTTGTAACTATACCTCCTAGTCTCCTATATATACCAAGGAGACATTTTCATTTTGAATCATCTTGGAATTGTACATTTATGTGGGCATAAGGAGGTTGCCCCATCGAAGAGGCTTATTATATGAATTTCTCTCTTTTTCAAGGCATTGAGTACTTATTCTGAGGTTTTTCTATGCTATATTGATATTTGGTTCTTAACCTGCAGTAAAACGTTCAACTTCTGGGTCATCTTAAATTTGTAGATACACCCTGTGGAAGATAGGGTATCTAACTAGTCCTATTGACCAGTCTCAAGAAGGTGTTCCAGGTAAAAATATCATAACGTCTTCGTAGAGTATCCAAATTGAGTGAGACCAGATGCATTGGATAGTGGACTGTCTGTAGTGTCTTGGGTACAAGTTTCATAATTTTATATCAATTATTTTGTGCGGGGAACTCTATACAAGTGAAATCTCCTTAAAAGGCCAAAAATCATCAAGTTGTGGGGAAGTTACCGTAAATTCCACTTGGAAAATCCAATTTTGATCAAACCTGTGGCATTGCAAAGAAGAAATATCAGAGAACTACAAAAAATAAAGTTTCATACCCACAAGGGCCGAAACTTTGGAGATATGACAAAAGAAATATTGTCTAGCAGAACCACTTCAAAATCAAGGTTCAAAAGTGATACTTGGCCAACATGCCACCCAAAAAGGGAACTTGTACACCAAATAAGCCTCTAGAAATTCCTACTTGGACACTTGATGAAGGTGAAGAAATGTGTAGGGACATAAATGAATTACAAAAGAAGACAATGACAAAAGATGAACTACAAGGGATGATGAATTCAACTGAAGCTAAATTGGAGGCAATAATGGATACTAAGATGGATGGTTTAAAAAGGGAGATCATGGAAGGATTGAAAAATTTCCTAATAGAGAGGACACCTGAAACTGAAAATGTGTCCCATGAAATGCATTATGAGGACACAAGGAAGATGAATCAAGAATGGAGAAACTCCAACTTTGGGTTGAAGACCAACCACGTTCCTAAGATCAATATGAGGAAGTTTGATGGCAAGGACCCAATCACATCGATACTTCAAATGGAACAATTCTTTGATCTACATAATGTGCCACATACACAAAAGGTACGAATTGCTACTTTATATTTAGAACCCAATCAATTTGTATGGTATCGATGGCTTTGTTCTCGCAAATCACTCGTCACTTGGATAATTTTCACGGAAGAAATGATAGCACACTATGAGGATACAAGGAGCAATACCTTCTTTAGCCAATTGATAAATCTCAAGCAAAAGGGTTCAGTTACCGAGCACATTGAGAACTTCCAAATATTGAATATAAGTTTATCGAGAGCTCAACAAGATCACTATTAAAGATAAGTTTCTTATTCCCGTCATTGATGAATTGTTAGATGAACTACATGGAACAATCTATTTCACAAAGTTGGATCTTCGTTCATGGTATCACCGGATTAGAATGAAGGAAGAAGATATCCCAAAAACAACATTCCAAACTCATGAAAGCCATTATGAATTTTTGGTCATGGCTTTTGGCCTTACAAATGCACCTTCCACATTCCAAGGGTTGATGAATTCCATTTTCAAGCCCTTCCTTCGAAAATTTGTGTTAGTATTTTTTGATGATATACTAATCTATAGAAATTCTTGGGAGGATCATGTGCGACATGTTGACAAGGTGTTACAACTACTAAATGAGCAACAACTATATTCCAAACCATCCAAATGTTTCTTTGGAGTGAAGGAGCTAGAGTATTTGGGTCATATTGTATTTTATGAAGGTGTCAAGGTAGACCCTAACAAAATTAAGGCCATGATGGACTGGCCGATTCCCAAAACATTGAAGAATCTTAGAGGATTTTTGGGTTTAACAGGTTATTGCCGCAAGTTTGTTCAGCACTATGGAAGAATAGAAAGACCTTTAACAACACTAACTAAGAAGGATGCATTTTCATGGACTCCAGAAGCAACTAAAACTTTTAAACAACTTAAAGAGGTGATGTGAAAAGCTCCTGTCTTGACCACTCCAGACTTCACAAAAACCTTTATGGTGGAATGTGATGCCTCGGGAAATGGAATTGGTGTTGTCCTAATGCAAGAAGGAAGGCCTTGGCTTTTGAAAGTCGACCACTCAAGGGAAAGGACTTACACAAACCCATTTATGAGAAGGAAATGTTGGCAATACTACATGCATTGAAGAAATGGTGTCCTTACCTAATAGGTAGGCACTTTAAGGTCAAAACATATCATGATATTCTTAAATACTTCTTGGAACAAAGACTATCTTCAGAAGAACAACAAAAATGGGTAACCAAGATATTGGGTTATGATTTTGAAATCGTTTATAAAAAAGGGAAGCGAAATGTTGTGGCAGATGCACTCTCAAGAAAGGATGAAGATGTCGAGGCCTTTCTTTGTGCTATCTCGATCATCCAGCCTGATTGGATAATAGAAGCAAGGGATGAATGGAAAAATGACGAAAAAGTGTGGACTCTCATTCAAAGGTTGCAGTAGGATTCCGGTGCATCGGATACATTTACATGGAAAAATGATTCACTATGGTACAAAGATCGCTTATATTTATGTAAGAACTCCCAAATCAAACAAAAAGTACTATTGGAATTGCACACCTCTCTAGTAGGAGGGCACTCGGGATTTTTGAAATCCTACCATAGGGTCAAGAAGGATTTTTTTTGGGATGGCCTTAAAACTGATGTTCAAAGGTTTGAGGCAGAATGTTTGGTTTGCCAACAAAATAAGGTGGAAACAATTAAGACCCCCAGTGTTTTACAACCATTAGCCATCCCAAGTCAGCGCTGGGAGTAGGTTTCCATGGATTTTATCACAGGGTTACCGAAGTCTGAAGGAAAGAGTGTCATCATTTTGATTGTTGATAGACTGACCAAGTATGCACACTTTTGTGCACTCTCTCATCCCTTCAAAGCCAATATAGTTTCCATCGCATTCATGGAGGCAGTTCAAAAGCTACATGGCAACCCAAAGATGATTGTAAGTGACAGAGATCCCATCTTCACTGGACATTTTTGGACATAATTATTTTCTTGTTTGGGTACTCAATTGGCTCATAGCTCATCCTATCATCCGTAATATGATGGAAAAACTGAGATAGTGAACAAATGTCTGGAAGGCTACCTTCGTTTCTTTGTCTCTGATAAACAAACACAATGGGTCAAATGGTTACCCTTGGCAAAATGGTGGTAGAACACTTCCTTTCATACTGCAACAAAAATGACACCATTTATGACACTCTATGGATACCACCCTCCTTCCATCACTTCTTCTCTAAAAGAAAAATCTAAGGTTCAAGCAGTGGAAGAGCACATCTAGCATCAACAACAAGTTCTCCAAATATTAGAGGACAACCTATCCATGGCACAAAATCGTATGAAGCAACAAGCAGATCAACATTGTAGTGAAAGAAGTTTTGAAGTAGGAGATTGGGTGTTTTTAAGACTACAACCATACAAATAGATGTCATTCAAGCAAGCCAATAAGGATAATAAATTATCACAAAAGTACTATGGCCCTTATAAGGTGTTGCAAAAGATTGGTACTATGGAATACAAATTGGAGTTGCCCGTATCTTCATGAGTACACCCAGTTTTCCATGTTTCATGCTTAAATAAGGTTATAGGTGACAAGATCCCAATTCAAACTATATTGTTAGAACTTGACGAGGAAGAAAAAATCATATTGGAGCCTGAAGCCATCACTGACACAAGAATTCGCCAGCTGAGGAATAGATCCATTTCAGAGTATCTCATTAAATGGAGGAAACTACCGGCTGAAGATTCCACTTGGGAAGAAGAGTCTTTTATACAGAAGCATCCAGATTTACTCAAGCGTTGCAGACAACACTTGCCTCAAGGGGAGGGGCATGTTAAGCCCTAAATAGTGGCTCATTACCCCTTAATTGGGGCATATTACATTAGTAATGTTATTTTATTTATGTCAGCTTTATTCAATTAGTTGTAATTATATCTCCTAGTCTCCTATATATACCAAGAAGACATTTTCATTTTGAATCATCTCGGAATTATACATTTATGTGGGCATAAGGAGGTTGCCCCCTTGAAGAGGCTTATTATATGAATTTCTCTCTTTTTCAAGCAGTTGAGTACTTGTTCTGAGGTTTTTCTATGCTATATTGATATTTGGTTCTTAACAGTGAATCAATAAGTTAAAAAAGGTTTACAAAATTTGGCTCGCTACATATACATTCCCCTACTGCTACCAAACTGAAAATTACGTAAACCTCCTTATAATAAGTCCATGCAGTTTTGCTACAATTGTCTTTTACATACTGTCCCAACGAAAATATAACTTTGTAAAACATTATCAATGGTACTCATTGCCTAGAATTTCCTACACTCCCGCATGAGGAGTATTTTCTTCAATGTCCATTAGAGCTACATCCCGACCCCTCTACTCGTCTTTTGATATTCCAAGGCGTGAAACTGCAAATACTTGGTTAATTGAGGATGACTGAGAATTCTGAGGCAAAACCAGTGATCTTAATTGTTTACATTCCATCTCCAGGTTGTCTATGCGTTGAACAATAATGGCAATGGTCTTGGCCCAAATCCCCTAATTTACTCGAAACTTTTTGAAGGCCTGAACTGTTGGCTTCGACCATTTCCTCATGCTGTTTGAGAATGGATTTAACATCGCTCCAAGAGGGATCCATGCTTTCCCAACCAATAAGAAAAATAAACTACCACTCATATATTTGCATGTCTCACGAGAGAGAGAGGTTAACTCAATTGGTTGTTGTCAATGTCATTGGGAATTTTGATAGTTCTGTGCATACATGTGCCTAGTTTGAATCCCCCCCAAGTGAGATGCATTAGTATACCACAGATGAATTTTTAGGGATGCCATTAACGAATGTGGAGAATCATCCCTTGGCCTGCACATACATATATCTCATATATATTGTGTTGTTTTTTTTTTTCAAAATTTTCTTTAAAATAGTATATTTGCTTAATTTATACGACATGTCACAAAAACATATATTTTTATGTCTCACGAGAGAGAGAGAGAGAGAGAGAGAGAGAGAGAGAGAGAGAGGTTATCTCAATTGGTTGTTGTTAATGTCATTGGGAATTTGGCTAGTTCTGTGCATAGAAGTGCCTAGTTTGAATTCCCCCCTGAGTGAGATGCATTAGTATACCACTAATAAGTTTTTAGGGATGCCATTCACGAATGAGGATAATCATCCCTTGGTATTCACACACACACACACACACACACACACATCTCATATATATTGTGTTGTTTTTTTTCAAAATTTTCTTTTAAATATTATATTTGCTCAATTTATACGACATGTCACAAAAACATTAGGCACAACCATTACACATCTCCCTCATACTAGGTTGTAGAATGCACCTACCTTTTCTCAATGCTATGATCCCTCACTTTGCTGAGAACACGATGCTCATTAACCCCGTTACATGCATAAATGTTTTAACTTTTACCAATTTGATTTGAATTATTTACCTTATATATATATATATTAATTGGAACTGGAAATTTATATTATATAAGGGCTATGCCGAAGCAAATTAATAAGTTAAAAAAGGTTTACAAAATTTGGATCATTGCCTATACATTCCCCTACTGCTATCATACTGACAATTACATAAACCTCCCTATAACAAGTTCATGCAGTCTGGTTGCAAATGTCTTTTACATACTGTCCCAACACAAATATAAATTTGTAAAACATTATCGGTGGGTAGACTCATTGCCTAGAACTTCCTGCACTCCCCCATGAGGAGTATTTTCTTCAACGTCCATTAGAACTACATCCTGACCCCTCTTCTCGTCTTCTAACATTCCAAGGTGTGAAACTGTAAATACTTGGTTAATTGAGGTTGACTGGGAATTCCGAGACAAAACCAATGATGTTAATTGCTGACATTCCATCTCCAGGCTGTCTATGCGTTGAATATTTGTGATCCTTTATCAACTTTTGGCGAATTCTCTAGGCATCTCTATATGGTTCCTAATAAATGTTTGTTTTAAATGATTCTTTTCTGCCAAGTTGATTTCCCAGAAACAAATCTCCACAATAATTTCTCTCCCATTGCTAGATTCATAAAGTCAGGATCTCGAGTACCCAGTCCACCCTTGTCCTTGGAACAAATCACTTTATTCCAATTGAGAAGGTGATTTTTAAATTTTTTTTTCTTTTCCTCCTTGCAGAGAAACCTTCTTATCTTCATGGAAATCTGATTAATTATACCACGAGGAGCCAATATAGAAAAGCAGTCATATAGAGGGACAACAACCAATATTGCTTTGATAAGTGTAACCCATTCAACAGGGTTTAGCCACTGTGTGCCCAATGGATATACTTGCAATTTATTTTTTCAACTATTTGCAACTAGTCTTGTGATGTGAAGGTCTTCTTGGAGATGGGGATACCAAGGTATCGAAATGATAATCATTTATCAACTAAAGAAAATTGAAAAAATCTAGAAATCACATGTGTCACTTGAAGCGGCGAATTCCATCCCATGATATGAAATTTCCTATGGTTGACCGCTCCCCCAGAGGCATTAAGGAAGGAATCTAGGACATGTTTAAATCTAGTAGCGATAATCACAGAGGCACCTCCCAACAAAAGGGTATCGTCTGCAAATTGAGAGTGATTCATATTTTTGACTCCATGTTCTATTTCTAATCCTGGCATATTCCCAGCTAGTCTTTCATGCTTAATCTTTCTACTTATGGATTCTACCATGAGAATGAATAGAAGAGGAGAGAGTGAACATCCTTGATGTAAACCATGACTTATTTGAAAACAAATTGTCAGACTCCCATTTACAAGAGGGGCTATCCATGGGCCACTGATGCAGGGAGCCACCCACCTTATAAAATTGGACTTGAAGCCAAAATGTTCCATAACCTGAAATTGGAAACCATGCATGACACAATCAAAGGTGTTAGCCATATATAATTTAATAACCATTCCTTTACCTTTGGCCTTAATACTTGAATGAATAGTCTCTTAGACTAGCACAATATTGTCCATAATTTGTCTTTTTTGCATAAAACCTCCTTGGTTAAGGGAAGTGATTTTGGGAAGGATGTGTTTTAACCGGGAGGCCATGATTTTGGTGAGGATTCTATAGGAAGAGTTGCACAAGGAAATGAGCTGAAATTTGGAAATAAGGTAGGATTGGCTTCCATGGGGATCAAATCCAAAAATGATGAACAAGTATTGCTTCCTATTCTTAAAGATTTGCGGGCATAGAGAAGCATACATTTAAGATCATATTTGATCATCTCCCAAAAATGCTGGTAAAATGATATGGAAAAGGCCTAGGAGCTTTATTCAGCTCCAGACTCCATGTTGCAACAAAAAATTTAGACTCAGAGATGGGTTGAGTAAGATAGGAATTATATTCACTTGTGACAATAGATAGAATGTGCTCAAGCAAGGAATCTACATTATATGGGTCTTATTGTTCCAGAGTTTATACTTAAGGCTTTAAAATATAAAGTCTACGCATCCGAAAAAAGGTAGAGAGAGTTAAGGTATATAATGTATCAGTTACTAAAAAGAAAATATATGGTTGGTTTCTTAACTGTCTTTGTCTACCTTCCTAGTGTTCCAGGATGCTAATATCCTGTTCAATTGCTGCCCATGAACGTTCTAATTCAACCCGAGTGTTTGCTGTCTGCAAGATAGTGCTAAATAATATGGAATCTGGAGCACACATAACTCGGGGTCGACATAATCTGGAATCTCCATTTTGTATTCTCATTAATCACTGTAAATGAAGAAAATTTCTCTAGTACAATTGACTGCAAAAAATCTTTTTCTCAGTCTTATGAAATTATATTTATACAAAATCACCAATACTTGACAATTGGTAATTTCCTAACTCCTAGGGACTAACGGTTACAAAAATGCAAACTTGAACCATTTGCATGGTTATCTTTTACTTTTCTATCATCTTGATAATATGAGCCTACAACATGATACTTCATTGCTTCTTTGAAATATCTCCTTCTTTTGGTCCGAGACATTCAATACATTTTTCTAGAAAATGCACAAAAAATCTAGGAGGCTCTGGCATATCTTTTTCCTCGAACAGATAAAGCTTCCTCTGAATTTTGGGAAATCGGTCTTCAAACCCTTTGTCAACAAACTTAATTGATTGCAATTTTAAATTTGGCTTCACCAACCACCTGTTTATTTGGGTAACATCAACCTCTTTTAATTGCGAAATTTCTATCTGGATTTCATTCAAATTCTCTTTGAGTTTCAGTTGATGTCTTACAATATTGATCTGCCCTAATAGCCTAGGACAATCGTCTTTACCGATGCCCAATGATACTTTGTCTAGTAAATCAAAGGTCTCTTCGCAATCATCCTTGACTTCCTTGGCCATTTTCTTGCTTTCGGCTATGTTGGCCTCCCATACTTTAAGCATGATATCACCCCTGATCTTCTCTGCAATAGACAACCTTGGAGTTTATGATACCTCTTCTTTTGCCGAAAGTACAATTGCCTTTTGAAAAGTAGCCCGGGCCGCTTTAGCCTCTTTTTCTTTAAAAAAATGTTATCGAAATATTGACTTACCTCTCAGAAATAGTTCTGAATAACCTCTACTTTAGAAATTAATCTTTGTTGCTTTGCTTCTATCTTCATATGCACCTCCAGTGCCTGGGCTTGAAAAACTTTTAAATCTATCACTTGATTTTGAATAGAATTCAACCTATTCTGCAACTGTCTCGCTAATTCTTCCTGATGGATGACCTGTCCCTGACTGGCTTGCATCTTCTTATACATCTCATCCAATCTAGATTTGAGCAGTTGAATCTCCTGTTTGTCAACAACTCTAGCTTTTTCCATCCCTTTATTTATTTTCTCTCTAATACTACTCTCTGAGTTCTTTATTTGGCCTTGCAGCTGGGCTATTATTTGATTCTTCTGCTTCAACCTTGTTTTTAGATTGTCAACTGAAAATAAGTTAGCCTTTTTTAAAGCTCCCATAGAGCCTGCTACCTCAGTGGACAAATCTTCCTCTTCTAGGTTCTGTCCATCTATGAGCACTCTGTGTTTCTTTACCATTGTGCCTTCTCTCAAATGCATTTCCTGTTTCACTATTGCTTTTCTCTTCTTACTGAAAAAACAATCAGAGGAAGGTATCTCTTCTCTAGAGATTGGAGTGAGGTCACTTACATATATAAATTCTAGATGAGGAGTCCCAAATGTTGACTGTAAAGGAGTCAATTATGTAATAGGGCTTACCAACTCTGTAGATTGAGTTTCTCCTACTATTTTGGGAATATCAACAAGAATAGTCGATGATGAAGTTGGAATCATTTGATTCAACTTTGGAGGTGTCTCGAGCTCAAACTCTGTTCCCGACCTTGGGTACTCTGTTTGTGAAGCTTCTGCTTTTTGTGAAGACGCTTCAGTCTTCTTTGGATTGTCTTCTGCAGTCTTCTCGTCAGAAGGCTCTGAGTTGAAACCTGGGGGTATGCATTCCTGTTCTGGAGGAGAGGTTACCATTTCTTCTTGTAGTATCTTTGGAAAACCACTTCGTCTGTGCTTCTGGAAAGCAATAAATCTGGTCTGCAGGTTAGGGGGTAACACTTGAACTCTCTCTAATATCTCCTCATATGCTTTGGCTCATTTGAATATGTCGTCACAGGGGGAGTTTTCATGCTCAAACGTTTTCATGTTGCAATGAGCTAGATGATTTCCCACAATTTGGTATGGGTCGTGTTTTTTGAGTTCAAGATCTACCAGCTTAATGTCTTCTAATGCTGCGGCTTCCACTTTAGAATGGCCAAGATTAAGCAATGAAAAATTCCCAATCTGCACAGGAAAAACTGGCCAGAATTTCTTCTAAGATGATTTTAACTCTGTACCAATGCCTCTTGTTATTATCTGGTATGCCACTTCTCTACACACCAGTCTACCAGTGAGGAATTTAGGGAGAGCATGAGGGGGGATTGAACATCCGAAGACTCTGACATAAGAGAAATTATCTTCGATGAACCAATTTGCAACTACCTTAAGGTTTCCCACGATTTGATCTGAAATCCGAGGGGGTGCATAACCATACAAAATTTGGTGCACATGTATCACTATGTGGCGACAGATTTCGTAAAATAAATCTTTAACATTCTCCTCCCATAGTTTAGAGTGATAAACATGAATGGGTTCAGCACAGACTAGGTTCTAGCTCCAATTCATCAAGGGGAATGGAGTCATGTGACAGATAGCATCCATAATATATGAAAACATGTAAAAAGATACAGGTTGACCTTTCGATTTTGTCATCTGGTAATCTTTAATCTCTTTAGCTAGGTTATCTGACAAGATTTTAGCCTAGTTGAAGGTGAAACCCTTTGCTACCTCGTGTATAATTGGCACCCATTCTGCCAGGAAATGGGTAGGACTTTTCCTCCCAAAAATTCTACACAACATCATTGCTATATAAACCATGTATTCATTTAACGGTGTTTTGGCATAAATGCCATGGGTATCAGCTCTAAATTTCGCTGGAATTCCCCACCAATCTTTGATTATACCTGGATATGTTTGATCCAATTCTGTACACTCCTTTCTTTGAAATTCTTCTACGAATTCGACATTAAAAATGTATTTAGAGACATGGGACAATTTATACGTTACTTGGATGTTCTCTGGTCTGAATGAGTCGACAACGACCTTTTGGTGATTTAGAATGCTCCTAGTCTAAATGTCGGTTTTTTCTAAATCCCATCTTATCATGTCATTGTATGGAATGAGTCTCGGTCGTGTGGCTATCTTATGGAGCTCAGATTCTGCTATATCCCTGAGTTTATTTTCAGTCTTTTCGTTTCTGAAATCGTCGGGGCAATTCCTCAGCTCATACTCCAAGATATCAAAGATATGTCTCCAGGACTTGATTGAATCCACAACATGTAGTATAGTATAGGATATAACATCTCCATCCAGATTTGAGCTCTCACCGGCCTCTTCACTCTTCTTAGGCGCTTTTCTGGGTGCCATGATGTTTGTGCTAAAAATGAAAACCTGTTACAGAGAAGAAATGCGTGAGATCTTTTGAATGTAACTTGCTTCTTGTCTGAAAGTAAGAATGAAATTCAAAATAACAAACCTTTATTAACTCTTAACTTGCCTTAAATTAAGCATACTGATACAGGCGATAAAAATTAAATTCTTTAATGGGGATGGTACACCAGTAGATACGCACTTTACGCTAAAAATATCTCCACTAATCCGTTATAAATACTGACATATATCGACGATTCAAAACTGGGATTTCGAAAGGAATGTCTTCGAAAACTCCCAAATAGCGAAACGTGAAAAGTCATTTAATATCTTTAACCATGTTTTAATGTTAAGTTAATTATGCTTAAGTGATTAATACTTTCGGGATTTCAGGATTGGGGGTTTTTGAGTGCGAAAGAGTGATAACTCTTTGATTTTCTGAAATGCGATTAATTAACGATTTGTTAAGTATATTTAAAATTAAGTTAATCACGATTAAAAAGAGATTTCGTAAAAAGTGCATCGGGACTTTGAACTATTGTTTAAGTTGAGATAACTGAAAAATATAATACGAAAGGTTTAGAAAACCATTAAACGTTTTTAATTATTCCTTTTAATTCGGTTTAATTTCTTTTAAACAATACTTTCGGGACTTCGTTATCGGGACTTTCGAGTTGTTATTAAAAACCATACTTCGTGAATAGCCGAACCCTAAAACCTGAAACTCTTGAAAGACTTTGACTCCTTTTTAGAACTAAGGGTGGCTCCATAACCAAAGGAAACTGAGTTTTAGGATATAAGAAGAAAAATAAACTTTGTTTCAACAGGTTTGCCTCTTCATATTGAAAATACAAATCAACAAAATGGACCTTGGCAACCCCTTTGATGCCTTCAAAATTGGTCACTTTGGTTCCATCTTCCAGAGTGATACTAGCAACATTGTTCCTAGATTGATGGGACTTAGCTTGATTGTGAAAGAAATTGGTGTTTTTGTCACCAACCTTGAGCCAAAGACTCCACGACTTTAATTGCCATGTCTCTTCTTCGTTTCTTAAAGCTCTTTGATATTGAGTTTGAAGTTTGATTTCTTTGTTTTGCAGCTGGAGAGTGATTTCTCCATTCTTAATATATTTTTGAAAATTTTCTAATTTGCATTTGATTTTTCCTTTTTCCTTTTCTGAGAGATTGAAGGAAGTTTTTGCCCATAGCTTAAGCACTTATTTAACCAAAATGAGTTTTTTTCTCTCAAATATAGACAGGTGTGTGAGAGATCCAGGTATTCCAAGTGGCTTCAACCAAACCATTCATCTCTTGATAGTTAAGCCATAAGGGATTAAAATGAAAGGGAAGAGGACTGTAGTTAGGCATGTCTTGGATGTGAAGAGAAATTGATTTGTGGTCATAGATAAGAGAAGGGAGAATAAAGGATTTAAGAGTAGAGTTTTGGCAAAGGAAATTGCTATGAACAATGAAGCCATCAATACGAGCAACAATATGTCCTTGCTCAGTACACATATTGGACCATGCATACTTCCCTCTCTATGGAATGACATTAACCATGTCCCAATATTCAATTAGTTCTTCCATTTGATCACAAAAGGGATCTCGGCCAAAAATCCCCCCTCGTTTTTATGCACTGTTTCTAATGACATTGGAGTCACCAACCACAATGCAGTCTACAAAGATTTTTGTGTCTTTTAAATTGGATATGGATCTCCAACAAGAGTATTTCTCTACTAGATTTATGAGCATATAGACATTGGTAACCAAAAAAGGATTATTGTTTTGCTTGGATATGAACTTGGTGAGAATCCAATGCAGATTTTTGAAAGAAAATTATATACATACCTCATTGTTGTTCCAAAGGGTACATAGGCCACCAGAGGTCCATCTTGAATCTTCAACAATATCATCTCTAATGTGCCAAAATACTTTTCCTAGATTGATAGCTTCTTTCACATTCATTTTGGTCTCCTGGATCAAGAAGAACATGGGGATTTTCTGAACATATGAGATATTTGACAACAAAGATCTTGGGGTGGCTACCTCAACCCTTTCAATTTCAGGAGACCAATATCATCATTTAGAAATGTTTGGATGAGAACCCCCTTTGGAAACTACATTTCCCCCATAATTTTTAGGTGGCTTGTATCCCCCTATCATTTTAGGGATTGTTTGTTGCGAGCCCAACAAAATATCTTTATTGGCTTGTTCTTCTCGAACTATTCAAGTTGCCTTTTTGTCATATCTTCTACGAATATTTTCTTCCGAAGCTATATCATTGTGTTCCTCATATCTAATGCTCTCATTTTTTGAGTGATATTTTGTCTCTGAAAAGGACACTTTCACATCTTATAATATCTCTATTTCTTCCATCCTTGGTTTAGATAGGGACACAATTTCGTTTACTGGGTCGATGAATATGACCCTTTTATCCTCACGCTGGTTCGTTGGAATTTCGACTGTAGTTGAGGGGGACCCAAGGGTTGTTTGGATTGAAGGAAGCTATCGAGTCAGAAGATCATCACCAAGCATAACTGGGATAGATTCTTTGCTACTATCCACAATATTGGATAAAGTTACAAATCTATTTTTTGTTGAGGGGTTTGCAACCGGTTGAGGGTTTTTAGGTTTTTTGATCAACGACAGAGATCCACCATGAGAGGGACTCGCAGAATATCCAAAAGGGTGTGGAACCCTACTACTGCTAGAACCAAAATTTCTTAATACTATTTTCCACTACTCTTCCTTATTCATGCCCACGGGGGGTGGGTGGTGCATCCGCCTTCTTGCAATTTTTGGCAAAATGACAAATTTTGCACTTAAAGGGAAGTTGTTTGTAATCGAGCTATTGCACATGCTTCCAATTATCTAGAGAAATAACCATTGCTTTAGGAATCTATTTCTCAATATCTACTTCAACAAAAATCCTTACAAAAGAGAACATGTTTTCCTTTGGCTCAACCCGATCAATGTACCTTCCCATATAATTTCTTATACATTGAAGAACATTATCACTCCAACAATGGAGAGGGAGATGTGGAAGTTGAACCCATACTGGAATAACTGATGGGACATCATTTTCAAGATTGAAATCAAGGGTCCATTTGTTGAGATACATCCCTCTTTCCCCCAAGAAATATGGGCCACTTTTGAAAATCAGATCACGGTCTTCCTTGAACCCAAAGAGAAAGGAAAAATATCCCCTTCCGTAGAAGAAATGATTCAAGGAACCTCGGATGAGAGGATTCCAATTTTTCTCTAGCCATATTCCAACATATTTTGGGAAGGCCAAATACCTATGAATTGATCAATCAGATCACAATCAACAAGAGCAATCACTTTCTTCCTAGTCGAGAAGGGCGGAAGTGAAACTTTGGGAATCTTGTCTAATTTTTTAACAAACTTGGAAGATTTGGGCTTGTAATTTTTTATCGAAGCAGCTACCGTCAATTGGAAAACTAGAGCATCATCCTCTGGAGGGGGTTGTTTTCCCCTCCCAATGCCATCATCCATTGATCTTAGACCATAAACTAGGGTTTACAGGCACGTATCCACCATGCAAAGAACTCCACAAACTTTTTTGGATAACTTGGAAATGCTAGTTTTGCATATTTATCATTGTTTTCTCAATACACACACACACATTTTTGTTTTTTACTTAGGACTAATGTTGAGATATTTATTTGTTATCAATATTTTTAAATGTTGATGGTTTAATTTTGTGTTACCTTCATTTTTTTCTTTAAAACTAGGTCAATATCTCGACAACAATTGGAACACAAAGAACAAACATGTCGCAAACTAGGATTTGAACTTGGACAGGGGAAGAAACAACTTTCTTCTCAACCATTGAGACTACACACAATTGACTATGTTACTTCATCTTCTTGAATGAACAAGGATGATTTTCTAAACACAAAAATATTAGATGGAATTTACTATAATTTAAGAAATTATCCACTCCCTAGCAATAAAAAATGTGGAATGATAATTAGGTTAGATATACTCTAATCTTGGAATAAGGTTAGTTGAAAATTTATCAATCAATGTATGAAAGCCTTTGTGTTTGAATATGGTTGAATTGAATGGATTCAAAGCTGTATTTTTCAACATTCTTCTCAATTTACTTGTCTTGCTTTTAGTAGGGTCTCTTAGTAATGGATTCACATCGATGTATGTGATTACATGTATTATTAAGATTTGATTTATGCGATTTGCAACAAATATAAACATTACATATTAATTGGTTCAACATTAATTGTATTTTTCATCATTCTTCTCAACTTATTTGTCCCTCCCTTTAGTAGGGTCTCTTAGTAATTGATTCACGTCGATGTATGGGATTACATGAATTATTAAGATTTGATTTCCGTGCCTACATATTCTTGGTTTGAATCCCCTCGAGTGAGATGCACCAGGATACAATTGATGAGATTTTAGGGATGCCATTCACGAATGTGGAGAATCATCCCTTGGCCTATGCACACACACATATATCTCATATATATTGTGTTTTTTTTTTCGAAATTTTTCTTTAAAATATTATATTTGCTCAATTTATACGACATGTCACAAAAACATTAGGCACAACCATTACACATCTCCCTCATACTAGGTTGTAGAATGCATGCACTTTTTCTCAATGCTATGATCTCTCACCTTCGTGAGAACATGATGCTCATCAACCCCCCTTTGCTAATATGTCACATGCATAGATGTTTTAACTTTTACCAATTTAATTTTAATTATTTACCTTCAATATGTGTGTGTGTGTGTGTGTGTGTGTGTGTGTGTGTGTGTGTGTGTGCACATATTTTATATATATACATACAAACACATTTTAGTTTTTTTACTTGAGATTAATGTTGAGATATTTATTTGTTATTAATATTTTTAAATATTGATGGTTTAATTTTATGTTACCTTCATTTTTTTTCTTTAAAGCCAGGTCAATATCTCAACAACAATCAAAACATCAAGATAACACATGTCACAAAGTAGGATTTGAACTTGGACAAGGGAAGACACAACTTTCTTGTTAGCCATTGAAACTACACACAATTGACTATGTTACCTTCATCTTCTTGAATGAACAAGGATGATTTGATAAACACATAGAAATATTAAATGGAATTTACCATAATTTAAGAAATTATCCACTCCCTAACAATAAAAAAATGTGGAATGATAATTAGGTTAGATATACTCTATTATTGGATTAAGGTTAGTTAAAAATTTATCAATCATTGTAAGAAAGCCTTTGTGTTTGAAGATTCTTGAATTGAATGGATTCAAAGTTGTATTTTTCAACATTCTTCTCAATTTATTTGTCCTTGCTTTTAGTAGGGTCTCTTAGTAATTGATTCACAACGATGTATGAGCTTACATGTATTATTAAGCTTTGATTTCCATGATTTGCAACAAATATATAAACATTACAAAGTTTAACTTTGGATTTTTTTATTTTTTTTTGTGAATACTGTCAGACCTTCTATATGGTATCATTTAAGTTTAGATTAACTCTCATTTTTCATCATCTTTGTCTCATTTGAACACTCATTTGTTATTAGTTAGCTATCTTATTAATGAATTGGCTCATAGGATTTATAGATTGCATTTTGGTTATTTTTCTATGAATTTGGTCAAAATCATGTTTGATTTGTTATTTTCTATTATAAGTTATGTGCTAAATATATAGTGTGAAGTGTAAGGGCATCTTTATAGATTATTAAATAATCTCCAACACTGATATATGGTTGATGAAGCATTTATGAACAAGATTTTCAAGCATATGTGAGAAACCCAGACTCCAATTACATCTTGGGATGTTACCACACTCCAACCGATCCCTAGAATATATGAGATTAATTTTAGAAAGAACCCAACTATATACATAAGGGATCTCACCCTCTATTTGTCGATATTGTATTCCAACATCACATGGGAAATATGAGCACGTCCCCAATTCGTATTTTGGATCGATTACAACTAGATTTCACCCCCCTGTGACTTAGAGTGCGAATTGACAACTGATTGGACCCTTCTTATCAAACAAGATACTGAGGAACAAGGGAATCACGTTTTATGTATTTGCTGACAGTTTTAGACTTAGTTATGAGTTTGTTTTCTTATTCCTAAAATCACACAATCCACTCTTCTATATATTGTAAGGAGAATGACTCCATAGGGAGGAGATCAAATATACAATGTAAAAATTGGGATTCTTGAGATAAAAAGACAGAGCACCCAGAGCTCTACATTATTTGTTAGTTATTTCTTGAATGTGTAAGTTTTTTATTTTCAATTGTTAGTATCATTATAATATATCCTGACTCCTTTTCTCTCTAAAGGGTGCCCACTCTAGAGAACAAGAGTTGTGTATCTATAGATGAACGTTATACTCACTTTGTTGTACATAGATTAGTTTGTATTCCTTTATCTATTTTAACATTCAAAATTTACTTTGTTCTATTTCATTTGCAAGTTGTGGTCATGTATGTATGGTAGAATTAAATTTCTACCCAGTCTATTGGAGAAATGCTGCTATGATAACGATATGATCATTTGTTTGACACAATAATTTCAATTGCAAAGCATACGGGAGTCACAAAAAATTACAATTCATGCATACACGATGCTACAAGATTTATATTTAATCTTTCAATTAAGCTTGAAATGGAGATATCCCGTGGATATTTTATATGTTGTAGTTTTTACCTTGTTTATGTTAATTTTTCTCATAGAATTTATTTGCTTTGAAATACATAGTTTTTCGAAGTAGATTATTAGAACACTCTCATGATGGAAGTATAATGGTAGAGCAAGAGAAGTGCTACCACAAGACTAGGTCATTGATGGTAGAACTCCAAGAGGAGCCATACATTAGACTCAAAATCACAAGTGTTAGAAGCTAGTTCCTGTGTGTTTTGATTTTCCACGATGCAATTTCCTTCTTTTAGAAGCATGTTATGAAACTAGTGCAAGTTAAGAATTTGTAGCTTGCACACATAGTGCACGACATCTCACAAGTACAATGGAAACCATGGTTGACAAGATAAAATGCACGTGTGTTCCTGGTTAAATATAAGATATATAGAAACATTGTCAAATACTATGTGGACCAATAATGTGGTTTTAGATGATATTGTCGAGCTTTCTCTATTACTCTCGACTAGGGTTTTAGTTATATGGATACTCTTAGGTTTATACCTTTGGAAATTATCTATTGAATGCATTGAGAATGACGATGCACTGACATAACCACATTAATATTTCATTAATGTGGTAATAGAACCATGACAAAACCACATTAATATTTTGTTAAAGGAAAAAGAGGTGGTTGTGGTTTCTTGTTGAACCATGGAATGCAAGGTGGTGGCAATGGTATGGGGCTAAGGTGGTGGTGGTGGTGGATAATTCAAAATTTTTAAACTTGTTAATTATATCGTCTGAAAGACATTCTCATTATTTCATTTCCTTTTGATCCTTATCACTATCCTTACATGCCCTTAGTATGTCCTTAGTATTGGTTGTGAAAACTTTGCATGGCCTTAGTATGCCCTTTGTATTAGTTGTGAAAAATTTGGCCTAATGGATGGTATATAGATTTGAAGAATATAAACACTTCAATATAACATACCATAGCTTGGGATGTTTATCCGAAATGGATCTAAACACAAGCGAATAGTTGTAAGACTTAGTGCCTACAAGTGCAATTTGACAATTAATGAAGGTTAGATAAAAACATAAAAGACAATGTAAGAAATAAAAGAAAAAAATGAAATAAAAGAAAATAGAAGAAAAATAAAAGAATTAAATGAAGAAGAAAAAAATAAACAAGAGAGAAAAATAGAGAGGCATGGGAAATGAAAGGTCAATCTCTTGGCCCTCCCATTACCCCCCAGTTGTCCTATATCTTCTTGTAACTTGAGTCTCAAAGGGATTTTGCTAGCTGAGTTGGAAGGATGCATGAGAGCCATGACTTGCACTGTAACCAAAGATTGTTGAAATAAAAACTGAGCAACCATTCCATACTCATTTTCCCATTTGGGTTTCTAGGGTAGAGTCATCGCATCCATTTTGTGATTGATTTTATGCGCAATGAGAATCTCTTATATGTGTTTGATATATCTTTTTTTTTCTTATTTAATTGTTGCTTGTGTTTATTTTAATGGTGTGAGAAACCATTCCGTTGTAGTTATGTAGATTTTCTTCAAAATTTCATTCTTCGTTAGTATTTTGAAGAATGTCAATGACTAACTAATATGCACTGTCAATTACAATTGGAGCATTGAAATCAAGGGACCTCAAGAAATCGTTGATGTAATTGTGTAACCAAACTCCTAATTTTGTCCTTGAATACTAGTAATTCAAGTATAGGGAGATTGTAGGCATTGATATGGGCCGTACATAACAATTCAAGGAGGGTTGTGTGCTACCAATCACCTTCTAGGAGGGTCATACACTACCAGTCACCTTCTAATAGGGTTGTATGTTGTTGTTCTTCATTCACAATGGTCGTAAACTGTTGTTGGAATTGTGTGAGGTCATATGAGGCCATTGAAGCACTGTCTTCATCTTCCTAGGTCGTATGCAATGGTGGTTGAACATTTGTATGGTGTTGGGTTGTTTTTTGAATGGTGAGTCTAAAGGTTTAGTGAATACATAACTTGCATGATCGTTCCACTCCTCCCAATGTTTGTCATCTTATTGTGTAATTCACTTGGAATTAGCATGCTTCAAAGTCTTTTGGAATTATTTGCAATTGTCTCATCTCTTGTACGCTTTTGACATCATCACCTCAGCTATTGTAACCCATAGCTCACCTCAGCTATTGTAACCCATAGCTCAAGTCATTGGTCTAATCCATTTGACATCATTGTAATTGTCTCATTCATTATGCTTTGATTAAATATCTTCATGTATGTACAAATCATAATACTTGTGAAGGCATTTATATGACATTCCCATTGGGTTAATCTTGGCTTGGTCATAAGTCATTGATTCGGTCATTGTTGGGTTTACCGTTAGTGGTTTACGAGCCCATGATATTGGATAACCCATGGTATTTTCTCATGTTATTTGATGCGAGTATTTGCATGTCATTGCATGGCTATCTCCACACCATGCATGTCTTTTCATTTCTATGCATATCTTCTCATGGCTATCTCCAGTCCATGCATGTCTTTGCATGACTATTTTGAGGTCATACATGTCTTCGCATGGCTATTTCTACTCCATGAATGTATTTTCATGACTCTCTCGAGGCCATGCATGTATTTGCATTGTAATCTAATTATGGTAAATGAATTAGGGTTGTAATTGATGAAGCCTATTTAATGGCTTGAGATACTCCAATGCAAGAAGCCTCAAGTTCGTTCGTAGAGGCCTAGGTTTCTTGTGTAGTCGTGAGTGCATGACGTAGGATAAGAAAGAATGATCTTGTTGCTCATTACTCCTGTTGATAACATAACTATGAAAATGTATTTTAACGATTATTAGTTGTTGAAGAATACATTGAGCTTGTTTTGGAGTGTGGGTTTTTCTTCTGGAAGGGTTTCACCAAGAAATCTTGTTGTCCATGTGTTTCTTGTTGTGTTATTTTTCTCTCATTTTTTTCACATGGTATCAGGGACAAGAAGACTTGGAATCTCCAATGAGAGTGGTATGATGTTGAGATCCAAACTTATGATTTTTTTGGTAAAGTGAGTGACCAATGGAAGAGAAATATGCACACAAATTGAAGTGATGGTTCATGGGTTTATGAACCATGGTGCATGGAAGATGGAAATGGAACACAAGTACAAGTGCATTGAATATGAAGTACTATGTGAATGATTGCGTTGTCTCATTGTATTTGGAGCATGAAGGGATGATGGTAAATAAGTTGGTAGATACTTCTTGCATCATTTACTCGAGAATACAATAGATCAACATGGAGCATAAGTGGAAGTGAATTAAGGAAGAAGTAATCGGTGAATGAGTGTTTTGGCTCATTGTATTTGGATCAAGGAGGGATTTTGGTAAATAATTGGTAGGTGCTTCTTGCATCATATGCTCGAGCATATAGTGGTAAGATAAGTATTTGGTCTACGTAATTGTATTTGGAGAAATAAGGATGCTTGCAATGAAATAGGTTGATGTTTCATAGCATCAGGTGCTCGAGCTTACAATTGTAATTATTTTTATGGAGTTGGATTTTATCACATGTAAATGGGCATATGGATGTAAGACCTATTTAGACATGTGTACCCTTGGTTTGATGGTTCACCAATATAAATTTTAGATGTAGACCTAGGTGAGAGGGGGCATGTTGTATTCCTGATACTTGGTTTATAAACTTTGAGAGATGTAGGTGTTTATCCCAAGTCAAGTTTAAAGGGGGGAATGTTGGGATAATATTGACTTTTCCATAGAGTCATTGATTCAGTCATTGTTGGGTTTAACGTTAGTTGTTTATGGGCCCATGGTATTTGTCCTTGGTATTTTATGCGAGTCTTTGCATGTCATCTCATGGCTATCTCCACTCCATGCATTTATTTGCCCGACATTCTCGAGGCCATGCATGTCTTTGCATTGCAATCTATTTCTGGTAAAGGAATTAGGGTTGTAATTGTTGAAGCCTATTTAATGGCTTGATATACTCCATTGTAAGAAGCCTCAAGTTGGTCTGTAGGGGCTTGGGTTTCCCATGTAGTCATGAGTGCATGACATAGGCTAAGAAAGAAAGATATTGATGCTCAATACTCTTGTTGAGAACAAAGTTTTGGAAATTTATTGTAATGATTATTAGTTGTTGAAGAATACATTGAGCTTGTTTTGGAGTGTGGGGTTTTTCTCTTGGAAGGGTTTCCCTAAGAAATCCTGTTGTCTATGTGTTTCTTGTTGTGTTATTTCTCTCTCATTTTTTTAATAAATTATTTAGGTGAGAAGACAATATATATACATATGAGCATTACTGATTATTAGAGTTTGGATCAGATATTGAGCTTATACATATGAAACTTATAAGCCAGGGATTGGTTTTTCTTCTTAATTATTAAACATTTCCATTGAGTGAAGTAATGTTATCCCTAATATTTGCTAAAGCAATCGATTTCACCAATTTGTTCTATTTGTTTTTCTCATAGAGAAGGCATTTGGTTCCATAAGTCCAAGCCTACAATATAGTGTGTCAAATATAAACAAAGGCATGAGTGTTAGGTTACATATTTGAAAAGTATAGCTCAAATTACAACTTGCATTGCAATGGGAATGCCATTGCTATGATGGAGTGGGTTCCATTGGGCATAGAGTTGTAGAACATAGGTCTTTTGAATCTACTTCGAAAAAGAGGTTTGGTATTACCTATATGGATATTGTTGGCTATATTAAACATTGGATTCTTGCATTCTCATTGATATTTTGATTTGCGTTGATTGTAATTTACAACACATGGTGTATGTGAAGTAATTCGCATAGAAACAAAGCACTACAATTAGAACTGAAAACACACATTGAACCAAGATGGTGTCTTATCCTTGAGCATATTGAGATATCTACTTCATTTGGATACCAATGTGCAAAGGAGATGCACTGAAGATAGAGTTCTCAGTGACTTCAGAAATCTCTTTCATCCATGAGAATAGAGACCATAATTAAATTCCATAGAGTATCCATATGGGTGAAGCGAGTCGAATATAAGTCTCGTGTTTATGGAGAAACAATTTTCACCTCTTCATTGAAGTTGTTGGTTCTAGGTTTTGAATTTCTAACAAAGGAGCTTCTCTTCTTGCTATCTCCAAATACCGTTTTAGAGGTAGGTGCTCCGATGACTAACACCCAATGGGAAGGAGTGATTCCAATCTATGTATTGATTTGTCCCCCCCTTATTAGTAGCTATTCCTTTGAGATGGAAATGAAATGCCCCCCTCCAAGTGCTTGTGAGAGGGGACTTCCACAACTTTGAACATGACTTTCTCGTCTTATTGTAGATGCATGAACTATTGCAGCTAGAAACTAAAGGAATAAGTTGTGGGAATGATGTCGAAATATGTGGATCTTTACATCAATGAACATTGCCTACAAATAACATTACTTGTCAATAATATGACAACCTATGGTTGAACAAATGATATGGAAACAACGATTTTATTATGGCTATTTCAAAATAGTTATTCATATTTATATTTGCGATATTTCATGAGAAAAAAAAAACAATTTTGAATTGTGTTTATTTAGAAAGATGAGGGATACTAACCTTTGTGAAGGTCTTCTGTAGGGTGTGGCCATGAGGGTGGCCAAATTTAATCTCCAACATGTCTTTTTTGCTTGTTGAATATCCATATGTAAATTGACTTCCAAAAAATCGACATTGAGGAAGTTCTTCACCCATACTTCTTGAATGTTTGAGTCCGTAATGCCAAATTGCAAGTTACTAATATCAAGCTAACAAAGATTTGTGAGTAGATGCCTACATAAGGATGTCACCACCCCCATGGTCTTTAGATGATCAATTGTTGGATCAAGTGAATCTTGGCACACCTTGACATTGCATAAGTTAACTCTTCCTCATTAACCCAATCAATTTTCATTAAGGCTGGCTCTGAGACAAGTGGGAATCACTCCACTAATCCCATCCTAAAGAAATGGATCAACCAGGGTCCACTTTAGCAAGGATCGATTATTTTTTAGATAAGAGCGCTCCATGTTTGTGAATAAATTATGTGCTAGGAATGCATGAATACCTTCACTCTCCTTTCCTTTTGCTATAATTTGTGATAAAAGCTCATCATTTTCTAAGTCCTAGGCCTTACTTGTTGCCTAAAGTTATTTAGATATTGCATGGATTTATTCTTTCAATTTCAAAACACTATAGCTAGGATTTGATGAACTTAATGACTTGTGTATCGAAAGACGATCCCCTAAGGATGAATAAAATCATTGAGTTGGTTGGGGAAGAGTATACATATATAATAAGTTGTAGTGACTGAGTTTGAATTGGTCCCTTAAACCCTCCCATTTTGCACTAAAGCAAGTATGAGGTCACCATGCTTTATGTTTTCCCAATCTTCCACTATTGTTGTTGATCTGGGTCAATTTCCACAAACTGGAACCAAATCTTCCTTCCTCTTCTTGTGTGAACTAGCAACTTAAACCCATAAGAAAATCTTATCAAATTCGCTCCATTGTAAGAAATTTGAACAATAAGAGAAATCACTAGATGGAGATGGATATCAAGACCTAGATGGATATGGGTACAAAGAACCTCTCCTTGGCTCGACAAGTATCAATTTTTAAGGCTTATTTTCCTAGCCCTATCCTTGGCCCTAGTCTCAAGGAGAAGAAGTGTATTTTATTTCATTGAATTTTTCTTTGTTCCATATAAAATACACATTTATATTTGTGCCTAACCATTGGAGAGATCCCAAGGCTTTATTATACACTCTAATCATTCTTATGGATCATAGAAATCTCAGGGATTGAGCATACAATCTAGCCCTTCCTAGCCACTGGAGAAATATCAGGGCTTGATCATGTTGTCTAACCCAACCTATTGATTGGAGAAATAATAGGGTTTGAGCATAAAATCTATTTGTTCCTATCTACTGGAGAATTGTTAATCCTTGAACATAAAACTATGTCATTGTATTTTACCTTTACCATTGATCTTATCTTCCAAGAGTTCAAGGCATATGCAACGTTTCTGGAGTTTGACAAATTTATGTTCTAGTGTCATAGTTAGCAAGAGCATGCATACATGTGCTATGTATCATATTGTTCTTGAATAACATGGTGGTCATAAGAAAAGGTCAAAGAGCATGCATGTTCATAGATCTCACCTGAACACATCATACATGTTGATATGTAAATGAGAGGCTTATATCCCACTCACTTCACCAACACAGATACTCAATGGAATTAACTTCATGTATTTGTTTTTAGTCTTGTGTAGGGAAATCTGTATTTAAAATGGATCCTAAGCCTTTGTTCTTGATGCAATTATGAGTGCAAAAACTACTCCTCAATATTAGAGGTATGGCTTGCTCTTTGGTGTAACCTACAAACATCAACTAGTTAACAACACAATAGTAATTGTGCCAATAAAAACCAAGACTCTATGAATACTCTGTCATTGAGGAATTTGTCTTCGATGCAACTCCTTTTCTTGTGAATATTCAAGTGAACTAGATCTCTTAAGGTTCTATAGGTTGAAAAAGAGTCATGGTTCGATGTGTGTGTTCAATTCTAATTATAGTGCTTTGTTTCTAGGCCAATGAAAATACAAGAAGCAATTATAAGTCGTTCTTGAACTCAATAGTCAAGATTCTCACTAATCAACTAGATGAAGAATTATGGTTATCCTCATCTTATCATAATAATTACAGTACTCCTTCAAGGCAACACTATCCAATGTAGAGTTGGGTGCTTGCTAGTTTAAATGCCAACTTGAATACACTTGTAATTTGTGAACTGTAAAATTTTCTTACTCCTTAAAATAACAAGTTCCAATTCAAAATTTGAATGCCATTCATCAAAACATATATGGGTTGTCCATTATTTAAACCATATATATATATATATATATATATATATATATATATATATATATATATATATATATATTAAATGCTAACCATCTAGAGCACAAACAAAAAGTAACGATTCAATACATGTATGGGAGTCACTATTTAAACTTGAGAGAAGGTAAGTGAGTCCAATCCATCGTTAAGTAACCATTATTTTAAGTATTTGGATTTCCTTCTACACACTTCCCATCGTTCCTTACACACATGACAAAACAAACAAGAAACCTACGATTTGATAAGAAACATGCAAATGCACATCAATTTAATGGAGAGGGAATTAATAATGTTTGCATATTAATTTAATAAGTTAATTGTTGGTTGTAGAATTTATCTCCATGCATAGCTAAGGGAAATGAGTAAATACATCAAGTCTTCAACTTGTGTGACCCCTAGGGAGATGAGGACATTGTGCCAAGGGGTGTATGGCCCATATGGTTCATGTACGATATACAACTCGTCCCCAATCATTGTGTATATCCTCCCAAGCTTAGAAACATTGTGTATGGCCTACATAGAGATTTCAACAACTTGATGGGAAGTGTATGGTCTCTGTAATGCCTCCAGGTAGAAACTGAATCTTAGAAAAAATAGTAGGTGTCATGTGGATACCATGGCAAGAAACAATGATGTTTTTCTTTCTTTCTCCAATAGTCAATTAAACAAGAAAAATTGGAATGGGAAACTCTCTATAATAGTGAAACATCCATATTATCAGAGCCATTAATCTTGAATCTCATAGATAAACTAATGATGTGCATTCCAAAGTTGTCAGGACTCCTTAATGGCCAAAATGAATGAATACTTGAAGCAAAACTCACAACATTTCCATTAAATGAAACTTCACACCATTAAAATTACTAGGCACTTGTCAGAATATAGAGTATTAATAGTAAAATGAATTTTTGAGTGAAGTTAACATAAATACAATGGGGAATTCTCCATTTTAACCATGAATTCAACTATATGTAACATATTAAGCATAACCAAGAACAAAAATAACTCATACACAATATTTTTTCATTGCAACTCTTAATTGGCAGCATTAACACACTTAGAGCATCAAATTAAACAAAATAAGATCAATTTTTCACACATAGGAATTACTCCACAACCACAGACAAATCCATACACAAAGACACTATATTTACCTTGGAAACCTAGATGGGAAAACCAACTTCAAATGGTTGCTCGGTCTTATTTCAGTGATCTTTGGTTACAATGTAGCTCATGGTTCTTTGTGTATCCTCCTCTCTTTGGATAATAATCAACAAAAATCCCTCTAAGAGTGAAATTAAAAGAAGAAATAGGGAGACATGGGGTAATGGGAAGGCCAAAAAGTTTGAACTTTAATTTCCCCTTCCTCAATCTCTTCTCTCCTCTTTTCATTGTCTGTTTTATTTGTCTTTTGTTTTCCTCTCTTCTGTCTCATTTACTTTTACATTTTCATTGTCTTTAATATTTTATATAAACTCATTAATCATTGAATTGTACTTAGGTTCTGAGTCTTACAACCATTCACTTGTTAGGATCCATTTCATATCACACCTCTCAATTGAGAGACTTTTGGTCTCCAAAGGCTTAGAGGACCAATTTGGATCAATGAGCCTTTTATTTTCTTCTATGGAACATGGATCTAACTTTGGCTCTTGGCTACAATTCTAACTCTATCTCTGACTCTGGATCATGGCCCTCACTAATGGATCTAGCTCTAGTTCTTGGCTCTCTTGGTCCTACAGTACACAAGTCTACTCACTGACTCTTAGCTCTAAACAATCTTCAAATACAAACTCTGTAATCAAAATTCATTCCCATCTCTTTAAGAATTGAAGACAGTCCATCTTGGCAGTCAATGAATCCAAGTCAAATTCTAGTTTGTGTTTTTCAGTGACATCTCAACAACTATGCCAACATGCAACAAATCAAGGAAAAGAAGCAGTGTATGGATTCTTATGCTACAATCAATTACTTCTTGGCATGGAAACAACTCTTTGTTGTTGGTCTACGCTTGCTAGAATTCTATATTTGTAAGAATGTTGCATGAATGAACTCCTTGGAGTGAAATCATAGCACCTTCTTCCACCCAAAACATTTGACAAATACTACACATATATGGCTCTATGTGACAATCATCAATAGGACATAGTCTTGCAAATGAGGGAATACCTCAATATTTGGATGGTACAAAGATGAGGGAATGCCATTGACCTCCTTGCATTAATCTCCAATACATCTTCAAGAAGGGAATGTTCTTTTGAAAGATTACATGTAACAATTGGAATGAGGATTCCTTGGTTGTTGGAATCAACTCGTTGTCCTATTCAATGGTGATACAGGCCCCCTATGCTTCTATAAATCTTTGGACAAGTTTTGTTCCTTGGGATGGATATGTATAAAACCCATTATCTTCTTCAATATTAACTCTCCACACTATTTTATTGGCCATGCGGTCGCTGGGGTGAAGCGTTAGATGAAGTCACCAACATTTTTCTTCCCAATTCCTATGCAACTTGTCATGGTGGAAAAAGTATCATTGTTGCTATATGGACTACTTGACATACTCTTTTTCTCCCCTTGCCTTTGAATTCACTGTTGGTTTGGGGAATTCTTCTTGTAATTCCTCCTCTGAAAACAATTTGTCTTGTGGCATGTAGCTTACTTTTCCCAAAAAGATGTTTCAACATGAAATTTCTTTCCATAGAATGAACATGCCTCTATGCACTAACAATGGGCAACTCGATGGCCTTTCTTCTGGAATCAATGACCAACAAAGGATGCCTTGTTTGATGTAGGCCTCTTGATCTTATTCTTCTTGTTCCAACATATATGCTTACCACTTCTTTTAAGTGATGTTGTAGGATGATTCTTTGCACTCTCCTCATTGTTGTTGTTTTGTAATCCACCACAAGAAGGATGGAGTGGTGGTGTGTTTCCACTCTCATTCGTTGTTTCTCTTCCTTCGAATGAGTAGTCCAACTCTTCCATGATTTTTTCCTTCACATATACGATCTTGGAATTCATGGCCTTTTCCTCTTTGCCATCAAAAACTAGGCCTTCATGATTGACCCTTGGTTTAGCTACAATGAGGTTTATGATGCCCTATTTTCTGTTGTCTAGCCCTTGTCCTTAGTATCCCATCTACCTTAGTAGCTCGAAACTAGTGCCTCTGGTATGCTTTTCAAATTCACCAAAAGGTTCTTGAGAAATGGTTAAGGAAGGTGATTTTACTAGAGTTGTCTTATTCATGTTGTTGGATTCAACAGTGGAAGTGGAAAGTGGATTTGTTTCCTAGTGCTCTTGGATGGATTCCTTTAGCTTTTCCAATGCTTCTTCTATCTCTGCAAACTCTTGTTATAGCTAAGACATCATCTAAATGATCTCATCGTATTTTCAACTATCCAATTGAATGACCTTCTCTCCTATTTGTACACGATTATCTCTTCTCTTGTCCTAATATGCCATAATCGCAGTGAGGGAGTCTTGACATTCATCAAATTGGTTCTTTAGCAATGGAAACAATTTTTTCGAGGTGTCAAGGTTCTTCTCCATCTTTTCCATTCTCAAGTCCAACATCTAGACCCTTTCCTTCAAGTGCTTTTTTTATTCTTGATGCCAAGCATTGATGGCCTATAGGTATTCCAACATTTCTCCATTTACTTTACCCATACTGACTTTGCTTTCTCTTCAATGTATTAGCAACTACATCACATCCAAGGATTATACTTGGATCTAATATGTTATGATCCATAAATGAGGGACTTATATCTCACTTGCTTCACCAACATAGATACTTAGCTGAATCAACTTTAGGTATTTGTTCTTATTCTTATGTAGGGAACTCTATCTTCATAATAGATACCAAGCCTTTGTTCTTGATGCAAGTCTGAGTGCAAAAACTACTCTTCAATATTATAGGTATGGCCCACGCTCTAGTGTAACCTACACACATCAACCAGTGAACAACACAACAATAATAATGAAAATAAAAACCGAGACTCAAAAAATACTCTATCATTGATAACTTTTTCTTCATTCCAACTCCTTTGCAATATCCAACTGAACTAGACCTCTTAAGGTTCTAGAGGCCGAGGCATTGTCATGGTTTAGTGTGTGTGTGTGTATTTGTGTGTCTAGTTCTGATTGTAGTGCTCTGTTTTGGGCCAATGAAAATATAAGAAGAATCAATTTTAAGTGGTGCTTGAACCCAATACTCAAGTTTCTTACCAATCTACTGGAAGAAAAATTATGGTTATCCTCTTATTATAATGACAATTCTCTTTCAAGGAAACATTATCCAATGCAGAGTTGGGCGCTTGTTAGTTTAAATGCCAACTTGAATACACTTGTAATCTCTACACCATAAAATATACATACTTCTTGAAATAACAAGCTTCATTCAAAATTTGAACACCATTTATCAAAACATATATGGGTTTTCCATTATTTAAACCATATGTGTATGAAATGGAAACCATCTAGAGCATGGAAAAAAGGTAATGAATTAATACATGTATGAGAGTCACTCTTTCAACATATGAGAGAAGGTAAGTGAGTCCAATCCGTACTTAAGTAACTATTCTTTTTAAGTTCTTGGAATTCCTTCTACATGTTTCCCATCGCTCCTTTCACATGAGACAAAACAAGTAAGATGCCAATAATGTGATAAGAGACATAACCTTGGCTATGGAGAATGCACATTGCTTTAATGGAGAGGGAATTAATGATGTTTGTATATTAATTAAATAAGTTAACTATTGGTTGTAGAATTCCAATTGATGCATAGCCAAGGGAAATGAGTAAATACGACTAGCCTTCAACTTGTGCAATCCATAGGGAGATGAGGACGTTGTGCCATGTGGCATACAACTTGTACAACCTCCAACTCGTCGCCAATCATCGTGTATGGCCTTCCAAGATAAAAATAATGTTGTGTATGGCCTATGGAGAGGTTTCAATTGCTTGTTTGTTAGTGTATGGTCTCTATAATTCCTTCCTACAAGTAGAAATTGAATCTTTAGAAAACAATAATATGGCTTGTGGCAGCCATGGAAAGCAACAATGACATTTTTTCCCTTCTCGAGTAGTCAATTAAAAAAGAAAAATCAGAATTGGAAACTCTCTACAATAATGCAACAACCATATTGTCTAAGCCATTGACATTGAATCTTAGAAATAAACTAACGATGAACATACTAGAATTGTTGGGATTACTAATGGCCAAGATGAATTAATGCATGAAGAAAAACTTAGAGCATTTCCATTAAATGAAACTTCACACTATTAAAATTATTAGGTAGTCGTTGGAATACAAAGTATTGATGGAAAATTGGATTTCCGAGTGAAGTTGACATAAATACAATGGGGAATTCTCCATTTTAATCATGAATTCAACTATAAGTAACATATTAAGCATAGACAAGAATAACAATAACTCATACATAATATTTTATCCTTGCCATTCTTAATTGTCACCCGTTAACACATTAAAAGTAGTGCATTAAACAAAATAAGAGCAACATTTCACATACAAGAATTATTCCATGACCGTAAAGAAATCCATACACACAGACACTGTATTTACCATAGAAACCCAAATAGGAAAGCCAATTTTGAATGTTTCTTAGTCTTATTTCTACAATCTCTGGTTGCAATGCAACTCACAACTTTATGTGCACCCTCCTCTCTTTGGCTAGTAATCAACAAAAATCCCTCTGAGAATGAAATTACAAGAAGAAATAGGGAGCACTGAAGTAATGGGAAGGTCAAGGCTTGACCTTTCATTTTCCATTCGTTGGTCTTTTCTCTCCTATTTTCATTTTCTATTTTATTTAATTCTTATTTTTCCTCTCTTTTGTTTCATTTACTTTTACATTTGCATTATCTCCAATATTGTATATAACCTCATTAATTTCCAAATGCCACTTAGGTCCTGTGCTTACAACCATTCGCTTGTTTTGATCCATTTTAAATCAAAGGTAGAGGTGAAGCCAAGATCGAGTTGCCTTAGTTGCATATAATTTTTCACCTTCATTTAAGGACTTTCTTAGCACATAACTCCATCTAAATGCTTCTGTGGTTTTTTGCATGCAATGGACATGCCCATAAGAGCGCAATATCTATGGAACTACCTTCAGACGAAGATCTAATGCTTACTACCTACTTGGCTACTTTTGTTATTATTGTTGTGGTTTCGTTGCATGTTCCTAAATCAATAAGTGAGGAGTGATTGACTATGTTGTTAATGTGGTCATGGCTAGTGGGAAAGGATGGTTGGTTTAGATCTTACTCACAACATCGATCCATCTTGTTATCCCGAATTCCTAGGGATAACTAAGGAGATGATGTTTCAAGGATCTCAGGTTACATACATGGAGTATCGAGAGACAACTTGACCAACAATGTCCACTTGCAAAAATAGAGACCCGTTTCACCACCACAAACCTCAGGTTCGTCATGAGCGTATCCACCACATCAACTTGCTTCCGGAAGACATTGGGTCTTTCTCCATGAGTTACAAGCTAGGTATTATGATGAGTGTCATTTCAATATTTGAGGCATTTGTTTTTGTTGCATTTTAAATTACTTTTGATTATGTAACATATGCTTGGAAATTATGCTCTTTGCCTTGTTTCACCTTGGTGGTTGAAACTGCGCCCTAATAAGTCGTCACCCTTACAGATAGGTTTTCAACTGGGAGGTCCTCTTGACAGGTCATCGTACCATTCTCGACCATACTTACCACTTTCCACACTTCATCCCCTCATCTCCTTATCTTTTGGGATTCTCGGGTGTATTGACCCAATAAGGGATTGTCCCTCATTTCACGAGAATAAGGGGCTGAAGGCCCAGAGGCTTGTAGCTAACAAAAGATAAAATCCAATCATGAACCTTCTATATGATCACCCATGGATCCCGAGGACAATGAAATGTCTCTCATAAGAAATTGATGGGACCCATGAAAAATAACTAATACAAAATGCCAACCAAGGTGGTGCATGAGTGGACAATGTTTTTCATGCTTAGGTAGAAGCTCCACACATTGTCTTCAACTTGGGGAAGCATGATGTGACCATGGTAGAGTCAAGGTGGGGACTATTTTTCATGTTTAGGTAGAATCCCCACCTTGGCTTCAACCTGGAAACATCTTAAAAGAAAAAAAGACAATAAATGGGCTTGGAAAAAGGATGCATTGAAAACAAAGGTGCAACACACCCTCTACAAAGGCACCCATAAATGAGATACTACGATTCCTTATATGTCATGAACCCCATGCCCAAAAGTCTTTCCCCCATCCATATCATCTTTTCCACATGTCTTAGAGGGGGGTTCACCCAGGAAACACTCCTTTACTTAGGGGATGATTCACCCAATAGATCACCTTGTCAACCCTCCCATACCTAAACTTGTAAAATTTCATAGGGTCTTGAGAAATTGTTTATTTTGATGAGGTGGTTTTGGTGTACATGCTTAGATGGATATTTTATTGACTTGATTTAATTATCATGATGCATTTGACTTGAGAACCTTGGAGGGAGTATTCATTGTCTTTGAAGGACCTTGCTTGGTGGACATATTTAGAAGAACAAGCCTAGCTTGGGATTCCTTGGGGATTGAAGCCCATAGGCTGGATACCATGGCCCACACACCATGTGATGATGGTAGCCTTTGGAGGCCATGAGAGACACCTTGGAGGATCTATCCTATCCCATTACCATCCCAATGTCACATTTGAGGAGCTTGACGTCACCTAGGGCTAGGGTTTTGGTGGTGAAGGACACTTGGCACGTTTTTATGGGATATGTCTTGGATTAGAGGAGGAAACCATAGCGCATGAGAGGGAGGCCCTAGAAGGGCCAACAAATTCCATGTTAAACTCCAATGACTTCAAAAAGTGTTAAAATATCACCTTAGAAGAGGGATGATGTCACATTAGGGTTTCTTATGTGCATTTTTATAGTTTAATTTGAATTTTATATTGTAAAGGGGAAAAGTAATGGTTGTTGTCCCCTTACTTTGTGGTTTACTCTAAAATTAAGTGGACAAACACTTGCAGTAGGATTTGTATAAATAAAGATCATTTCATTTCATTCTTATATCATAACTCTCCCATATTGGAGAGGATTATTGGCTGAAATTTGTGTCCTAATTGGGAAATTTTGTCTATCTCTCTTGCTACTATCCCTTGTTATGGTTTTCTTTGGCTATTGGATGAAGACGTAAGGCACTATATTTTTTGGAGACTATTTCTTGCTTTTGTGGTGGATTTTCTTGGTTAAAAGGAGTTTATATTGTTAATGCTTGGAATAGGTAAGGAATATCTCTCGTTATTGCTCATTTTATTGGTTACAAGGTTAATTTTCTAACCTTTTGGGGAGTATAACGTCACACAACCCCACTAATCCCACACAACCCCACTAATCCCATCATAATTGTCTTGGAATAATTTGTTGCACAAAGGAATACTAGGAGGAGTAAAAGGGTTTATTGGGGAGTAAAAGGGATTCACCCCCAAGGAAGTAGCACAACTAGCTCTTTCATTTTTAAAGACTCCTTAACCCAATAGTTAAAGGCACTAATCTCTTGCATTGGAGAAATAAAATCATTGCATTGGGATACGTAGAATTACAAGATATTGAAATTGTTTAAGTTGGAATCTTTTCTGCATGCTAAAATCTTGTCAAGGTCACTAGGTCATATTGTTTCTCCAAGGATTTATTTCTTCTATAATAAATTTAAGCTACAACCATTAGGGCTGCAGAAAAACACTTCATACTTTCTATAATTGCTCATGTTTTGACCGTCAAATTTTGCTAGAAAGCTGCCAAGTTAATCTACTAGTTATTGTGCTTCTTTTGGGTGGTTTACTTGCAAGTTTTGGTGGTTGGAATTTTCTGTAGCAACACTTGTTTGCTACAGCCATAAGGCTGTATAAATATCTCTTCAATACTTACATCAAACAAACTTTAAATGTTGCTAAAGTCTTGTGCTATCATACTTGAGTTTCACTAGTAATTGCTAGTTAGTCTCTTGCATATTTACTTGGACTTTTAGTGACTCGTTTATCATCTATTCCATTTATTTCATTGCTTATTTACATCATTATATACTACTGATAATTAGGACAGCAAGCTTCACTTGCTTTTCCATTGTATTGTTGGGTTTTTATCTCATCTTTTCTTTTGTCTCAGGCATGTGTAATCATCTTTTGCAGGTACTCGAGCTCTTGGAAAACATTGATCACTTCCAAGACTCATTTCCAAGCCATATTCCACTTAGTAACTTCACCTATAGGGGAAACACTTCCATAGTATCTCTTTCCATCTCACTTCCCCCTAGGGTCACCCGAGACTCCCCCCTTGTGTTAGATTTTTCCTTCACTAAAGCGAGGAGATGGTTTATCTGAGGTGACAGTGGGTAAACTCTCCCACCATTATCACCATATTGTAGATTGGGTCGAGCTTTTCCCAACCTACAGTTTGTGCGATAACACATCACTTTCCCCATGCCAAGTGAAAGTGGCAACCAAGGTTTCATGCATGCAGAATATGTGGCAACAACACAGACATTCTCAATTAGAGCATTGCTGAAAGCTTAACAAATAGATTGCCATTTTTATATTTTTGTTTTTTTGGAGAGACTAATGAGATTAGTCGAAAAAAGTGAATGACTCTCTTCATCTTTAATTGCTTATCAACAAATAAGCCATTGTACTTCATATATAATTTTATATGTGTCATCGACTAATAATGACTATGATGCCATTATCTTGTTATTTATTTTCATTGCATTTTCAAGGTAAATCAAAATAAAACATTGTCCACATTGTAAATAAAAGTTAACTTTTTTTCTCACTGAATTGAATTAAGCGATGAATATAAAATTTGTTAAATTTATATTATTCATAATATAAGGACTAGACACAAGGATATTAATCTAACTTCTGTTGGTTCAGTGGATCAAAGCATAGCTCTATCTAACTCTTTACACACATTCTTGTTTCATAGAATCATGTTTCTAGGAGTAGTTCATAAACACAGTTGCATGTATAACATAGATTTTTCCATTCCATTATGTCACCTATGTAATTTTTTTTTTAATTTAAGTACTAAGATTATGGTTATTAAAATGATGGTGATGTCCTTGATAATCTAATATGCAATAAACACTATTGCACATGATAAACATGGAAAATTCTTCGCTAATGCCTTCTTGGATTCTCTCAAACCTATATTATATAGCCAATTACATCCACTTGTTGATTCCATATTTTTTCATAGATGTCAAGTGAGAGATGGCGCACATATTTGAAACTTGAAGAGCCATAACACTTTTAACACTTTATTCAAGACACAAAACCAATCAACAATAAGGCTCATAGACATTATAATGATATACACATTAAGAGCTCAACATGTCACTTGTGAGAATTGAACCTGGGTGGGGAGGATAACAATCATTCCTCCCAACCACCCAAGCTAAAGTCAATTGTCTAAAAATACTTCAACTTGTTTCTCAAAGGATTGAAAACTTGAGATCAACCACCCCTTCAAGATCCTTTTTGTTGTCTAAATGCATATTATTTGATTGCTAAATTCACCAAATCTTCATTATATAAGAACTTTGGGAATCCCTTTAGTCACCAATAATGGAAGGGATGGTTCTTCAAAGGAACTTATTTAAAAAAAAATCATAGTTGAATTTTTCTTTTTCTTTTTACTTTGATTAAGACGTTCTTGGAAGCAATTTCTATGTTTCTATTTTCAACTCTATGATGGCATCCACCCGGGCACCTACCTCAGCAGGACCCGTGCCTGACCTCCCGGTCTTAAGGATCATTCAATTTTCCCCCTCGAGCCGGAATGGCTCCTCTGATTCCCACTGGAATCTCCTTCGAAATGGATCCACAGGTCTTTTCGGCACTTTACAATCTTTAGGCTGGTCACTGTTCTCTTTGAAGATAGAAGAATAGAGAATCGGGTTTCAGGGTTTTCAAACTCCTGATGTCTCGCTCTCCAATTATCCCGATGCGCTCTTTTGTTGCCTTAGCCCCGCCTAGCTATGCCCTGGTCCATGTGACCACTTTCCATAAGACTGCAACCTTATATTCCTTCTCGTCGAGATTTTTGGCTTCAAAATCCCGATGCGTTCCAATTTTCGTTAGCCCTCCAGGCTAGACTCTTGGTCCACATGACCTCCTCTATATGACCGCAGTCATACCTCCCATCGGGTTTTCGGACTTTCCAATATCCAAATACATATCTCCTCAGGATTCGCGATCCCTCGAACCCCGATTCTCCGCTATGCTGACAACTGGCTCCCACAATGGCACTTCTCTCCTTATCGGGGTTTCAGACTTCACGATTCAGAAATGCATAAACACCTTGTCACCAGGATTCCTGATATCCCGATGATCCAAATGCCGATAGACGAATTCCTGTCAGGACTTTCCCCGATGGCTTCCACGCATCCCCTCAATATGGACAGTTCAGATTTCTCCTCGTGTTTTCGAGACTTCTGATGTCCCGATTTTCATGACCTCAGGAACTCCGATTTCCCGAGCACCGATATCCCGATGTCTAGTGCCCGGATCTCCGAAATGGACGATCACGTGAAACGCGTCCTCTCTCAGATGGACGACCTAGATTTGTGTCGGGATTTTCAAGGTGGACTTACCCGACCTCTTGTCCACATGAATGCCAATATCCCGACTCCTGACGCCTCGATGTCCAATGCTTCTCCACAAATGGACGGCTTTGATCCTTCCCGAGACTTTTACCATGAAAATTCCCGGTCTTCTGCTCTCGTGACTCTTGATTTCACGAACCCCGACACCTCGATACTCCGATGCTTCTCGGGGTTCTTACCCTGCTCACGAGGTTTAACCCCTATACAACTCCTGTCAGATCAGACAGCTAATGGGAAACTGATCAACGATCCAACGACTCACGACCCCTGGAGCTTGAACTCCGAATGCGGCCGTAACCTCCTCGCTTCTTTGGCAGATCCAACGGCTAACGATATTTCGCTAATCCTTCCCACAAGATCCTGACCGTCAATCTCTTCCTCTTTGATGTTTCTACGGGATGAACCCAGTATTCGTCTGTGAAACTGGTCCTCCTGCGCGTAACTTTGTAATGCCTGTTCAAGCATTCCACATCACAGGCTCCCTGTACTTCTCTTCAACGAGCTTGAAAGCCTTATCCTTCTTGAGATTACTCACGACTCTGAGTCTTAGAGAAGGTTCTTGCGCGCACTCCTTGCGGCAACTCTCAAACACTTCCAAGTGTTGAGTTCTTTTGACTCTGCGCACACCTGCAGCAGCAGTCTTTCAATGCTCCGCTCAGATTCACAACTGAGACTTTCCTTAGCCTACGCACTCCTTGCACGGCTCCTGTAACCCAATTTCACTTCTGGGTGAACGAGAACAAGAGTTAAACTATCTGAGCCTTCTGTCAACGCACTCCTTGCGGATGACTTCAACTGCACTCCTTGTAGGAATCCTTGCTCAGATAGAGAAACAAATGAAACTCATTTCTTCTACTTCCTTTCTCAAGTTTCAAACACTCAACAAGAAATCATTCATACATAGCATGTAAAGCAAATGTGTAACAGGAAGTAAATACTCATGAGCATAGCATTCAACATACATACACAGAGAACAAACACAAAACCATGGATTTGAATCAAACTCTTCTATTAATTCAAACTCTGTACATGGGTGTTCTTCCACAGCTCTCTGCTTCTCTTCTCAATGCTCAGATTTTTATTTTTTTTTCCAATACACAATGAGGGTGTCTATATCCCGTTTCCCTCTTCTTTCTAAAACTGTCTAATCTAATATTAAATTCTATCTACCTATTTCATCTCAATATAAATGCCTCCATCTACTTCAGACGAGAGCGTATGGCTCAAGGTCTGATTACAATATAAAAGTATGCCTCTCTTTTAATATCACATTTAAGGTTGGCGCATTATCTTCGAGACAATTTCAAAATTTGTGCTGGTCTTGTCCATCTGTTCACTTGCATTACGCGCTGGCTTGCTTGCTGTGAGAGATGCTCCTGCATCATACTCCCTCGCTTGAAAATCTTCATGGGATCCTGTCCATGAGCTCCTGCACGGTATGCCCATGCTTCAGAATCTCTGCTTTAGTCTCCCAGCTGACATCTTTAACTGGATGGCCCTTCCACTTGACCAAATATTCAAAATATTCTTTCCTTCTGGTCTTCTTACCCACTCGTTTATCCAGTATCCGCTCCATCTGTGGCTTATCTGCAACTGGCATTTGCTTTTTCCACTGAACCTCTGATTGTTCATCACTTCCAGTCTCTGTTTTCCCAGCTTTGTATGGGTATAAATCTGAGACATTGAATATCGGAGAAATTTCAATCCCATCGGGTAATTCAATCTCATAAGCATTTTCTCCCATTTTCTTCAAGACCTTACATGGCCCGATTTTCTTCATTTTCAATTTATTGTATGTTCCTCTCGGGAACCTTTCCTTTCTCAAATGTGCCAGAACCAAATCACCAACCTCAAATAGAAGTTGTCTTCTATGTTGATCGGCTCTACGCTTATACTCCTGACTTGAATTTTGCAACCACTCCTTCACCTGGCTGTGAAGTTCCTTCATCGCTTCTGCGAATTCTTCTGCACTAGCGCTCCTAGTTGAATTATGTTTTGAATCCCTCAAGTCAGAAACTCCCCTCGGCTGCATGCCATAAACAACCCGGAATGGACTCTGTCCTGTACTCCTGTTCACTGAGTCGTTATACGTAAAATCTGCCTGCGGCAATATATTGTCCCAACTGTTGTGGTGCTCCGCCAACAGGCTCCTCCGTAAGTCTCCCAGACTTCTGTTCACCAGTTATGTCTGTCCGTTCGTCTGAGGATGATAAGCTGAACTAAACAACAAGTTAGTCCCCAGCTTCTTCCATAATGTCCTCGAAAAGTGCCCTAAGAACTTTGTATCTCTGTCCGAGACAATACTCCTTGGTAAGCCGTGAAGTCGAACGACTTCTTTGAAAAATAGATTCGCGATGTGCGTCGCGTCACTAGTTTTCTGACATGGGATAAAATGTGCCATCTTGGAAAATCTATCCACTACCACAAAGATCGAATCAAATCCTCTTTGTGTCCTTGGCAATCCCAATATGAAATCCATGCTAATTTCATCCCACGGCTTCTCATGTATGGGCAATGGTTGATAAAAACCTGCATTCTACTTCCTTCCCTTTGAATGCTGGCAAATTCTGCATCGGTCTACAAACCTCTTGACCTTTGATCGCATCCCTGGCCAAAAGTATGGCTCGCTCAGCTTCGCAAATGTTTTATCATGACCGAAGTGTCCAGCCAATCCTCCATCATGTTTTTCCTTCAACATATTCTCCCTCATGGAGCAATTTGGAATACATAGTTGATTGCCCTTAAACAACAACCCTTCCTGGATCATGTATTCGCCCCATTTGCTGCTATCTCTGAGAACTGGATTCTCAATTGCTTCATACGCTTCCTTAAAGTATGGATCATTTGCGTACATGTCTCTGAGATCATCAAAACCTAACGTCTTGACTTTGAACTCCTGCAATAGCAAACACTTCCTGCTCAAAGCATCAACAACTTTGTTAGCAGTACCAGAAACATGTTTTATCACAAAAGTGAAATTCTGCATGTATTCAACCCATTTAACATGCCTCTGATTCAACTTTTCCTGTTGAGTCACAAACTGCAATTCATGGTTATCACTATATAAAACAAATTCCTTCGGAATCAAATAGTGCCTCCATTTCTTCAATGCCTGGATGATGGCATAAAATTCCTTATCATATGTGGAATACTTCACCTTCGCTTCATTAAGCTTCTCGCTGAAATATGCAATTGGCCTGTCATCTTGACTCAAGACTGCTCCTATTGCAAACCCACTTGCATCACATTTCACCTGAAATGTCTTTTGAAAATCCGGCAACACCAGAATTGGTTGTTCGGTAATCTTCTGTTTCAACAAATTGAAACTCTTCTTAGCCTCTTCAGTCCAGTGAAAAGATTTGTGTCTTTTCTTCACTGTATCCATCATTGCTGCGCTAATTCCACTGAAATTCTTGATGAACTTCCGGTAGAAACTAGCTAATCCGTGAAAAATTCTCACCTCAAATATGTTCCTCGGTGATGGCCAATTCTTGATTACCTCCACCTTATCTGGATCCATCCTCAACTCATTTGCCGAAATAACAAATACCAAGTAAATGAGTTATGTATTCATGAACGAGGACTTCTTTATGTTTATCAACAACTTTGATTGTTGTAATCTCTTCATCACAATGGCCAAATGCTTCAGATGTTCCGCCTCCATTTTACTAAAAATCGGTATATCATCCAGATATACGATAACAAATTTTCCGATGAAATCCTTCAGGACTTCATTCATCAACCTCATGAAGGTACTCGACGCATTTGTTAATCCAAACAGCATAACAAGCCATTCATACAACCCTTCGTTTGTCTTGAATGTTGTTTTCCACTCATCACCTTCTCTCATGCGAATTTGATGATATCCGCTTTTCAAATCAATCTTTGAAAATAATTTTTCTGCACTCAAGCAATCCATCAGATCATCCATCCTTGACAATGGAAATCTGTACTTGATGGTTATTTTGTTGATCGCCCTTGAGTCGGTACACATCCTCCAGCCTCTGTCTTTCTTCGGACTGAGTACTGTTGGAACAACACATGGACTCAAGCTTTCCCTGACCAATCCCTTGTTCAACAAATCCCTGGCTTGCCTCTTAACCTCCTCATTCTCCTGTGGTGTCAATCTGTACGTGGCTTTGTTTGGAAAACTGGCTCCTGGTATGATATCAATATGATGACTCACACTCCTGATCGGTGGCAACGAATGAGGTAATTCGTCCACTACAATGTCAACGAACTCTTTCTGCAGTTCCTGAACTTCTTATGGTAAATCATCCACTCTTGTGCTAGTCAGAACAATCCTCAGCTTCCTAACCACAATGAACTGTGGATCCTCCTTCTTCTTAACTTCTGTAAGAAGTTCCTTCCCACTCATGAGAAGTACAATGTTGCTTACTTCCGGCTTCACCTCCTTATCCTTTATCGGAAGCAACATGTGTGTCCTCCCATTCTTCTCCAGGGTGTATGTGTTCATTCTCCCATCATGAATCACATTCCTGTCATATTTCCATGGTCTACCCAACAATATATGACAAACATCCATAGGGATAACATCACACAAAATCTTATCATTATATCCTCCTATCTTGAATTCAACTAAACATTGTTTAGTGACAGTTACCTGATGTCCTTTTTGTAGCCATGAAAATTTGTATGGGCTTGGATGATCAGTCATCTCCAGCTCCAGCTTCTCTACCATCTCGGTTGAAATGAGATTGTCCATGCTACCACTGTCCACAATGACCTTGCACACTCTGTCCTTGGTCTTGCAAGTTGTCCTAAAAAGTCTGTTCCTTTGGACTGAACTTTCCACCTCCTTCTCTGGTGTCAAAAGGACTCTTCGCATCATCAACGATCTTCCGCCTTCAACGTCTTCTGTCTCAACATCTCGCGTTTGTGCTTCGACGATGTGAGTCTCTCCAGTTTCTTTCTTTTTCTCCGGACACTCGTAAGACTTGTGCCCATTCTTTCCACATGTGAAGCATGTGATTACTCCACCTCTTCCTCTTCCTCTACCTCTAGTAGGAGGAAAAGTATTATTATTAGCATACCCCCCTCTCTGCTCTGTATTCTGTCCTCTCTGTGAGCTTCCACCTCTCTCTGTTCGTGTCTGAGGTTTCTTCCAGTCGTCCCATGGCTTCTGGGTTCTTTCCTGGGCAACTGATTTGCCTCTGGGCTGACTTCTGCCTCTTCCCCTCTGAATTTTCTTTCGGCTCAGCTTCTCTTCCACTTTTAGAGCCATTTGATAAGCATCTTCCACCGTTCGGATGGTAACCATGCTCATCTCATCATGAATTTCATATCTCGGGCCATTCATATACCTGGCTACTTTTTCATCAATACTTTCACGATGACCTGCCCTAATATTCAGCCTGTAAAATTCCTCAGTATATTCCTTTGCTGACATCAACTTCTGTCTCAGGTTCTGCATTCTCATGAAAAAAGAAATTTGATAGTCCCTGGGAATGAAATTTTCCTTCATCTTTGCAATCATCCTGTCCCAGCTCTTGATTTTCTGTTTGCCTTGGCAACACCTATCCACTTGTAGTTCATCCCACCACAAGGCTGCATGTCCTTTTAATCTCGTGATGGCATGCCTGACTTTCTTGTCCTCTTCGATATCTTCATAGTCAAAATAGGTGTCTAGAGCTCTAATCCAGTCTAGGAGCTCTTCTACATCCATATTTCCCTCATAAACTGGAATGTCCATTTTTACCTTTGCACCCATTCTTGCAACAACTTTAAGTAAGCGCTCATTTTCTGCATCTTCTGCTGGGATTTCTTCTTCTCCATGTCCAACATCATATTCATTTTCGGACTCACTGATATCTCCTACATCAGCTGTGCGCCTTTGTATTATCTCCATGTCCACCATTCTAGCGCGTAAGTTATGCAGATCTCTTTCTACTTCTGGATTTTGCACTTCCCTACCCCTTCCTCTGGGCATCTCCCTTTCCTCCTCTGTGATCGGGTGATTGTCTATCTCTTCTCCTCGACAACATGGTGAATTCTCATTTTTCTCTGCTACAGAAAGAAAAGAATATTTTCTAAGCTCTGATACCACTTGATGTGTATCAGAGTGCTCTTTATCTCTTGCCTGTCTTTCCTGAAATATACAGACAAGAAATATGCTCTGACACCACTTGATGGCGTCCACCCGGGCACCTACCTCAGCAGGACCCGCGCCTGACCTCCCTGTCTTAAGGATCGTTCAATTTTCCCCCTCGAGCCTTAATGGCTCCTCTGATTCCCACTGGAATCTCCTTCGAAATGGACCCACAGGTCTTTTCGACACTTTACAGTCTTTAGGTCGGTCATTGTTCTCTTCGACGACAAAAGAATAGAGAATCGAGTTTCAGGGTTTTCAAACTCCCGATGTCTCGCTCTCCAATTATCCCGATGTACTCCTTTGTTGCCTTAGCCCCGCCTAGCTATGCCCTGGTCCATGTGACCACTTTCCATAAGACCGCAGCCTTATATTCCTTCTCGTCGGGGTTTTTGGCTTCAAAATCCCGATGCGTTCCAATTTCTGTTAACCCTCCAGGGTAGACTCTTGGTCCGCGTGAACTCCTCTATATGACCACAGTCATACCTCCCATCGGGTTTTCAGACTTTCCAATATCCAGTTACATATGTCCTCAGGATTCACGATCCCTCGAATCCCGATTCTCCGCTATGCTGACAACTGGCTCCAACAATGGCATTTCTCTCCTTATCAGGGTTTCAGACTTCGCGATTCTGAAATGCATAAACACCTTGTCACCAGGATTCCCGATATCCCGATGACCCAAATGTCGATAGACGACTTCCTGTCGGGAATTTCCCCGATGGCTTCGATTGCTGCCACGCGTCCCCTCAAGATGGACGGTTCATATTTCTCCTCGCGTTTTCGAGACTTCTGATGTCCCGATTTTCATGACCTCAGGAACTCCGATTTCCCGAGCGCCGATAACCCGATGTCTAGTGCCCGGATCTCCGAAATGGATGATCACGTGACACACATCCTCCCTTAGATGGATGACCCAGATTTGTGTCGAGATTTTCAAGGTGGACTTACCCGATCTCCTGTCCACATGAATGTTGATATCCCGACTCCCAACACCTCGATGTCCGATGCTTCTCCACAATTGGACGGCTCTGATCCTTCCCGAGACTTTTACCATGAAAATTCCCAATCTTCCACTCTCATGAATCCCGATTTCCCGAACCTCGATGCCTCAATACTCCAATGCTTCTCGGGGTTCTTACCCTGCTCACGAGGTTTAACCCCTATACAACTCCTGTCAGATCAGACGACTGATGGGAAATTGATCAACGATCCAACGACTCACGACCCCTAGAGCTTGAACTCTGAACGCGACCGTAACCTCCTCCCTTCTTTGGCAGATCCAACGACTGATGCGATTTCGCTAATCCTTCCCACAAGATCCTGACCATCGATCTCTTCCTCTTTGATGTTTCTACGGGATGAACCCAATATTCCTCTGTGAAACTGGTCCTCCTGCATGTAACTTTGTAACGCCTGTTCAAGCATTCCACAACACAGGCTCCCTGTACTTCTCTTTGATGAGCTTGAAAGCCTTATTCTTCCTGAGCTTACTCACGACTCTGAGTCTTAGAGAAGGTTCTTGTGTGCAATCCTTGCGGCAACTCTCAAACATTTCCAAGTGTTGAGTTATTTTGACTCTGCGCACACCTGCAGCAACAGTCTTTCAATGCTCCACTCAGATTCACAACTGAGACTTTCCTTAGCCTGCACACTCCTTGCACGGCTCCTGTAACTCAATTTCACTTCTGGGTGAACGAGAACAAGAGTTAAACTATCTGAGCCTTCTGTCAACACACTCCTTGCGGACGACTTCAACTACACTCCTTGTAGGAATCCTTGCTCAGATAAAGAAACAATTGAAACTCATTTCTTCTACTTCCTTTCTCAGGTTTCAAACACTCAGCAAGAAATCATTCATACATAGCATGTAAAGAAAATGCGTAACAGGAAGTAAATACTCATGAGCATAGCATTCAACATACATACACAGAGAACAAACACAAAACCATGGATTTGAATCAAATTCTTCTATTAATTCAAACTCTGTACATGGGTGTTCTTCCACAGCTCTCTGCTTCTCTTCTCAATGCTCAGATTTTTTTTTTTACAATGCACAACAAGGGTGTTTATATCCCGTTTCCCTCTTCTTTCTAAAATTGTCTAATCTAATATTAAATTCTATCTACCTATTTCATCTCAACATAAATGCCTCCATCTACTTCAGATGAGAGCGTATGGCTCAAGGTATGATTACAATATAAAAGTACGCCTCTCTTTTAATATCACATTTAAGGTTGGCGCATTATCTTTGAGACAATTTCAAAACTTGTGTTGTTCTTCTCCAGCTGTTCACTTGCATTCCGCGCTAGCTCGCTTGATGTGAGAGATGCTCCTACATCATACTCCCTCGCTTGAAAATCTTCATGGGCTCCTGTCCATGAGCTCCTGCACGGTATGTCCATGCTTCAGAATCTCTGCTTCAGTCTCCCAGCTGGCATCTTCAACTGGATGGCCCTTCCACTTGACCAAATATTCAAAATATTCTTTCCTTCTGGTCTTCTTACCCACTCGTTTATCCAGTATCCGCTCCATCTGTGGCTTATCTGCAACTGGCATCTGCTTTTGCCACTGAACCTCTGACTGTTCATCACTTCCAGTCTCTGTTTTCCTAGCTCTGTATGGGTATAAATTTGAGACATTGAATATCGGAGAAATTTCGATCCCATCGGGTAATTCAATCTCATAAGCATTTTCTCCCATTTTCTTCAAGACCTTACATGGCCCGATTTTCTTCATTTTCAATTTATTGTATGTTCCTCTCGGGAACCTTTCCTTTCTCAAATGTGCCAGAACCAAATCACCAACCTCAAACTGAAGTTGTCTTCTATGCTGATCGGCTCTACGCTTATACTCCTGACTTGAATTCTGCAACCACTCCTTCACCTGGCTGTGAAGTTCCTTCATTTCTTCTGCGAATTCTTCTGCACTAGTGATCCTAGTTGCATTATGTTCCGAATCCCTCAGTTCAGAAACTGCCCTCGGTTGCATGCCATAAACAACCTGGAATGGACTCTATCCTGTACTCCTATTCACTGATTCGTTATACGCAAACTCTGCTTGCGGCAATATATTGTCCCAACTACTGTGGTGCTCCGCCACCAGGCTCCTCAGTAAGTCTCCCAGACTTCTGTTCACCAGTTATGTCTGTCCGTTCGTTTGAGGATGATAAGCTGAACTAAACAACAAGTTAGTCCCCAACTTCTTCCATAATGTCCTCCAAAAGTGCCCTAAGAACTTTGTATCTCTATCCGAAACAATACTCCTTGGTAAGCCGTGAAGTCGAACGAATTCTTTGAAAAACAGATTCGCGATGTGCGTCGCGTCACTGGTTTTCTGACATGGGATAAAATGTGCCATCTTGGAAAATCTATCCACTACCACAAAGATCGAATCAAATCCTCTTTGTGTCCTTGGCAATCCCAATATGAAATCCATGCTAATTTCATCCCACGGCTTCTCAGGT
>ML783098.1:354515-377850 GCA_009831015.1 Picea engelmannii
GGTATGAGATTAATATGATGACTCACACTCCTGATTGGTGGCAACGAATGAGGTAATTCGTCCACTACAATGTCAACGAACTCTTCCAGCAATTCCTAAACTTCTTCTGGTAAATCATCCACTCTTGTGCTAGTCAGAACAATCCTCGGCTTCCTGACCACAATGAACTGTGGATCTTCCTTCTTCTTAACTTCTGTAAGAAGTTCCTTCCCACTCATGAGAAGTACAGTGTTGCTTACTTCCGGCTTCACCTCCTTATCCTTTATCGGAAGAAACATGTATGTCCTCCCATTCTTCTCCAGGGTGTATGTGTTCATTCTCCCATCATGAATCACATTCCTGTCATATTGCCATGGTCTACCCAACAATAGATGACAAACATCCATAGGGATAACATCACACAAAATCTTATTATTATATCCTCTTATCTTGAATTCAACTAAACATTGTTTAGTGACAATTCCCTGATGTCCTTTTTGTAGCCACGAAACTTTGTATGGGCTTGGATGATCAGTCGTCTCCAGCTCCAGCTTCTCTACCATCTCGGTTGAAACGAGATTGTCCATGCTACCACTATCCACAATGACCTTGCATACTCTGTCCTTGGTCTTGCAAGCTGTCCTAAAAAGTCTGGTCCTTTGGATTGAACTTTCCACCTCCTTCTCTGGTGTCAAAATGACTTTTCGCATCATCAGCGATCTTCCGCCTTCAACATCTTCTGTCTCAACATCTCGCCTTTGTGCTTCGGCGATGTGATTCTCTCCAGTTTCTTTCTTTTTCTCCGGACACTCGTAAGACTTGTGCCCATTCTTTCCACATGTGAAGCATGTGATTACTCCACCTCTTTCTCTTCCTCTACCTCTAGTACGAGGAAAAGTATTATTATCATCATACCCCCCTCTCTGCTCTGTATGTTGTCCTCTCTGTGAGCTTCCACCTCTCTCTGTTCGTGTCTGAGGTTTCTTCTAGTCGTCCCTGGGCTTCTGGGTTCTTTCCTGGGCAACTGATTTGCCTCTGGGCTGACTTCTGCCTCTGCCCCTCTGACTTTGCTTTCTGCTCAGCTTCTCTTCTGCTTTTAGAGCCATTTGATAAGCATATTCCACCATTCGGATGGTAACCATGCTCATCTCATCTTGAATTTCATATCTCAGGCCATTCATATACTTGGCTACTTTTTCATCATTGCTTTCACGATGACTTGCCCTAATATTCAGCCTGTAAAATTCCTCAGTATATTCCTTTACTGACATCAAATTCTGTCTCAGGTTCTGCATTCTCTTGAACAAAGAAATTTGATAGTCCCTGGGAATGAACTTTGCCTTCATCTTTGCAATGATCCTGTCCCAGCTCTTGATTTTCTGTTTGCCTTAACAACGCCTATCCGCTTGTAGTTCATCCCACCACAAGGCTGCATGTCCTTTTAATCTCGTGACGACATGCCTGAATTTATTGTCCTCTTCGATATCTTCATAGTCAAAATAGGTGTCTAGAGCTCTAATCCAGTCTAGGAGCTCTTCTACATCCAGATTTCCCTCATAAACTGGAATGTCCATTTTTACCTTTGCACCCATTCTTGCAACAACTTTAAGTAAGCGCTCATTTGCTACATCTTCTGTTGGGATTTCTTCTTCTCCATGTCCAACATCATCTTCATTTTCGGACTCAATGATATCTCATACATCAGCTGTGTGCCTTTGTCTTATCTCCATGTACACCATTCTAGCGCGTAAGTTATGGAGATCTCTTTCTACTTCTGGATTCTGCACTTCTCTAACCCTTCCTCTGGGCATCTCCCTTTCCTCCTCTGGATCGGGTGATTGTCTATCTCTTCTCCTCGGAGGCATGGTGAATTCTCCTTTTTCTCTGCTACAGAAAGCAAAGAATCTTTTCTAAGCTCTGATACCACTTGATTTGTATCAGAGTGCTCTTTATCTCTTGCCTCTCTTGCCTGAAATATACAGACAAGAAATATGCTCTGATAGAACTTGATGGCATCCACTCGGGCACCTACCTCAGCAGGACCCGCGCCTGACCTCCCGGTCTTAAGGATCGTTCAATTTTCCCCCTCGAGCCGGAATGGCTCCTCTGATTCCCACTGGAATCTCCTTCAAAATGGACCCAGAGGTCTTTTCGGCACTTTACAGTCTTTAGGCCGGTCACTGTTCTCTTCGACGACAGAAGAATAAAGAATTGGGTTTTGGGGTTTTCAAACTCCCGATGTCTCGCTCTCCAATTATCCTGATGCACTCCTTTGTTGACTTAGCCCCGCCTAGCTATGCCCTGGTCCATGTGACCACTTTCCATAAGACCGCAGCTGTATATTCCTTCTCGTCGGGGTTTTTGGCTTCAAAATCCCGATGCGTCCAATTTTCGTTGGCCCTCCAGGCTAGACTCTTGGTCCACGTGACCTCCTCTATATGACCGCAGTCATACCTCCCATCGGGTTTTCGGACTTTCCAATATCCAAATACATATGTCCTCAGGATTCGCGATCCCTCGAATCTCGATTCTCTGCTATGCTGACAGCTGGCTCCCACAATGGCACTTCTCTCCTTATAAGGGTTTCAGACTTCGCGATTCTGAAATGCATAAACACCTTGTCACCAGGATTCTCGATATCCCAATGACCCAAATGCCGATAGACGACTTCCTGTCGGGACTTTCCCCGATGACTCTGATTACTGCCACGCGTCCCCTCAAGATGGACGGTTCAGATTTCTCCTCGCGTTTTCGAGACTTCTAATGTCCCGATTTTCATGACCTCAGGAACTCCGATTTCTCGAGCGCCGATATCCCGATGTCTAGTGCTCGGATCTCCGAAATGGACGGTCACGTGACACACGTCCTCCCTCAGATGGACGGCCCAGATTTGTGTCAGGATTTTCAAGGTGGACTTACCCGATCTCCTGTCCACATGAATGTCGATATCCTGACTCCCGATGCTTCGATGTCTGATGCTTCTCCACAAATGGACGGCTCTGATCCTTCTTGGGACTTTTACCATGAAAATTCCCGATCTTCTGCTCTCGTGACTCCCGATTTCCTGAACCCCGACGCCTCGATACTCCGATGCTTCTCGGGGTTCTTACCTTTCTCACGAGGTTTAACCCCTATACAACTCCTGTCAGATCAGAAGGCTAACGGGAAACTGATCAACGATCCAACGACTCACGACCCCTGGAGTTTGAACTCCGAACGCGGTCGTAACCTCCTCGCTTCTTTGGCAGATCCAACGGCCAACGAGATTTTGCTAATCCTTCCCACAAGATCCTGACCATCGATCTCTTCCTCTTTGATGTTTCTATGGGATGAACCCAGTATTCCTTTGTGAAACTGGTTCTCCTGCGCGTAACTTTGTAACGCCTGTTCAAGCAATCTACAACACAGGCTCCCTGTACTTTTCTTCGACGAGATTGAAAGCCTTATCCTTCTTGAGCTTACTCATGACTCTGAGTCTTAGAGAAGGTTCTTGCGCGCACTCCTTATGGCAACTCTCAAACACTTCCAAGTGTTGAGTTCTTTTGACTCTGCGCACACCTCCAGCAACAGTCTTTCAATGCTCCGCTCAGATTCACAACTGAGACTTTCCTTAGCTTGCGCACTCCTTGCACGACTCCTGTAACCCAATTTCACTTCTGGGTGAACGAGAACAAGAGTTAAACTATATGAGCCTTCTGTCAACGCACTCCTTGCGGACGACTTCAACTGCACTCCTTGCAGGAATCCTTGCTCAGATAGAGAAACAATTGAAACTCATTTCTTCTACTTCCTTTCTTAGGTTTCAAACACTCAGCAAGAAATCATTCATACATAGCATGTAAAGAAAATGAGTAACAGGAAGTAAATACTCATGAGCATAGCATTCAACATACATACACAGAGAACAAACACAAAACCATGGATTTGAATCAAACTCTTCTATTAATTCAAACTCTGTACATGGGTGTTCTTCCACAGCTCTCTGCTTCTCTTCTCAATGCTCATAATTTTTTTTTTCTTTTTTACAATGCACAATGAGGGTGTCTATATCTCGTTTCCCTCTTCTTTCTAAAACTGTCTAATCTAATATTAAATTCTATCTACCTATTTCATCTCAACACAAATGCCTCCATCTACTTCAAACAAGAGCGTATGGCTCAAGGTCTGATTACAATATAAAAGTATGCCTCTCTTTTAATATCACATTTAAGGTTGGCGCATTATCTTCGAGACAATTTCAAAACTTGTGCTGGTCTTGTCCAGCTGTTCACTTGCATTCCGCGCTGTCTTGTTTGCTGTGAGAGATGCTCCTACATCACTCTAGCATCCCTGCAAAACGTTATAAAGAAAAATGAAAAAATGTTATTTTGTTACAAATGGATGTAAAATTTTAATATTAATTTCCTAATGTAGCAAGAAACCATATCTTAATGTCTTTGTCTAAACGTTCTATGTTTTGGCCCTTTTTAGGGGACATTTTCTGTTTACTTTTTCCCATAATCTGGTGAGAACTTGTTGGATATGAAAATTTGAGTGGCTAATACTATATAATCCGAGTACCCCAAGGGTTTTTTAGCATGCTGAATCCATTTATGCATTTAGAAATGCAATTTAAACAATAGAAAACTGGAATTTCGTCCAAATTTATGTCACCGGATTCCGACGAAAAGGGACAAAACGTAGATCAATTAGACAACATGTAACTGAATGAGTATGTATTCCAATCATTGCGCTCTCCGCACCAATATGACATGAGTATTTTGATTCTAATATACCTTATTTATGGACAATTTAAATATATATTTTATAATACAACCTAAGTGGGCCTAATGGTTAAGAACACATGTTTCCTCCTAAGAGGTCACAAGTTCAAATCCAGAGGGGGGTAGGGTATGTATACCTCCATATACTTTAGCAGTCAAATCGCTTCATGGAGAGGGTCTCTTGTCCCACAAACAAGGGGGTCTCATACCCAAATTTTGTGTTTGGCTTGACTATGACCTTAAAATTATATTGTTTTTACTATTATTAGTAATTTGTATTTTAAAACTTACCTAAATACGTATGATGGAAATATTCATCCCTTATCAACATTCAAGGGAAAATGTGGGCTCTCTTAGTTTACAAAGAGATATGATAAAACTTGGGTTTTTACATTTATTTTTTTGTGGAGTTGAGTTGCAAGAAAAAAAAATTGGAATATTATTATTTCAAAGGTATGTTAATAATTTTCCATTTCTTCTTATTATTTCAAAGATATGTTAATTATTTCTCATTTCTTCGAGTCCCATTTCCTTTAAAGAGATAGTTTTAAATAGGTTCTTATCTCCTTTGGATTATGAAACAACTTAGTGTTGCATTTATAGATCTTAGAGATTAACAAACTTATTATTGGCTATCAATACCATGTTTTGATTTGTCAATTCAATGTGTTCAATGTGTTGAACCTATCATCGACAATGCTTAAATAATGAATTAATTCCACTTGGAGTGTAAAACATTAGACAACATTTTGCCTCAAAGTTTTGTTTATGGTATTTTCCCCATAATCTTGAAGATCATAGGAAGGTCTTGGAAGTGGTACCATAGTTTTGGGGCAAAGTGATCCGATGATCCAAGGCAGCCTAAAAAATGGTCCTAATACTAGAAGTTTTTGGGTCATGATTTTTTGGGTCTTTCACATGCACCTTTTGGGGAAGTGACACCCAACAACTGATGACTCGCTCAATTTGCTAAATTTATTTCCAATGAGCTATAAAAGACTCCAAAAATAACACTGGGAAAAAAACTTATGATTTTCATAGGGCTCCCATTTTTTCAGAGATCTTGGAATTGTCTAGTGCAATGTTCCTGCTCAACTGTAGTCATGCTAAGTTTAATTTTTTTCATTTTAGGATTTTTGATCCTTAGATTTTTTTGGCATTGTTATAAAATGTAGTTTCAACCTCTTGTCATGGGATTTTTGCAAATGAGCAATGTCGTCATATCTCTTCTTCGATATAAGCTATTTCCATTCTAACAATTTTTCATTATTATGTGTATTGTAGTTCTTCTCACCATTTGATTCATCAATAGGATTTTTTTTTCACTGTATTACTTTTCTTTCAATATTGTATTTTTATTTTCCCTACAAGATTTCATGTTCTTTCGTTCATTCTCAATACAGTTTGGATGGTATCAAAGCAATATACTTCTTATTGTTTTTTCATGCATGCTCGTGGTAAGGTCAGGGTACAAAGAGTTGGCCCTCAAACTTATCGAGCTTGGTGAAAAATTCCCTTGATAACACAAACTACCTCTCATTGCATACAAAGTAAATAAATATAATAGAGTAGGAGGTCATATCAATATGTTTTTCTAGGAATCCCTTGAGCGAAAAGTGAATGAGATGATGTATCATTTTTCTTAGATCCTTCAATGTATCCCAACAAAGATAGAGGCACCTTCAACAAACAATGATTTTGAAGGAATGACACCATTCAAGGTACATGTTCATTTTTTTATCCCTCTATTTGAAGGCAAGATAGGATTAGGAGTTTTGGAGAGATTGTTCATATGCTAGATGATTATTTATTTGTTTCCAAAATTTCCAACAATTAGAAGATTATTTTTTTCACTCCTAAAGGCCCTTTCCCATGTTAAATATTGGTGGGATAATTATTATGTGCAACATGCTAGAGATCCTAAATTGCATGTGACAGAGACCACTTGGAAGAAATTTATCAATGCTTTCAAGGAGTCTTTATGTATTGGAAACTATGAAGACTAGTACATGAGATGGATGATCCAGTGCCAAGGTAAAATTTAGATTTTTTCGGAGCACATCGACCTATTTCATACTTTTATATAAAAATAGGTATAAGGGACTCTAAATGATTATTGGTTCTAAAATACTGTAGCATTCTACACTGATACATCCATATAGAAATAGAGCTTTTGGACATCCCTTTATTAGGAGTCATTCACTATTTCGTCATTAAGATTGAGAAAAAGTTTTAACAAAATGGTAAGAAAGAGTTTGGGGCCATAAATCAGTTGCAACTCACAAAGGGTAAAGGTGAAACTAATTCTCAATATGAATTATAGAGAAAAGATATCTGACCTCAAGATTACTAGTCAAAGTTACATGCAAATAAGAAGAATGGGAAGTCAATGAAGGACACATGAAAGTGGTGTGACCAGCAAAAAATTATATGGAACAATAATGAAGAATGTCACAACATACAATTCCTATTGGTTAAGATGAAAGCCCCAAGATTTGGTTCAACCCCAATGCCACAAGGTTTCACAGATAAGTGAAAATGGATCATTGATGTGAAATCTAGTGTTACTATTGCAATTACAAAGGTCCAACTAGAGGAACTCAAGCATCTCAAGGAAGGTGAATACCTCTTCCATTGGGTGAAGGGGAACCAACTTCATTTCATTATTGGTATTGTTTTTTTACCCCAAAATAATATGATCTCTATAGACTCTATATTAACTACGAAGCCTTGAACAAAATCACAGTGAAGATCTGGCATCTCATCCATTGAATTGATGATCTACTTGTTTATGGAAAAGACATCATGTTTTTCGGAAATATTGATATCAATTTAGGCTATCATAAGGTTCCAATTGAGCCAACCGATGTATATAATATAACCTTCAAGTCTAGAGAAGGTCTCTTCAAGTGGTTGATCATGCATTTCTACTTGACTAATATGCCATGAACATTTAAGAGGATGATCGAAGATAGTTTATGGGAATTCACCAATTATTTTGAGGTCATATACCTCGATGACATCCTCATATTTAGCAAAACATGGTAAGAAAATTTGAATCACATTCAACAAGTGGCGAGAAAATTGAGGTAACATAATCTATATGCTAACCCAAAGAAAAGTTAATTTGACATGCATAGAATTCAGTATTAGGGGTACTTCATGGATGAGCATGGTGTGCACATGGACCCAACCAAAATAAAAGTCACTTGACACTAGATAACCCCAAATATACTAACAAAGATTCACAAAATCTCGGGCCTCACCAAATTTTATCACAATTTTGTAATGGGGTTCTCTCGTATTGTTTGGCCCTTGATCTAAGTGATTGAGGGAGGAGCCAAGTCCAAGATTTTTTGGGATAGGCTGAGGTTAAAAATAGATAAATGGAAAATATACTCACCAAGATAGTATATATTCATAGAAAATATTGGGCAACAAACTAGCAAATTAACTTGGGCCTCCAATACAACATGTAAGACAAAAAATGGCTTCACATCGTATGAGCTGGTATATAGAAAATCTATACTTCTACTAATATAATTTGAAATAAAGGCAATTATGACAACATTAAAACTATTACTTGATATTTATGCAACACATAAAAAAAAAATTAGAATCTCATATCTTTGGATGAGATTTGACATGCCCTATCTCGCACACAAATAATTCAACAACAAAGAATTCAGTGGCATGATAGATTCATCAAGATCAAATAGTTTAAAGCTGAAGATTGGGATCTCCTCTATGACTCCATATTTATAGATTTCAAAGGGAAGCTTAGAACAATATGGCTTGGTCCATATGAAATAGATAACATCTTTGATAATGGCTATGTTAGAATTATCACAATTGATGAAGACAAAACACCACTCCCCATAAATGGACATCGGGAAAAGTTGTATAAAAAACCATTGACCAAAGAATAATTCAATTCGATTACATAGGTAAGAAAAGTAAACATCAATGTCATTGAAAGCATATTTTCCTTCAATCCTAAGTAGCACATTCCTTTCTTATTTCTTAAAATAAAAAATAGAATTATTAAAAAGAAAAGAAAAGAAAAACAAAAGAAAAAAGAGGAAAATAAAATTATTATAATGAAAACCTACAAAGACATCATATGAAAAAGCAACTTTAAAAACAATTCTTACCAGTAGACCATCTTTGCCCAATAATATCCTATAGAGAAAATTGACTTTTGTTGACGTTGTAGAACAATGCCAACTCAAAAACCAACTTGCTATCCAATTATCATTATGAAAAAAAAAAACAAAAAAAAACATACCTCACATGCTATTTCTATCTTTGTTTTTTCCATGTAGATGATACAAACAAAATCACACATAGAAGCTATGACACAATAGAAAGTTGATAGGTGATTCCATTGAGATAGAAATTCATCGAGAAAAAGTTGTCAAAATCTACCAACTTGCACAATCCAATCCAACTCACCTACTTAGGTAACTAGGTATATCTCTACCAATTTATTTTTTGCTAATAAATAAATAATGTTGACCATTATAGCACCTATGTTACCTTTCATGTATTCCCGCATCGTTATATCCTATCATCTTTCATTGCCTATGGTCGACCAATCTCTAAGTCCGGGGGAGGTATTTTCCATCCTGAGTACTATGTGAATAAGATTTGAATTTTTCTACAGCCTTCACATTCAACAACTGTCCTATGCTCTAGTACAAACTTTCGTCAGCCTACATGATGACTTACATTGCCAAAATTTGTGGAAAATACCACAATTGAAAACATAACAAGTTATTTCCACTACCATGTTATTACAGCCGAATCATGTGCATGAATGCTCCACTAACCTAATCTTCTCCACTAACCTAATCAATTGCCAATTTCTATAGAAAAGACATGCAAATGATGGAAAGTACAAAGAGGTAATTATGGAAATGGAAGGTCCATTTGTCATCCACCATAGTAGTATATTTCAAATCGATTTTGCATGGGCATGCAATCATTATAGAACATTGTCTTATAATCCTATCATGGAGGATATTTAATTTGGTTGGCTTTAGTCAAAGAGAGTAAAGAAACAACGAGCAGTACGCTGTAGAGAATGACATAACTATTAAACTATAGCTGACATAGATAATTGAAAAATATATCATCAATAATAGGTGGATAATTTAAAAAAAGAGAGCCTATGAATACAAAATTAATCTAAGACACTCTAGAAATCCAACAAATAGTTCATCAGGCTGGATATATGGAGTTTAAAAAAAAAAATCTTAATGGATATATTGATGCATTCGTTGATGATTTTTCTTAGTATATTCATGAGAATTTCACAATAGTTCGAAGGTTTATAGTCAAAGTAACAAAGGATACCACTGCAGAAACAACAAACATTTCAAAATTAAGGGAGAAATTTTTTAAAAGTAATAAGGACTCCCTAGATGCAAAAATAAATTTCTTGCAGGATGGAGAGATAGTAGAAGACACAAGATATGGTGTGAAAAGAGACACATTGCCAAGGCCATGCAACCAAGTGGCCCTACATATTATCAGATACATTATTTTTGAAGGTTGACACAATATTGTGTTGTCCTCTAATAAGCATAAAATGACTATTAGAATTCCCTACATTTTGATAAAATCACTACAAAATATGGCTACAAATGTACAGGTAGGAAGAGAATTGGTCATAAGACACCATGGGCTAACCAAGATATTGATTATTAATGATTTAAGAATAAAACAACCCCATGTCACCTAGGATATGTTTGTTGTCTATTCAAAAGGGATTGTGGAGATAACAAAACCTATTGAGGAAGTGGTTGAAACAAACAACAACAAAGGATGCATAAGAAGTAGTAGAAGGGATCCCCATTATACTCTAGGGAAAAAATCAAAGGTTCAAAATACAACCCCAACTGTAACAATTGAAGAAATCACACAAGATATTGATCCTGGGCAAGTTCCTAAGGAAAACAATGAAGCAAATACGATCAAAGGACACAAGAAAAGTTTCAAAAGGGCTCTTCAATATACTTTGGATCCAAAGGCAAAGGTTCAAAAGACTACACAAGAGGGACCTTCAGTGCAAGTTGAGGAAGAAATCCAAATTTTGGACTCTCCTCAGTAGGAGGAAAATATTTCTCCATAGAGGTCTCTATCATTGAGGAGATATAGGAAATCAATAGCCAACCAAATAAGTAATCCCCACTATGGGAAAACACTTGTAGCAGGATGTCAAAAAGAAACGAAATTTAATAAGAAACTTTGGATCAACCAAGTTTCAAGTAATATTTCAATGTTCACTGTAATAAAAAACAAGATTGAAGAATTGATGAGGGAGTTGCAGATTGCCCAAGAAGAATTAGTAAAATGGAAACATGAATTTGAATCCATATGTTAGAACATTATTTCAGTCTATGAACACCACCAAGTGATTACTAGACTATAAGAATAACTTGCATTAGATTAATTGAATATATGAGAATTAGAATGCATCAACAATGAAAATATGAAATCGAAGGGGGATTTGTTAAAGGAAATACGAGAGACCACTGAAAAGGTTGGATATTTAACCAAGATGAAAGATACATGTGAATAAATTTCTAAGAAAACTGATCAAATGTTAGCATGAAGACCCCCTACTAGGGTGTATGCAATATATCTAAAATAATAATGACACAAGTTTCGAATTCAATGCTGCATATAAAAGATAAAAATAAATTTCCAAATCCCTGGGAATTTTGTAATTTTTATTATGATATTGCTCCCAAAGGGAGAAATATCATATGTGAATTATATTTACATAATTTCATACTACAACAAAGGCTAAGGTGGTGTCCAAACCCTTATTTTGATAACCACTCATAGGAATTAAATGATTACTAGCATTCCTTATATTTTTCTAAAATCACTAGAAAAGATGGTTGTAGACATTCATGTGGAAAGAGAATCAACCATAGGACACCATGGTCTAATCAAGCTATTGATTATTAGTGCACTCTAGGATCCCATTCCCGGACAAACTGCCTTAACTAATGAAGAAGGAACTAGTGATTTTGGGGTATTACTAATAGTTCATGGCCTAGATTTCCTCATTCGTGATCCAAGGTTGTCGTATTATAAATATGCTCATCTGCAACTCTATTTGGATAGACAATGATAGGTTTGAATTTCTTATAGTGAGGGTCGAAAGAGCCATGTATTAGAGGTTGTAATTCTGAATCTTTTTTATGAAATAAAAATGCTATCATTATTTTGAGTTAATTCAAGGTTTAAAGCAGGGATATACTAGTCCTCTTTAGGTAGGGTCCACTTGGAGAAGTCATTGGTGAATTCACCTTTAAATTTTTTGTGAATTACATATATGATTCATGGTGTGGATTTTCTATTTTTTGTAGCTAGAACATTTATGCTATCTCTGTTAATATGATTTATTCCTTCGCCAATATGCCATAAACATATGGTTGGAAGGGGATCTGCGTGTGATTTAGTGAACTATAGAATAGGTTCTTCTTCCAACATTTGAAATACCTTTCAGTTTCCATTTCCCTTATGTAGCATTAAACAATTATATTCTACTTTACTTTCAACAATGATGTTTAATTTAGAATGAGATAAGGATTTCCGTAGCATTAGACAATAATCCCCAAGACATTTCATGTCCATAAGACTCTTGTTATAGAGTTATGGTTCTTTACTATAGGTAGCCGCATATTAATCATATAGTTTCATTCCATAAAAATAAAAGGATACACAATTCACTTAGTAGCTAATTTCTACACTTAATGATTGCATATAATTTGCATAGTGCTTCACAAGTCTACAATTCGCTTCATTGATAATTTTTGGTGTGATTACTAGAGATTAAGTAGTCTTTATTGTTGCAATACTTGAGCTCACCAAGGTGCTAAAGCACCTCCTTTGTATGATACAAGACCTATTTTTCTAGACCTGCAATAATCATTCAAAATTGAGACAGATGATTCATATTATGTTGTTAATGCAACCCTCACAGAACATGGATATCTAGTGGAATATTACAATGAGACACCCTCAAACAGTTCATATATACTCCACCTATGACAATGAGCTCTACTCCATTGGACATTCCTATTAGGAGTGGAAACAAAATATTATGGGAAATGAAATGATCATATACATTGACAATAGGCCTATACAATTAATGTATATGTAAGTCAAGTTGTAGAAGGATCATGTATGAATGTCCACATACTTTCAACAATTCCACGTGAGCATAAAGTATAAGAAGGGAAGCACCAATCAAGTTGAAGAATTCCTAAGTTGACCTATGGTTGTTGCATTGACCGCAATCCTGAATTCTTTAGGACATCAAACTCCAAAGTGGATTTATCTTTATGACACCAATCTTGGCTTCATTGTTATATACCAGAAATGATCACAGGTAAACAAGTTTTAGGCTTTCACCTTTGATATGGACTTCTGTGGCATATTTGTGTTCCTTAAAGTGAGTGTAGGATGATGATTTGGGAGGCACACTCCTATGGAGTGGAAGGAGATTTTGACATAGATAAAATAGAGGGGGTGTTTTAGAAGTACTTCTACTAGAAAAAATTCTGACAAGACATCAATAGATATATTAGATCATGCACTACATGTACCATCACTAAAATTATCGTTAAAAATAAGGGATTGTACACTCATTTTTCCACTCCAAATAATCCTTGGGATTTAGTCTCTATGGATTTCATGTTAGGTCCACCCTCAACCAAGCATGGTTGATGCAGGAGCATCGCAAGCAGCAAGCAAGCATGAAGACAGAAGACAGCTGGAAAGCACCAACGCACATTTTTGGAAATATTTTGAAACATTAATGTAATAGTTAAGAGGAAGCACACTTAGAGATTATAAATAGATCTTGAGCAGTTTCTCTCATCTGTAGTAGGTGAAGGCATTTATACATAATTAATGTTAGTAGGTAGATTTAAATGCAAATTAGAAAGTTTAGAGCGTAGGAGGGAAAACCAAATATAGACACCCTCATCTTGTATCATTGTAACATTAGCATTATCAATTGAGAAGATAGCATAAAGAAGAGAAGAAGCGAACAACTGTGTGGAAGAGCCCATGTACAGAAGTTCTGAGATTAATATATGAAGCTTTGATTCAGACTCATGGTGTTCTAATGCTTTCTGTGTATACATGATGAATGTTATGCTCATGGTTGTTTTACTCTTTCTGTTGTACATTTGTTTTTATGCTATGTATGTATGATTTCATGTTGGGTATTTGAAGTCTAAGAGAGTAAGGAAATGAGTTTCAATTGTTTCTCTTCTTGAGTAAAAGTTCCTGCAAGGAGTGCAGCGGAGCGTCCACAAGGAGTGTGTTGATGGGTTTAGAGTTCATCTATAAAAGTTCAGGAGGGATACCATTTTTATCATTTCTCGCAGAAGTGCACGTCAGGCACTGAAGTCGTGCAAGGTGTGTGCAGGCTCGTTGGAAGTTTAGAACTTATCAACCAAGGAGAGGGCTGAAGACTGTTGTCGCAAGGAGTCGCACAGAGTCAAGAGAACTCAAATACTTAGACGTATTTGAAGAGTGTCGCAAGGAGTGTGTGCATAAATCTCATAGGAGATTTGATTTCGAGAAAGGAAGCTCAGGAGAGTTCGCGCCTTCAAGGTGTTGAAGAGCAGAAGAGGAGTCTTTGGTCATCGTGTAGAGGCCAAGTTAGAACATGAGTTCTTTGAGGAAGAGTTTGGACGATCAAAATTCTTCGAGGAGAATCCTGAAACAGCGGGGATCGTTGGATCTGAGGAAGTTGTGAGAGGGATAACGACCAGGACAGAGCCATCCCTTGGATAGCCTAGATTAACGTCAACTATTGATCAAGATTTACGGGGTCGTCAGATCATTTCGGAGTTTCGAACTTCGGAAGTCCGAGTTGCAAGTTTGGGTCTTGACACATCAAGTACCCGAAGTTCGAAAGGATTCCCATCAGTGTAGAGTGGAGAAGTGGAAGGTCATAGTTCGGGGTTTCGGAAGTCTCAAGGGAGAGAGTTCGAGACACAACAAAGGAGAAAACCCGAAACGAAGAGGAGGCGACACGTGGAAGGACAGGAGACTTCCCCTCGAGTTGTGAAACAACGAGGTGACGTATTATTTTAGGATTTCGGTAATTCAGGTTTTGGGACTTCGGGAGTCGAGGAGTAGAGTTGCACGACATCGCAACTCCCGAAATCACAAAAGGAGAAAAGCCGAAATTGACATCAGGAAGGGTCAAGTGTTCACGTATTTCGGGTTTCGGAGGTCGAAGAGGTAAGGCGCTCGACCAAGGGATTTGCGAAATCATGAAATCCGATATCCCAAAATAAAGGAGGAATTCCCTCCAGGTGTTGTTGTGGGTAGATTTCCCGAATGGGAAATAGAAGAGCCAATCGAGCTCTCAGGGGCTGAGAAGAAAAGATCCTGTGCGGATCTCGACCTGTGGGTCTAGGGAGGGGTCTGCGTCAATGGTGATGATTGTGTTTTCATTGTTATTGATTTTTTCTATAAGATGAACATTTTGTCACTGCACAGTTGGGAGTGTCACAATAAAATCCACTACTAATATATTTTTTGAGAATATTTAGGTTCATTTTGGATTGCCAAAGACCATTTTTTTATAGGGACAATTTGTTTCTAAGTATCCTTTAATCCATGATGGACACTAAACTAACCAAATCACCTACCTTCCATCCCCATACCAATGGATCGATAGAGGTAGCCAATAGGATGATTGTACATATCGTTAGAATGTCAACTCCAAGAATCCATGGCATGGAATCCTTCCTTATATTCAACAAAGCTACATTAGGACTCTTCATAGTTCTATTGACCACCATTCTCATGGACTTGTAGGTCTTGCCCAAAAATTTTCACTTTCAACACCTTGGCTCATGCAAAACTACCTTACCTTGACCATCGGGGCTTGACCAACCTACACCAACTACAACAAGACTACGCATCTTCACTTAGCGTCTTGCCCATAAATATGCCATGAGCTACGATTACTTAGATATGCAACTAAGTTCAACAACCAAGTTCTTCAAACACTAGGCACACAGCCAACCGTGGGCTTAAATCATCCCGAAAATAATTTAATAGTTAGCCAATATTGATCAATGCCAGGAACAATGACATTCATGCAAGTAAATATACCATAAAAAAGTATGGAAATAGCCCAATGTGGATTTCTTAACTTATTAGACTAGTTAACTCAGTTAGGTGGCAGTTCACTCATGTAACTGCCTGAGAGACTAGACTAGGTGGCAGTTTACTCCCGTAACTGCTGGTGTGTGTCCATATCACTCTAGAACACCACTATGGTGCATTGGATTCCCCTCCAGTGTGCATTGGTTGAGTTATATAGAGTATATCATGTGTAAATTATCATTTATTCATTTGGTTAATGAGAATTCTTCCATTCTTTCTCTCCTTCTTCTCTTTTCTCATATTTTCTCTGCAACTGTGTATGTCAATTCCCAGCTATATCTATTATGTCCAGGTTCAATACATTTACATGGTATCATATCCAAAGAACTTCTAAGGAAAAGACACACCAAATTATTTTTGCAGGTATCGAAGATTGAAGACAACAAAAAAATGGAATTTCCAAAAGAATTCATTATTACACCTTACAACTTCTTTGCATGGAAGGAAAATATGATAATGCATCTTTGAAGTAGAGGATTGCACAGGTTAACCATGGACACAGAGGTCGAACCAACATCAACCTTAGAAAAATCCAAGTATCCAAATCGAATGGATGAAGCGTTCAGAACAATATGCAGTCTCATTTCTCATGAACCTCTCTTTCAGATATCTTCTTGTAAAACCCTCAATGAAGCCTGGAACACCATGTAAGGGATTTTTGGAAAACGTGATGAGATGAGGGGAAACATGATCGAGGTGGAATTGCTCACATTGGATCCAAAAATCTTCGACAATCTCCAATATTTCTTTACAAAATATAAGGATTTGTTATTGCAACTCAAGGCTTGAGGGGTTGATAAATATAAGGGGGAGAAACAAATGGTTCTCACCATTCTCTGCAAACTTGGTCCAGAATACTTAATGTTTGTATCCACATTTCATTCAGTTAGATTCACATATGGATATACCTAGAAGATTCCCTCTCTTGAGGACTTTATTGAGTCTCTCACACAAGAGTAGAGAAAGCTCATCAACATGGGAAAAATAAAAGTCCCAAAGGTGCATGCACTTACTGTGCAATATGGAAGAGGCCATCAATATAAGAAATCTAAAGATAAAGACAAAAGGAAATCACATGCAAATCCGAAGAAGGAAGGGTACTCAAAACCCTTCAACGATGCCTCCAGATACAAAGGTGGAAAGGGAAGAAAAGGGGAGAAATTCTCTTACTTCCATAAAGGATTCCATCCAAAATCCACATGTATGCATAAACATATAGCTCTAATGACCCAAATACTTTAGAAAAACAACCTTGGAGATTGAATCCCTGAGGGTTCCAAGAAGAAGAAGCTAGAAGATTAGAATCCCGAGAAAGGCAATTCTAGCCATGCTTTGATTGCCATCAAATCCTCTCCCGATGATTGGATCGTAGATTCAGGAGAATCACACCACATGGATGCAATAAAAGAGGTCTATTCTTGATTGGATGCATGCAAAGGTCCTCCTATTTTGATGGGGGGAAACTCTCCAATCGAGGTCACCGACAAAGGAAGGATTGAACTCACAAACAAAATCTTCGAGAATGTGTTGCACGTTTCAAAACTTTCCATCAATCTTCTCTCCATGTATCATATGACTAAATATGGCACTGGAAAGAGAGTCATATTCACACCTAATGGAGTGGATATATATGACATGAAAACCGATTCCAGGGTTTCTACCAGTGAGGTAAATCATGAATCTAAATTCTACACATTTTTAAAATTTATTGAACTAGATTCTGCATTACTGCTTACCCATGCAGATGAAAGCAATAGGATATAGCACAAAAGGTTCATACATTTAAATTCCAGATATATGCAACAAATTATCAAGTAGGGAATGGTTGATGGTCTACCCGACATCCACTTCTCCAAAGGAATTTGTGAAGGATGTATTCTTGGAAAACACCCTCAAGAGAAATTTGTCAAAGGAAAGACTCAGAGAGCTTCCTCTCCTTTAGATCTGATCCATAGTGACCTCATGGGCCCTTTTCCACATCCATCAATCAACAAAGCAAGGTACATGATCATTTTTGTTGATGATTTCTCATGCTTCACGTGGATTTTATTTCTTAGGAAAGACACAGTCAGGAAAGAAAATCAAAATCCTTCGAATTGATAACAGAGGAGATTATGTCAACTATTAGATCCATAATATTTTTCATGAAGCAGGGATTCAATTGCAGCACACAGTTCCCTATACTCCACAACAAAATGGAGTTGCTGAGCAGAAAAATAGATCGCTAAAAGAGATGGAATCTTGCATGCTACATGCAAAGTCACTTCCACAGAGATTATGGGACAAAGCACTTAATTATGCAAGCTACATAAAAAACATATCTCCCCATATATTTGTCAAGGATAAGACTGTAATGTCCCCCACCTCTTGATAAAGAGGTGATGAGGAGACTCAGTGGCCTGGGAATCCCCACTAGGACATAGTCTCACACTGAGGGGGAAGGTCAACTAGATTAAGGTTATATTCTTAAGTTGACTTGAGGAAAAAGGTTCAAAGGAGTAAAAGATAACTCAATAAAAGAATAGAAGTTAACCCTGGGAGTTAATCTAACTCAACAGATGAATAGAAGGAAAAGTATAAATAGAAGGCTGGGGTGCACCTATTATTCATTCTGGATTTTGGTATTTGCTTGTCATTTCTCTTGAGCATACAGTTTGGGGGTTTTGCTGTACAAACCCTTGTGAGCAACTCAGTGGTGAAAGATCCACTCACTTGTTCCGCAACTTGGTCTTGGGGATGAAAGACTCCACCCACACCATTCTACACTCAGTGCACTTCCACCTATCGATTCAGAAAAGCAACAGGGCCGTACTATTCATGAGTTTCCAGCAAGGGCCCATCATCATCTAAAGAAGGGTTGGATCCAGCTGATCAGGAGAGCCTTTGGTCATTTTGACACTTGGGTTTTACTGGCAGGGTCTCCACCATCATTTTGAGGGTTTTTCTGAAGAGTTATCACCATTGGATCTTTAGCTTCAGATTGGGACGGCTTGGAGGCAAGAGGACATCCTGTGATTCAGTATTTCTCAGATCTAGGGAGATCTACTTGGAATTTGGGTCTGAAAATTCTTATACAGGTTTCCCATAGCCCGATCTACATTTTTGGAGAGTTTCAGAGCATTTGTTGGTATCCTTCATCAGGGCCGAGTTATCTAGGGGTTCAGGCATCTAGGAGGGCGCAACTTGATTTGAGGATTCAGTGTTTGGAGGGGTTTGCCTTAGCCTTTTAGCTTGAGACTTCAAGAGGGGGTTACTGTCACATGGATCTATCATTTGGTAGAGTTTGGACTCATTGGGAGTCTTCCTACAGTTGGGATGAATTATTGAGGGTTTCAGCTATCTACTAGAGCCTGGCATCTTCCAGACTGAGGAGCTTGGGATTCATTTGGCCTAGATCTACTTGCCTTAGTCTTCATCTCTCATCCAGCCTTTGGAGGCTTATTTTGTATCGACAGAACATTTTGCAGCAACTCGTATTTCTGATCTATTGGGCCATCTGAGGATTATTCCAGATCTATCCCCTATTGTATATGTTCCATGCTTCTTATAATAAAAGGTCAGATCTATGCTTGTGTTTTCTATATCTTGAATGTATTGTGATCTTTCATGTGTTGGATAAATCTTGTATAAACACCACTTAATAACTGGATAACTCAATAAGTCACCTGCACATCAAACACAACAGTGGTAGTTAGTGGTTTCAAGCAAAAAAATTGGCTTGGGATCATTACAGTGGTATCAGAGCTCTGATCCTCCAAACCTGTGGAGGGATTGACACATGTAGAGGTATAGTGGAATCTTCATGGGCCGAAGGAAGAAACAAAATAGTGAAACAGAGGCCAAAATGGAGGGCTTAGGAGATGACCATGAACTGCAAGGCTTGGCCTATTTGGCAGCTGAATTCCATAAGACCCTGAATCTCATAGAAAACAACTTAGTTCATCATTTGCAGGAGAGCCAGGAGACAAGCCACAGGGAACATGCCGTGATCACTGAGACCCTGAAAAAGGTAGATGGAAATCTGATTTTTTTTTATGAGAACCAGACCTTGATAACCAAGCTACCGATGCAAATGAATCATAAAGGGAAAGACCCTGAGACATATGGAAGAAAAGAAGCCAGTGGATCTGGTGGATCCCATGGTGAGATCCGGTATAATCCAGAGAAAGGCCCCTGATCTGAAGGAAGCCATGGAGGTGGAGCATCCTATGGGCACTTGGGTAGCAGGGCTAACCCCAGGCCATACATGCCTACGTTTACTAATGAACAAGGGCAACAGGAAGAGGTGGATGATTTCATTGAACAGATGGCACGATGTACCAAGGAGTACTATGGGTTGGATATGGTGATTCAAAGGCAGATGTCCTTGGATCAATATTGCCAACTCAAGTTTAGAAATAAGCCTAGGTCAAAACACAGGAACAATTTTGAGTTTGAACGAAGAGCAGGGAAGATAGAGATCCCATATTTTGATGGTACGACCAAGATGACAGCACAGGCATGGGTGCAAAAGATGGACACCTATCTACAACTTAACCCAATGAGGGAAATGGAAGCTATCAAGTCTGCTACTATGTACTTGGATGGAAAGGCTCATGATTGGTGGTATAATGGACTCACCACTCTTGGCCACAATCAGATAGTGTCCTACACATAATTCACTCAGAGGCTCATTGACAGGTTTGATCAGGGAGATCCTGAGCTACATTTTTGGGAGCTCACACAACTCAAGCAAACTGGTACGACCGAGGCATATATTGATGAATTTCAAAGGTTGACAATGATGGTGCAGGATATGTCTCCAACTAGGCTCACGATGCTATTCACTGAGGGGTTGATGGAACCCTTGAAGGGTTGGACCAAGGCTTTCAAGCCTACCAACCTACATGAGGCTATCTAGAAAACAAGGGATCTGGGACCAGTGGCTAAGCCAAAATTTATACCCAGACCACCTCTTAACAGTGGAGGAAGAGAGAAAATACCTTCAATGAACTAGGTAGGATGTGACCCAAGGGGTTTTGATAGGGGTCGTGGCTATAAGGTAGCTAGAGAGGTAGTGGGGGGGCCCATAGTGATAATAGTGGAGTTCATTCAATGTAAGGTGGACTAGGTCCACTATATTATTAAATAAGGCCCACTATGGTAGTTAGATATAATAAATGGGTAATTAGATATAATAAATGTAATTGGACTTCTTAGAAGGTTCTACTTCTAGAAAATTCCTCCTCTAGAATTTTCTTAGGTGATGATAGCACTATATAAAGGGGTTCAAGCAATGTAATGAGATATGAAGAGAATTATTGTATTGTGAGTTGTAGCTCAATAGGAGGATGCCCCCTCGAAGAGGCAAGTGAACAAGAGAGGATCCCTTCCATAATAGGATCCATTGTATGGTGTTTCCCTACCCTAAGGGTTTGATAGTAATAAGTGTTAGAAAAACAGGACTGCGGAGCAATAAAATATGACAAATGTGGAAACAAAACACAGAAGATACACAATACAAGAGAGACACAGATTTACGTGGTTCACCCAGTGTGGGCTACGTCCACTAGAGAAATTGCTAGGTCCTTTATTTATTATTATCCAGCAAAATGAAGGGATGCAACCTACAACAAAACCCGCTGTAACTTCCTCTTCTTTCTCTCGTAGTCTCCTCTATCAGAATACAATACTCACCAACATACATAGCCGCAATACATTTCCCTCATAAAAGAGGGTTGCCTTCTAGGGCAAAAAACCCTAACATAATCTCTATCGTTAGATTTGCGACCTTATAATGAACGGTCCAGATTTACAACGAAATTACAATATACTTTTACAAGGCAATTTTTGCTTCGGGGGCTCCGCCCTCGAACCCCCGCTTGCCCCCGGACCCCACAGAGAGGGTACCCCCCCTCTGCACTCCCCCGCGTGGAAGAGTGTACATACTTATGGGGTGTAAATACTTCATGGGGTATAAACACAGCTAAAAGTAAAAGACCTCTAAATCAGGAAGATAATCAGGCTCCACAACCAACAATCTCCTACTTGGAGACTGATCTCAACAACTCCACTTTTGCTGTATATGTTGGACTCTGAACCTTCTTGGACCTGGCACATTTCTCATCTTCATCTTCATTCTTGAAGACCAATTGAAACTGAGCAAGAAATCAGTTTCTCCCTGGTTACTCCCTTTGTTAACATGTCTGCAGGATTCTGACTAGTGTGTATCTTTTCCAACTTCAATTGTCCATCTTCCAAGGTAGATCATATGAAGTGGTACCTCAATTGTATATGCTTAGACTTCAAATGGAAGGCTGAGTTCTTTGCAAGGTGAATGGCACTCTGACTGTCACAGTACAACCTGTTATTCTCCTGCTTCTTTCCCAATTCCTCCATAAACCTTTGTAACCAAATCATCTCTTTACTAGCCTCTGTAGCAGCAACATACTCTGCCTCTGTTGTTGAAAGTGCAACAACCTTTTGCAGTTTCGAAATCCAACTTACTGTTGTTCCACCTATAGTAAAAACATACCCTGTGGTGCTCCTCCTCCTGTCTTTATCACCTGCCATATTTGAATCAACATATTTCTATAGAAAAGTGTCTGAACCTCCAAAACATAATGCATGTGTAGTAGTACCTCTCAAATACCTGAGAATCCACTTTACTGCCTCCCAATGTTCTTACCTGGATTGTTCATATACCTGCTCACAACTCCCACTGCATGTGCAATATCTGGTCTTGTGAAAACCATTGCATACATCAAGCTGCCAATTGCTGATGAATATGGGACCCTGTACATGTATTCTATCTCCTCCTGTGTCTTGGGACACATTTCCTTAGTTAATTTGAAATGGCTAGGCAAAGGTGTACTAACTGGTTTTGCATTCTGCATTCTAAACCTCTCCAACACCTTCTCTGTGTACTCCCCCTGAGACAATGTCAGTTTGTGATTTTTCCTGTCTCTTGTTATTCTCATACCAAGTATTTTCTTTGCAGCACCCAAATCCTTCATCGCAAATGAATTGACTAATTTCTTCTTGAGCACATTTGTATCCTGCATATTAGATCCTGCAACAAGCATGTCATCTACATACAATAGCAAGATATTATAGCTTCCATTTTCTAGCCTTTTAAAATAAACACAGTGATCATAATGACATCTATTATAACCCCGTTCTGTCATAAACCTGTCAAACTTCAGATACCATTGCCTTGGAGCTTGCTTTAGGCCATATAAGCTCTTCTTCAAACTGCATACCAAATTCTCCTTCCCTTTGACCTCATACCCCTGTGGCTGCTGCATATAAATATCTTCCTCCAAATCCCCATGGAGAAAAGATGTTTTTACATCTAACTGTTCAAGATGCAAATCTTCTACTGCCACAAGACTTAA
>ML783098.1:380334-416421 GCA_009831015.1 Picea engelmannii
ATTTACGTGGTTCACCCAGTGTGGGCTATGTCCACCAGAGAAATTGCCAGGTCCTTTCTTTATTATTATCCAGCAAAATGAAGGGATACAACCTACAACAAAACCCGTTGTAACTTCCTCTTCTTTCTCTCACAGTCTCCTCTATCAGAATACAATACTTGCCAACATACATAGTCGCAATACATTTCCCGCATAAAAGAGGGTTGCCTTCTAGGGCAAAATACCCTAACATAATCTCTATCGTTAGATCTACGACCTTATAATGAACGGTCTAGATTTACAATGAAATTACAATATACTTTTACAAGGCAATTTTTGCTTTGGGGGCTTCGCCCCCGAACCCCCGTTGGGGGCCCGCTTGCCCCCAGACCCCCCAGCCAGGGGGATAGCCCCCTCGGACCCCGAAGAGGGGGTACCCCCCCTCTGCACTCCCCCGCGTGGAAGAGTGTACATACTTCTGGGGTGTAAATACTTCATGGGGTATAAACACGGCTGAAAGTAAAAGACCTCTAAATCAGGAAGATAATCAGGCTCCACAACCAACAATAAGAGAGTTTTTGCATATTGTTCTTCTATATCTGTTGTGGTGCTTCTGTATTCAGTATTTGGTTCTTAACAATTGGTATCATAGAACTTTCCTTGGCAGACATTGTGGGCAAATATTTTTTTATTTTTGCATATTTTTTTTTCGGAGAAGAAAAAGAGGGCCGCGACATTCCAGAAATTTTCATTATATTTATATGAAAATTTTGTAGAAACAGGTTGTGTATCTGAGTAGCTAGAGAGGTAGTGGGGGGGGCCATAGAGCCCATAGTGATAATAGTGGAGGTCATTCAATGTAAGGTGGACTAGGTCCACTATATTATTAAATAAGGCCCACTATGGTAGTTAGATATAATAAATGGGTAATTAGATATAATAAATGTAAGAGGACTTCTTAGAAGGTTCTACTTCTAGAAGATTCCTCCTCTAGAATTTTCTTAGGTGATGATAGCACTATATAAAGGGGTTCAAGCAATGCAATGAGATATGAAGATAATTATTGTATTGTGAGTTGTAGCTCAATAGGAGGATGCCCCCTCGAAGAGGCAAGTGAACAAGAGAGGATCCTTTCCATAATAGGATCCATTGTATGGTGTTGCCCTACCCTAAGGGTTTGATAATAATAAGAGAGTCTTTGCATATTGTTCTTCTATATCTGTTGTGGTGCTTTTGTATTCAGTATTTGGCTCTTAACAGTGGCAGAGTGGATGAGAACACCAGGAGGGAGTTGAGATGGAAGCAACTTTGCTTCACTTGCAAAGAACTATGGAACCCAACACACAAATGCATGGGTCGTGGTCAAGTGCACTACATTGAGGTCACTTTAGACAACGAGGAGGAAGATGAGATCGGCCAGATACAGAACATGGAGGCAGAAACCACCGAGGCAGTAGAGGAACATATCACAGGACAAGACAGTATGGCCACCTTGGCATCTATCAGTGAAGTGCCCAAGTATAACACCTTCTGAATGAGGGGGGTCTTACAGGGACAAAGAGTTTCAGTTTTGATTGATGGAGGAGATTCCCACAACTTCATTGATTCAACATTGCTAAAAAGAAGGCACATACCCACAATAGATTTTGAAGGGTTCAAGGTGGAGGTAGCAGGTGGAAGCACTATGCCCTGCGATAGATACATTCCAGGCATGAAGCTTACCTTGGGTAGGCATGAGCTGATATAAGACATCTATGTCATGGACCTTCCAGATACCAAAATCATCCTTAGAGTTCAGTGGCTCAACACATTGGGGCCTATCACCACCAACTACAAAACCATGGAAATGTCATTCACAGAGGAGGGTGGAAGAAAGGTAGTGCTTCAAGGCATGACAGGGAATGCTGCAAAGGTAGTCACGGCCAAGAGGATGGAGGCCATCTTCCGGAGAGATGAGATAGTATACGTAGCAGAATGCAGGATTGTAACACGTATGAATGAGTAGGGCAAGGTTCACTACACCCTAGAGATCAAAGAAATCCTTGACATGCACCACAAGGTGTTTGGACCTATTCCTCCAGGGGTACCACCGGATAGGGGGTTTGAGCACATTATTGAGCTAGAGGAAGGGGCCAAACCAGTCATTACCACACCGTACAGACATCCCAAGAAGTACAAAGATGAAATAGACAAGGCCATCAAGGAACTTTTGGACATGGGACACATCAGGCCCAACACTAGCCGTTTTTCTTCTTCAGTAGTGCTGGTGAAGAAGAAAGATGGCACTATGAGGATGTGCATTGACTTCAGGGCCTTGAATAAAAAGACCATAAAAAACAAGTACCTGATACCAAGGATTGATGAACTGTTAGACGAATTGCATGGGGCCATCTACTTTACTAAGATTGACCTTTGTTCTGGTTATCATCAGATCAAGATGAGGGAAGAATACATCTCAAAAACGAATTTTAGATGTCATTACGACCATTATGAGTTTTTGGTGATGCCCTTTGGGCTAACCAATGCCCCTACTACATTCCAATCATGTATGAACCATGTGTTCAACAAACAGTTGAGGAAGCACTTGTTGGTATTTTTTGATGACTTGCTTATCTACAACAAGACGTGGGAGGAACATCTCATGCATGTGGATAAGATTTTTTCAATCATGGAGGAACAATCACTGTATGCTAAGGAGTCCAAATGCGAGTTTGGAATGACAGAGGTCCTCTACTTAGGACACATCATCAGGGCAAAGTGGGTACATGTACATCAAGAGAAAATAAAATCCATCATGGAATGGCCTACTCCTAAGACACTCACATAATTGAGAGGATTTCTGGGCATGTGCACATATTACAGGAAGTTTGTCAAAGGATTTTCTCAGCTATGTGCACCCTTGACCGATTTGACTAAGAAAGGAGCCTTCAAGTGGGACGAGGAGGCTCAAATAACGATGGACAAGATGAAGAAGGTGATGAGTACGTGCCCAGTATTATCCCTTCTAGATTTCAGCCTCCCTTTTACCTTGGAGTGTGATGCCTTCGGGGAAGGAATAGGGGTCGTACTGATGCAGAAGAGGCACCCTCTTGCCTATAAGAGTCGAAAACTCAGGGGTCCCGAGCTACTCTACAACATTTATGACAAAGAAATTCTGGCTATCATGCATGCACTAGCCAAATTCCGACAATACTTGGTAGGTGCCCGGTTTGTGGTCAAGTCAAATCATAACAGTCTCAAATATCTATTGCAGTAGAAGGATTTGAATGAGAGGCAACAGAAATGGGTAAGCAGAATACAGGCCTATGACTTTGACATTGAATTTGTTAAAGGGAAGAACAATGTGGTGGCTGATGCGTTATCCAGGAGGCCATCCATCTTTGCCATGACAGGGGTATCAGTTGACTGGAAAGACCATCTGGTGATGGAGTATGTAAAGGATCAGTTCACATGCCAGCTATTGGATGGGCAGGCACAAGAGGATAATTTCAAGGTTATGAATGACCTCATCTACTACAAGGACCGAATATTTTTGGTTCCTGGATCGGCCTTCAAGGCTAAGGTATTGCAGGCGTACCATGACTCACCAATGGTAGGACATCAGGGGATCAACAAGATGTACAGGTAGGTGAGAGAAAGGTTCTCATGGAAGGGCCTCAAGGAGGATGTGATTAAGCATGTCAAGGAATTTACTACATGTCAGGAGAACAAGGACGAGAACACGCACCCAACAAGACTACTACAACCCTTACCCATTCCGAAGCACAAGTGGGAGGGCATATCCATGGATTTCATCACCGGGTTGCCAAAGACACAAGGGAAGGACTGCATTTTTGTAGCAGTGGATAGGTTGACAAAGTTCACACACTTCTTCGCCATAGCTATTGACTTCAATGCAACATAGGTGGACAAATTGTTCTTTAGGGATATTTTCAGGTTGCACGGCCTACCCAAGACCATTGTTCGCGACAGGGATAGCAGGTTCATGAGTACATTCTGGTAGGAATTATTCAGATTGGTTTGTACGGCTTTGACCCCTAGCACCAGCTATCACCCTTAGACGGACGGACATGCAGAGATAGTCAACAAGTGGGTGGAGGGCTACCTTAGAAATTATGTAGTAGGACAACAGAAAGAATGGGTCAGATGGTTGCACTTAGGAGAGTATTGCTACAACACCACCCAACATACGTCCATAGGTATGTCACCATTCAGGGCCTTGTATAGCTACGATCCTTTATCTTTTGGGGAAATTGCTTTCGGTGACAGAAGGGCACCTATGGTACAATATTGGATACAACAGAGCCAAGACATTCTCAGGGAGCTGAAGGATCATCTACAGAGAGCACAGAACCAACAAAAGGTCCAAATAGACAAGCACATAGTTGATCGTACTTTTGAGGTTGGTGACTTGGTCTACCCAAGGCTCCAACCATACAGGTAGGCTTCCATAAAAATGAGTGGAGCAGATAAACTACAACCATGTTTCTTTGGGCCCTACAGAGTCAGCAGGAAGATAGGGGTCGTAGCTTACGAGTTGGAGCTTCCACAGGGCAGCAAAATACACAATGTCTTCCATGTCTCCTGCCTTAAGAAAGCCCTCGGCCAACACATCACACCTATTGAGGTGTTACCTCCCATGGATGAGGAAGGACAACTTCTTTTGATTCTGGAGGAGATATTAGAGGTCCGAGAGAAGAGGCTCAGATACCAAAGCATCAAGGAGTACCTGATTACATGGAAGGATTTACCCATTGAGGATGCCACATGGGAAAAGGAGCACATGGTAAGAGAAGCAGATTTGGAATTGCTTGAGGACAAGCAATTTCTAGCAGGGGAGACTGTAATGTCCCCCACCTCTTGATAAAGAGGTGATGAGGAGACTCAGTGGCCTGGGAATCCCCACTAGGACATAGTCTCACACTGAGGGGGAAGGTCAACTAGATTAACGTTATATTCTTAAGTTGACTTGAGGAAAAAGGTTAAAAGGAGTAAAAGATAACTCAATAAAAGAATAGAAGTTAACCCTGGGAGTTAATCTAACTCAATAGAGGAATATAAGGAAAAGTATAAATAGAAGGCTGGGGCGCACCTATTATTCATTCTGGATTTTGGTATTTTCTTGTCATTGCTCTTGAGCATACAATTTGGGGGTTTTGTTGTACAAACCCTTGTGAGCAACTCAGTGGTGAAAGATCCACTCATTTGTTCCGCAGCTTGGTCTTGGGGATGAAAGACTCCACCCACACCATTCTACACTCAACACACTTCCACCTATCGATTCAGAAAAGCAGCAGGGTCGTACTGTTCATGAGTTTCCAGCAAGGGCGCATCATCATCTAAAGAAGGGTTCGATCCAGCTGAGCAGGAGAGCCTTTGGTCATTTTGACACTTGGGTTTTACTGGCAGGGTCTCCACCATCATTTTTATGGTTTTTCCGAAGAGTTATCACCATTGGATCTTTAGCTTCAGATTGGGATGGCTTGGAGGCAAGAAGACATCCTGTGATTTAGTCTTTCTCAAATCTAGGGAGATCTACTTGGAATCTGGGTCTGAAACTTCTCATACTAGTTTCCCATAGACCGATCTACATTCCTGGAGAGTTTTGGAGCATTTGGAGGTCTCCTTCATCAGGGTCGAGTTATCCAGGGGTTCAGGCATCTAGGAGGGCGCAACTTCATTTGAGGATTCAGTGTTTGGAGGGGTTTGCCTTATCCTTTTATCTTGAGACTTTAGGAGGGGGTTACTGTCACCTGGATCTATCATTTGGCAGAGTTTGGACTCATTCGGAGTCTTCCTACAGTTGGGCTGAATTATTAAGGGTTTCAGCTATCTACTAGAGCGTGGCATCTTCCAGACTAAGGAGCTTGGGATTCATACGGCCCAGATCTACTTGCCTTAGTCTTCATCTCTCATCCAACCTTTGGAGGCTTATTTTGTATCGATGGAGCATTTTGTAGCAGCTCATATTTCTTATCTATTGGGTTATCTGAGGATTATTCCAGATCTACCCCCTATTGTATCTGTTCCATGCTTCTTATAATAAAAGGTTAGATCTATGCTTGTGTTCTCTATATCTTTAATGTATTGTGATCTTTCATGTGTTGGATAAATCTTATATAAACACCACTTAATAACTGGATAGCTCAATAAGTCACCTGCACATCAAACACAACAGTGGTAGTTAGTGGTTTCAAGTAAAAAAAATTAGCTTGGGATCATTACAAAGACCCCCTATGAGGCTTGGAGTGACCTCAAATCGAAAGTGACCCACTTTCGTATTTTCAGTTCACGTGCATGGGCTCAGATTCCCTCTAAAAAGAGGAAGGCAATTGATCCACATAGCATACAGTGTATCTTTGTTGGATACCCCGATGGTGTGAAGGGATACAAACTTATTGATATTTCCTTGGACAGGATCATCATTGAGCGAAGTGTCCAATTCAAGGAAAGTGTCTCGCATGTACCTCAACAACCACATGCAAACACCTTTTTTCTTCCACCTGTTAGAGATGATGAGCATGCACATGCTGACTCTTCTTCATATGAGAGTTTTGATTCATAGGATTAAAATGATCTAGGGACAGAGTCAGTACAGTCATATGTAGAGTCAGTGCATGCAGATGCAGATGTAGAACCAACGTCGAGGCCCAAGTGGGCTTAGACTACTCTTCAAGATGCAAGGGATCTTGTTGTAGATCCAACTAATACTAGGAGGAATCGATCTGATTTCGAGGAGCCTCCTCTTGCACTCACTAATACTTAACCATTGCCACCCAGACATATTTTCTTGGTTCAATCTTCAGATCCACAGTCTTATGGCGAGGATGATGGAAATCCATTTTTGGAATCCGCCATGCAGGAGGAGTACAACTCCCTCCTCGAGAACCAAACTTGGGATCTTGTTCTCCTTCCTTCTAGAAGGAAACTTGTCAGGTGCAGATAGGTCTACAAGACCAAGAGCGCAGCGGATGGACATATTAGTAGATACAAAGCTAGGCTAGTTACCAAAGGCTTTCAAAAGGTGCATGGCATTGACTATGATGAGACCTTCGATCTAGTAGCGAAGATGGATTCCATACGTTTGGCACTTTCCATTGCGGAAACCAAGGGATATAAATTACATCAGATGGATGTGAAGAATGCATTTCTTCACAGTGATCTCTCTAAGGAGATCTCTATGGAGCAACCCCAGGGATTTATGCAGGATTCATATTTGGTATGTCGACTGAAGAAATATATTTATGGCCTCAAGAAGGCTCTGAGGGCATGGTATGATAAGATGGACTCCTACTTGCTGTCACAGAACTTTGTATGTTGTAAATCAGACTTGAATGTTTACATGCTCAGGATGACAGATTCACTTCTACTCCTATTTCTGTATGTTGATGATTTGATGATCATCGGTTGCTCACATTCAACGATTGTTGCAGTCAAGAGGATTCTAGATGACAGATTCTTGATTATGGACATGGGTTCGCTACATTTATTCCTTGGACTCAAGATTAGTTAGGATGCATCATGCATCAAACTGTCTCAGGCCAAGTATGCATGGGATCTCATTGAGAGATTTCACATGAAAATATACAATTCTTCCTCGAATCCTTTCCTATTATGAGTCATACTTGAGGATGGTGGGGACACTCCACTAGTTTAAAACAAACTTTACAGAAAGTTAGTGGGGAGCTTGTTGTATCTCACACACTCTAGACCAGACCTCTTCTACTCAGTTGGTGAAATCTCCAGGTTCATGCAAGAGATGCATGAGCTACATTGGAAGGCAACAAAGTGTATCCTTCGATACGTACAGGGCATCATCACCTTTGTGATTCACTATTCAGTAGACTCTACATTGGACCTCATCGGGTTCACTGATTTTGACTGGGATGGCGATAGTATTGATCACAAGTCCACATCTGGTTACTCACTCTGTCTTGGTTCTGGACCTATCTGTTGGTTGAGCAAGAAGCATGATGCTATTTCTCTATCTTCAGTCGAGGTAGAGTACAGAGGGGTAGTTAACATAACCATTCAATCTATGTGGCTACAACATTTTCTCACCGAGTTGGGCATTCAGTTTCATCGATCGATCGTCATCTGGTGTGACAACCATAGCACTTTGAAGTTTTGCAGAGATCCAGTTCAGAGGCAACGAACAAAGCACATTGAGATCCACATGCACTACATCTGGGACTTAGTACACAAAGGGATCACTGACCTAGAGTTTTTTCCTTCAACAAAACATAATGTAGACATATTCACTAAGACCTTCACTGATAAAAAGTTTCATTCTTTGTGCAATCATCTTGGAGTGAAGGACACAGTTGCCTAACAACTGCCAGTTCTTCTTTTTACATACATTGTACTTTGAGGTTTTTTTTTTTCAATGAGGTTTTCTCTCTTTCCTCGCTTTATTTCAATGTATCTTTTGTATTTGGGTACCTAACATGGCCTTATTGCCGGGACCCATTATTTATTTTCACCATAGTGATGTTCATGGTGGGTGTTGGAGTTACTTCACACACACCTAGGATTTCTTTTTCCTAGGGTTTTTCCTATGCTTATTAGTCATTATTCAGTCTCCTATATTTTAGGAAGAATATTCCTCTAGGAATAATATTATCTTCAGTTTTCACTCCAGTTTGATTAGTTGAGTGGAGTCTAGATGCTACATTGGGATTATCACCATGTAGCATTGGGATCATCACCAACTACTGTGCATTGTCCTTGGGATCATCACCAGAATAGCACATTACCCATGATTCCATGATCTCCTCCTCACTTCACTATGTTTTGGTTAGTTAACTGAAGACTGATAGACTAGTTAACTCAGCTAGGTGGCAGTTCACTCCCGTAACTTCCCGAGAGACTAGACTAGGTGGAAGTTTACTCCCGTAACTGTTGGTTTGTGTCTAGATCACTCTAGAACACCACTATGGCGCATTGGATTCTCCTCTAGTGTGCATTGGTTGAGTTATACATAGTATATCATGTGTAAATTATCATTTATTCATTTGGTTAATGAGAATTCTTCCATTCTTTCTCTCCTGCTTCTATTTTCTCATATTTTCTCTGCAACTTTGTATGTCAATTCCCAGCTAGATCTATTCCGTGAAGGTTCAACACATTTACACAATTAACCCAAGGCATAACTATCAATTGCCAAAATACTTGCATAGTATAATACCTTTAATCATTCACGAGGCTACCTTATATCATTCCCTTTCCTCACTTACAACAGTCCCAATCTAGTCCACCATGCCTTAGATACTTTCCAAGATATCTAAGTCCTCCATGTAGACTGCCTAAGAATCAACCAACATCCAAGTTGTTCATTGTTCCAAAACTTAGACTTAGCACCTTAGAAATCATTGTCCACTTGATGAATGAATGCCTCATTGTGTCTACAAATGACTTTTCACATGCTTGCATCCTCTTTATAGAGGTGGGAGGTTCCTTATCATTTCCTTCTTCTAACGTTACTTCCACTGTGTCTTGCACTCAAGTGGACCCAAATGTGTAATAAACTCCACTCCATTCACTAAGTCTTGGAATGCTTATCCCCTTGGGTCCACATTTGAACCGAAACACGCATTATTTCCCAACTCATCCTAAAGTCTCATTTGATTGACGGTTACAATCATCCCACTTGAACAAAGTCTAAGGCACTCATTTCCATTCCATGTGCTTCAACTCATGCCAAGCAAATGATCATCTGAATTTGTGATGCACACTAAATAAAACTAGCCATTTATATCCATGGACCAAGTTGTTGTGCCCACAAACCAAGGAACTACTTCCCAACATGCCTATGAGCCAAGGAATATTACATCCATCATCTAATTCATCGTACAACTTCTATAAAATCATCTTATAACAACACTCAACTTGTTTCCATACTTAGCCAAATTGCTTTTCCAAGCTCTCCAACACTTAGGCATGCCTTTCCATAGGGCAAGACTACACAAGGCATACTTTCCCATACTTGCAACCCGACATTGAAAACAATTGAAGCCTACCAATGATTGTCTCAATGGATGATAGGGGCACCCATAGTGCGAGATTTCCAAAGGCATAATTTCCCATACTTGCAACCTAGCATTACAACCAAATGAATAATACCAATGATCATCTCAATGGATGACAGGGGTGTCCATTGCTAGCTCCAAGATGAGTTCCTTACATCCCCCCCCCCCCACTTAAAACTATTTACATCCTGAACAATGTCTCCAAGAACTCTATTTTTCTCCAAATTTTGTTTCTCAGACTGTCACATGTATTTATATTCGAATCCTTCAACCACTTCCCAATGCCACTACTAGATTTACTGGCATGCAAATGAATAATTCCTATTGAACTAAAGTTCCTCTACCCAAATTCCTATATGTGAACATTGTTGCTACTACAACTTAATATTCACCAAGAAGGTTACTCAACTTTTCAATGCTTCACTTCTCCAAACTTACTGCTACTTCAGTACTTTGACCCATAACACCATGCTTATGTAAATTGATGTTCCTCATGGTTTGAACTTATTGCGTAACTAATTGAATGGTTATGTCCAAACCATGAGAATGCACTTCTTAATTACCGAAATAGCTACTTCCTTATACACTCCAGTATACTTTTACAACTTTGTTGAACACTACGCTAACTCTTTACTAAACTTGACACCATTTCACAAGTTCCTTGGTCTCCACCGCTTGCTCCTAGGTAGAAATCCACCTTGTATCATCATGTCAACGATAAAATGACAGGTGGCTACCAAGTCCACTACCAACAAATGTGTCAACAACTTGTCCAAAATCCATTAATTCACATGAATTGCTTGAAATACCACCATACATTTGGCTCAAACACATCAATCAAGTCATGTTCAAATCAATTATACCATCACCTTCGATCAACAATATTTTTATCTTTGGGTCATGTCATTAGTATTCTTACCCAAGTGCACTTAGCGAGGGTTCATTATCTTCATTGGTCGGGACATACCATGGTTGATGCACCTAAACCTTGTTAACTTGGTCTATTGTCAAGTTCAAATCATGTAGGTTGAATGTTCCCAAACATCCTATTAATTCCTTTGTGAAAATTGCCACCAATTTGCAAGATTCCTTGGCCAATTATTATGTTGTCTTCATTTTTCCACAAAGACATTGAATGATATTATTTTCCAAGAAAGGGTCAACCACTCTAACAACTACTATCACCATTGATTTCGATATGGATTCAATCCTAGAAGACTTCTCTTCCAAATCTTTCACTGAACCACTGTCCAAAAAAGGGTCCACAAAACCCTCTCCCAAAGCTCTATTTGTTGTCCCTCCATCAAATCCAAAATATCGTAGTCCTCCATCGCAAGGTCACTTCTCTCGTTGACTGGTTGTGGAAACCTTGCTTAAAGTAGTCATCCTATTGATAACTCCTAGTTGTCTCTTTATTGTAGGAATGGCACAAGGGTTTTCCCCTTAAGATATGACTAAACTGGTTGAGTGAGGCATGGTCACTGCTTTCGTCATCCTTAGTGAACTCTTGCCCCATAACCACTTGAAAGTTATCCATGGGCACAACTGTTGAGATTCAACAAGAATATCCTAGTGAAAATTATGCACCTACACTAGGATGGAGCCTCAAGCTATTTTTAGGTGGAAGTCTATTTTTATATGATGAGCAAATTCTATTTATAGATGATGTCTATTTATAGATGGTGAGCAAATTATATTTATAGATGTATGTCGACTATTATTATCCCTTAATAATAGTTGGACAATTAATATTAATCTATTCTCAATGAGCACTTGGAAATAGTTAACTGAAGTGGCAAATCAATTAGCTATAGGAAATTCGAGCTCAAACGTTGACTGGCGGGACATGCAAGTCGAATTAGTTGTAACTGAGTGATTTGAAGTTGTAACATAGTTGGATGTGTAGTTATGTGAGTTGTGAAGTAGTTTAACTCAGTTAAGTGAGTTAAGCTCAATTGTACTAGTTGTAACTGAACTTACACTAGTGAGAGATTAGTGAATTAATTATTAATTAATTCACAATCAGTGATCTCACATGAAACTGAAGATTTACCATTGTTAACTACATGCATGTCAGATCCAGTGGAGACCCAGTTGAGATAGCAGGTGAAAGGGATAGTTTGACTATCAATCGTGACATTAGTGAGTGCACTTATGCAACCACACATACATTGGATGTTCCCATGAGGATTGCGCAACCTAGGCAAGAGGAATTCATTCATTGTAGGGATTTCCATTAGCAGGGATTGCGCAGAGGAGGCAGGCTATGTTGAAGCAGTAAATTGGCACATGAATTTGTCAATTTTTGTATGACAGTGTGAGACGATTGTATATTATACTAAGAGCTCTTGGATTAGAGTTTTGTATGATATTGTTTCATGATCCATGATATATACATAATATATGATAGTGGGGTTTTTAGCTTTATGCTTTCCCGGTAAAACATCTGTGTTATGTGTGATTGATCTCTCTTCTTGATATTGCAATTGGCGATCGTGTTTTAAATTCCACAAGAATTTTAGTAGAAGTGATTCTGTATTTAACAATGGCATATAATTGTTAGATCAGGAGAATCCAGGCAACACATAATTTGTGTTAAAATTTCTACATGGTATCAGAGCACAGGAAATTGCAGAAGATGAGTTTGTGATTGGATAGAATTCAAATTTGCAGAAAGAATTTCTTGGTGCTATAGCCGATTCAAGATCAAAATGGATTTCAATGGATTGAGGTTAGAGTATGCACTCGAGGGCATCTCAAACTACATTTATTGGAAGGACAGGATGGAGGCAGTACTCAAAGACAATGGCTTGAAGGAATTCATTGACAAAGATGTTCCTAAGCCAAATGTTGCAGACGCTGCAAATCTTGATGCATGGAAAAATAAAGTGGCAAAGGCGAGGAGGATCCTGTTGGAGGGAGTACAAGACCACATTGTCTCAAGCCTCCATGGGAAAGTCACACCATATATAATGTGGAATACTTTGATGGATCTATTCCAAAACAACAACGACCATATTAAATTGATGCTCAAAGATAAATTTAGGAAGATCAAGATGGAGAAGGGCGACTCCATTCCAAAATATCTCACGAAGTTTGTCCAATGTCGGGATGAGCTGGGGAGTGTGGTAATAACAGTCCCTGATGATGATTGGGTGAGCTTGGATCTCCTAGGACTTCCCAGGAGTTGGCACCGTTATCGAGACTCTGTCAATGGAAGGGAAAAATTGCCAGATTGGGAATGACTATGGTCGAATCTAGTGCAGGAGGAGTTTAGGCGGAACAACAGAGATGGATTTTCATCAAATATTGATGATGAAGAGGATTGTGATTTTGCTTCCAAGGAAAGGAAAGGGAAGGGGAATAAATTCCATTCAAAATCTGAGTCTAAAGGCAAGAAGATTGATTTTTCCAAAGTGAAGTGTTTTCACTGTCACGAACATGGGCATATCGCTACTAACTGTCCGCAGAAGAAGAAGAATAAGAAGGCTTCTGGAGCTGCAGCTGGTGAGGCCCTTGCCTCACAATTTGAACTTGACTTCTCCTTGATCACATGCATGGTGTCAAGTGCATTGGGATCGGTGTGGTATTTGGATAGTGGCGCTTCCTTCCACATGACGGGAGATAAGGAGATTTTTAGTGACTTGGAGGAGAAAGATCTCAAAATGCATATTGAGATGGGCGACGATGGATGATACAGTGAAAATGGCATTGGTACCATTACCATTTAGAGGGATTCAGGTAAACCATTTCAATTGAAATATGTTATGCATGTTCCAGGTTTGAAGAAAAACTTGGTCTCAGTCACAATGTTGGAGGACAGAGGCTATGACGTTTTTTTTAGCGATGGAAAATATTTCCTGCGACATAAAACAACGGGTCAAGTCAAGAAGATAGGGATTTGAGTTAATAATATCTACAAGATGAAGGTAGATGGGTGTGCTTCCATGATGGGCAAGGTAGAAAAGGTGGTGAGCCAGGATGAGGGTGAATTATGGAACAGGCGATTGGGCCATCTTCATCATGGAGCCTTGAAAATCATGCAGCAAATATCTACTGGATTTCCAATGGGAACACTTGCTCAGTTAGATCAGTGCAAGGGTTACACCACGGGGAAGTATGAAAAGTCCACCTTTCATGAAGAGGAGAACCATGCTTCGGTGACCCTGGAGAGAATTCACATAGACATGTGTGGACCATTCTCAGTTCCTTCAATAGAAAAACATAAGTATTATGTTATTTTTGTTGATGAATTTTCTTGTAAATGTTGGATCTTATTCATGCAAAAGAAGGATCAAACATTCTCAAAGTCCTGTGAGTTTAAAGCATTGGTGGAGAAAGAGTCGGGGAAGCAAGTGAAGGCTCTGAGGATCGATAATGGTGGAGAATAAATCTCTAATGAATTCGAAGAATTCTACAGCAAAGAAGGAATTCAAAGAGAACTCATAGCGCCTCATAACCCACAACAAAATGGCGTCGTGGAGAGGAAGAACAGAATGATCGTGGGTGCATCATGAGTGATGTTGCATGATCATGTCCTACCAATGAATTTGTGGTTGGAATCATGCAACATTGCGGTTTATGTGAAAAACTGTTGTCCTCATAGAGTACTTGGCATGAGTACACCTGAAGACGCTTTCACTGGTAAGAAACCTGATGTTTCTCATTTTAAGATTTTTGGCTCATCTGTTTATGTGCATCTGATCAAGAATTCCAGGAAGAAGCTGGACCCAACTGCTGAAGTTGGGATATTTGTGGGGTACATAGAAACACCCCATAATTATCATGTGTATTTTCCTAACAGTAAGATGACTGTTATGAGATGGGATATAAAATTCAATGAGGGGAAAGCCATGCGGTTGTTGCTTGAGAGGGAGATAGACTTGCATGCGGAGGAGGAACTATTGGTTCCCAAAGATGAGTCTCAAGATGTGGATCAACCACATGAGGAGGTTCATGGAGTGGAGGAATCCACTCATGCAGAGCCATCCATCAGAAATGGCAGAAAGCACACCATGGAAGCTAATAGATTGAGACTATATGCTGCACAAAATGTAGGAGCCCCTACTTCATAGCCTAGACAAAGATAGTCTCTTGATCGATTTATTGGATACATGGCTCTCATGAGAAAATGTATTGTGACTGAACCATCTTCCTTTTAGGAAGTAGTGCAGGATCCCACTTAGTTTGATGCAATGGTGGAGGAGTATGACTCCATTGTAAAAAACAGTGCATGAGAAATTGTCCCAAGACCGGTTGACAAATCAGTGGTAGGTTCGAGATGGATCTACAAGGGTAAGATTTTAATCATTATTCTTTATGTTGATGATTTAATACTGACTAGTGATGAGCAGCTAATACACTCATGCAAGGAGGGCCTTGCAAAGGAGTTCGATATGAAGGATATGGGCCTCCTTCATTATTTCCTAGGATTGGAAATATGGCAGGGAGATGGTGAACTTTTTGTGTCTCAAGGAAAGTATGCAAGGGAGATACTGGGTAAGTTTCACATCGAGGGATGAAAACCCATGGATGCTCCTCTTCTAGGAAACTTGAGGAAAAAGGATCCTACTTTTACATAGGTAGTGGATGCTACTGTCTATCCAACAAGAGTAGAAGAGAGCTTTAGAGTGAGATGGAGAGGTAAAGGGAGGAGGGAAAGAAGGGGAAGGAGGGAGAGAGACAACAAGAGAAAAATAGAGGTCGAGAGTGATATGGAGATAGATAGAGAAGGAGGTATAATGAGAAAAACAGAGAGATTGAGAATGAAACTAACANGTATAGAGGGGGAGAGAGAGGGAGGGGGAGAGAGAGAGAGAGGGATGAGAGAAATGAATAGATGGAGAGAGAGAGAGAGAGGGAGGGAGGAGGGAAATAAATAGATGGAAGGAGAGAGAGAGAGAGGGAGAGAGTCAAATAGGAGGGGGGATAGAGAGACAGTGGGTGTGAGAGTGTGAGGCATGGTGAGGCAAGGTATAACTATAAGTCATGGTCTAAGTCTAGGTCTAGGTCTTGTCATTCCTTTCCATGTCTAGGTCAAGGCCATGTATTGCCTTACCATGTCTTTCCTTGCAATGTACCAAACTTTCTAGTGTGTGAGAGTGTGAGAGGGAGAGAGAGGAATAAAAAGAGGGGAAATAGAGAGAGAGTGTGTGAGACTGTGGGAGGGAGAGATAGGAAGGCATAGAAGGGTGGTGGAGAGAGAAAGTGTGTGAGAGTGTGAGAGAGAGAGGAATACACAGAGCGGGGTAGATAGAGAGGTAAATGTAGGAGAGAGGGGTATATGTAGGAGATATAGAGGAGATATAGTGGGAGGGAGGGGGAGAGAGAGAGAGAGGGAGGAGGGTGGGAGGGAGAGAGAGAGAGGGAGGAGGGKGGGAGGGAGAGAGAGCAAGACAAAGAGGAGGGGTAGAGAAAGAGTGTGAGAGGGAGGGAAAGGGAGAGGGAGACAAAGAGGGGGGTAGAGAGAGAGTTTGAGAGGGAGGGAGAGGGAGACAAAGAGGGGGGTAGAGAGAGGGATAGTAAGATATAGAAGCAGGGGTAGAGAGAGAGTGAGAGGAAGGTGGGGATACAGATGGGGGATAGAGAGAGAAAGAGGGGCAAAGAGAGAGTAAGACTGAGACTAACAATGAGGAGAGAGAGAAAGGGTGGGAGAGAGGTGGACGAGAGAGGGGTGGTAATAGGGGAGGGAGGGATAAATGAGCACACACACACACACACACAGGCATGTTAAGGCAAGGTCTAGGTCTAGGTCTTTCCATGCCTTGTGATGTATAGGTATTGCCATGTTTAGGTCGTACCATGTATAGGAGTGTGAGAGGGAGATAGAGAGGGGGGTAGAGAGAGAGAGAGTGAGAGGAAGGGGGGGATATAGAGGGAAGGGAGGTAGAGAGAGGTAAAGAGGGAAAGGGGGGAGAGTGGGTGAGTGAGAGGGAGCGTGATTCAAAGTGTGGGGGAGAGAGGAGTAGATGTAGGAGAGAGAGAGAGAGAGAGAGAGAGAGAGAGAGAGGAATGGAAATAATAGGATATAAGAGCATGTGCACACTATTAGGAATGTGTGCGCACTATAAGGAACATGTGGTGTTCCTAGATCCTGTGTGTGCTAATAAGAACACATGTGCATTCTTTTGAATTCAATTTTTTTGGGGAGAGATTGAAAACTTTAGCATACATATATGTTGACTTGGTTTCCTTGGATTTAGGTTCAGGATGACAAACCTAGTGGTTCATTCTGCAAATTGATAAAAACCTCCATTTTTGTGAATACCTCTCTATATCTCTTTTTTTGACATTATTTTTCTATAGGCTACATAATTCAATTGTTGACAAAACTACAGACATAGATACAGTCGACTATGTAGATTCCAAATATATAGTTTTTTTTTTTAATTAATATTGTTTACTATTATTAAGATATTTTTGTCTTCGCATATATCAAAATCCTAGAATACATACATCTCTTATTTTTGCTATAAATTTTTTATCATGTTAAGACCCTCTTAGCTCACACCAACAAAAGGCGTTGTAATTTCAAGGATATATTGAATTTCATAATTTAAAAAATATATAAATTAATATTATAAATTTCCAAAAAATACACCGCACTAGAAAAATAGGTTCTCTACAATTATACAAGTTTTTGGAATGAAATCCCATTGTTAAGGTACTCAACACTTGCACAAACAAAAACATATACCTTATATTTTGCTGGAAAAATAACATACCACTTTTAGAAAAAATCAAATTTCACATAGTTATTTTCAATTTCTATGAATTCAAGTTGTATATTCAAAAATCTAATTCAATTTCCCGCGTTTCATCTTCTTACACCATATACAAATTCATTGTAAAAGTACCTTGAATAATCCCTCCAAGTTAACAATTTTTTGTTTTTCCATGTTTGCATTGCCACTAACGCGTCATGAGAGACCATCATTAGATTGCACATACCCATAAAAATTAAAACAAAACCCATTCAAAAATAAAAAAAAGTCAATGAAATCCAATCCAAAATAGTCAAAAGGGTTTAGGTTTCACCATCATAACATATGTCATTAAATTGGGTTATTTTGTAATCAAAATTCCCTCAAAGAATATGATCAAATTAGTCAAAGCAAAAGAGGGCACTACATACATCCTCTCTTAAGGAAACTTCACCCCGAAGTTCCAAAACAAATAAGGCAACTGTTGATGCATCTCAATTGTATCCTCCTAAGTAGTTGAGTTGGGACTATAATTATCCCATTGGACCTTTACTTGGTCTACCAAATGATGCAGAAGTTGTCGAGTATGCTAATGAAGTATGCATATTGGTTCGATTGTCAAGGTCCCCTCATCCAATATTTGCAAATGAATCAAATCAATAACATGAAAAGGGTCTGAAATATAATGACATTAAATAGATACTTGAAAAATATTGTGCATATAATCAATTAATATAATATTGTAGGGGTCATAATGATGCACCTATGCTTTATCATAATAATGCCCTACACTTTATCATAGTAATGGTCTCTTAGGCCTAGGCTATATCCTGAAGATGAATTTGCAACCAACACATGGAACTGTAATATTCACCATCATATTGATCAATACTAATGATAGTCATGGTACTAATGATTCTTTGCAATGAGATTTCTTCTCAGGTCTCGACGTGATCATTGTGTCTCTCAAACCGCTTGAGTGTAGAGAGAATGATAGCCTTATTGTGATAATGAAAATGCAAGATGATAAGCAACCAATCCTTTCCTTTCAATAATTCTAAATGGTCCCATATACCATGGTGACAATTGGATCCATTGCCAAATTTAATGGAGCTCTTTTACAGTCTAAATAAAAAAAAAAAAACATGTTATCCCCCATTTCTAGGGACAACTAAGGAGATAATGTCTCGAGGCCCTTGGGTTATAGACATGGAGTACCAAGAGATATACCAATAGGAAAAACCCCACACCACACCACTCATCACCACGAGATTGATCGTTGCACCATTCGCCACACCAACTTGGCTCATAGAGGACGAAATGTCTTGCTCCATGAGGTAACACGTCTAGTGTTGTGGTAAGTGTCATTTTAATAAATGAAGAATTTGAATATGTTTCAAAGGGTTCTTCCTTGATTTTGAAAATGTTTTCTTGGAAATTATGCTCTTTGCCTTATTTCACCTTGGTGGTTGACATTGTTGTCCTAGTAAGTGGTCACCCTCAAGGAAAGGGTTGCTACTAGGGGGTCTCCTTGATGAGTCAGTGTACCACTCCCACACATACTTTCCACTTTCCATGCTTTTTCCCTCAATTTCCTCATCTTTTGGGTTTTCGGGCCACATTGACCCAAGAAGGGTGTGTACCTCGTTTCATGGGAAGAAGGGGATGAAGGTCCAAAGGATTGTAGATAGAAAAAGACAAAATCCAATCATAAAACTTCCATATGCTCACTCAGGGATCCCGAGAACGATGAAATGTTTCTCACAAAAAATTGAGGGACCTATAAAATAAATAACTAATTGAACATGCCAACCAAGGTGGAGCATGTGTGGGCAGTTCTTTTCATGATTAGGTAGAAGTCGCACACACTGTCTTCAACTTGGGGAAGCACAGTGTGACTAGGGTAGAGCTAAGGTGGGAAATGTTTTTCATGCTTAGGTAGAAGTCCCACTTTAGCTTCAACCTAGGAACACTGTAATAAATTAAATTGCAAAAGGGCTTGGAAAAATCATGCATCACAGATGAAGGGAAACATGCCCTCTACAAAGGCACCCATAAATGAGACAATATGAGCCCTTCTATGTCAAGGAACCCCATGCCCAAAAGAATTACCCCTGTCCACCTCTTACTCTTCACATGAATTAGAGAGTGTCCATCTGAGAAACACTTCTTAACTTGGGGAATGATTCACCCAATAGGTCACCCTGACAACTCTCCCATACCCAAACTTGGCAAGTTGCATAAGGTATTTGAACATTTATTTATTTTGAGAGGAGGGAATTGATGCACATTTTCAAGTGGTTCATTTATTATATATGGTTTACTTGGCATGATGCTTGTGACTTGTGAGCCCTTGGAGGGTGAATTTGCTTGTCTTTGTAGGGCCTTGATAGGTGGAAGTCATTTCGTGAAGGCACAAGGTAACTTGGACCTTCACTTGGGACTTGAATCCCACATGATGGATGATGTGCCCCTGCTTCTTAGACACCTAGGTCAGAGACGTTTCCTTTGGAGGCACTTGAGGATCCCCTGCAGGTGATTTTATAGCCTTCCTAGCCCCAACAACTTGCCTTTGGAGGCCTTACATTGCACTTTTGGGGTATGACATCACATGGGAAAGGCTAGGGTTTGATGGTGTTGGTGGTTTTGATGATGACTTGGCACATTTTTATGGAGAGAGACTCTTACCATGCATGAAATCACTAGGTGTCTTGGAGCATGGCCTTTGGAGGCCCAATGATTTATTCTAGAGGGAAAAATGTCTCACTTGGAGGCTAATTAGGGCATGACGTCACCCCTTTTAGGGGAATTTCTATGTAAATTTTGAATTATAACTTGTAAAGGAGAAATTAGAGGAGGTCAGACTCGCTAATTGTGTTTGACCCTAAGTAATGTGGACAAACAATTTTAGCAAGACCTCCTATAAATAGAGGCTTGCTCATTTCATTTAGACATATGATCTCACTTGAGAATTACATACTTGTGGCTGAAATTTTTGCCCTCTTTGGGAAAATCACATGTCTCTATCTCTTGTGCAAATTTTGGATGCTAGTTACTTGTCTTGTGGAAGGAAGTGGTTCACTATCTCTCGGATGCTTAGCTCTTGCATGTATGGTGGAACATTCTTGGTAGATAAGGGTTTTACTTTCTATTTTTTGAAATTGGTAAGGAATTTCTGCATATTGTTAGTATTTATTCTTGTTTCATGGTTGTTCTTGTCTAAACCCTTGGAGAAGTATAAGGACATACACCCTCCACCAAGTATATCATTATTTTTAAGTGGATAAGCTATTGCAAAGGTTTCTAGGAGGAGTTAAGGGATTACACCCTCCTAGATTTACCTTGCTAGGTTTTGCATGCTCTAGGAAGTAAAAGGGCTTACGCCCCTAGAGAATTTGCGAACCCTAGCTCTTAAAAAAGAGACTCCATAAACCAATTGATAAGGCACTTGTCTATTTTTGCATTGGAATATGTGAAAAATAGAGATTTCGCGATTGTCTAAATTGGAAGTTGTTCTTCATGCTTTTAGCTTGCTTGAGCCACTAGGGCATCTAGCTTAGCTTGGAAATTCTCTTGTTGTAATTAAATTAATGCTACAACCATTAGGGATGGAACAAAACACTCTTAAAAATCTCTCATTAGTAACTAGTCTACCATTGAAATTTGCTTGCAAGCTGCCATATTTAATCTAGTTATCATTGGCTATCTTTTGGGTGTATTGTTTGCTTATTTTAGTGGTTATATTTTGCTTCAGTAGAAATTGTTTGCTACAACCACTTGGATGTTACAATAATTTACTGTTAACACCTAAAAAACAACCCTAATTGCCATTAAATTCTTGTGTTGTTCGGTGGAAGTTAAACTAGACATTGCTAGCTTATTTTCTAATATCTTATACTTGACTTTAACAACATATTTTGAATCCATTTGATGGTTTACTTTCCTGATATAAATCTGATATACTGCTGCAATTTAGGACAACAAGGTTTCCTTGCTTGTCCCTTTGGTTATTTGGCTTGTATCTTGATCAATCGTCTTGTCTCAGGCATGTTTAACATTGTCTTGTAGGTACACAACACCTTGGAAACTACCCTTCACCAACAAGACTCTTTCCAAGCCTTTTTCCACTTCCAAACTTGACCTATGGGGGTTTCATTGGTCAGTCTACTACTTTTCATCTCAATTCCCCTAGGGTCATTGGGATTCCCCCCTTGTGGTGACTCATCATCACTAAAGCGAGGGGAGTATCTATCTAAGGTGACAGTGGGTAGCTTCTCCCATAGTTGTCTCACTCTTGTGGATTGGGTTGGGATTTTCCCAATCTACAATATGTGCGATAAAAATACCTTATCGTCAACTATATAACTTATATCAATTCTATCCACGTCTGCATAACTCTTATGTCTATTTTGTGCTTTGTTTAACCTTCCTTGAATCATATTCACTTTTTCTTGCATTTCTTAGATTATTTCTAGTCCAACTAGGAATCTATCCTCCAACCTATCCAAACTGAGAGGTGTCCTACATGGTCGACCATACAAATATTCAAATGGTACCATCTTAATCGAGCTTCAATAATTGTTATTATATGTAAATTCTACAAGGGGTAAAAACGTTTCCTAATAATTTTGTTGATCCATTACATAAATACACAACATATCTTCTAATATCTAATTTACTCTTTTTTTCTATCCATTGGTTTCAACATGGTACGTTGTACTGAAATTAAGTTAAATCCCCAATGCCTCTTGAAAAATTGTCCAAAATTGCCCTATAAACACTGGCCCTATATGATCTTCTTTGAAATTACATGCAATCTTATTATCTTGTTGATAAATACCTTTGTGATCTCCAATGCTTGATAAGTATTCTTTACTTGAATAAATTGTGCATTTTTAGTCAAGGTGTTTACTATTACATAGATAGAATCATGTCGCCTTGACATCATAGGTAATCCTACTATAAAATTCATCGACATTGCTTCCCATTTCAATTTTGGTATCGCATGTGGTTGCAATAATCCCGCATGTGGTCGCAATAATCATGTTGAGTGTTGATGCTCAACCTTCACATTGACATTCAAGGCATCTAGTTACATAATTAACTACATCTCTCTTCATTCCATTCCAAAAGAGCAATGATTTCAAATCCACATTCATCTTCCTTACTCTTGGATGAGTCATATAAATTTCTCTATGGGCTTCTCTCAAAATTAAATTTTGAGTCTCTTCATTTGGCAACACAAATATCCTTTTGCGAAATCTTAATAAACCATCCTTATTCAAGGTATATCCTTCATATTTAGGAATTTTCATCAATTCATTTTCTAATTCTACGTATAATTTCCTTATACCATTTGTTTTCAAATTGTAATTTCAATATATTTTCTCACAAATTTGTCTTCAACGACAAAATCAAGAAAATATGTGGTCTACGACTTAAAGCATCTGCTACTTTGTTTAATGTTCCTTTCATGTATGATATATCAAAATCATAGTCACTTAATAATTCTAACTACCTCCTTTGTCTAGTAATCGGGTTACTTTGCGTAAATATATGTTGAATTCCATGATGATCTGTTTTAAATTCAATTTTTCTTCCAACCAAACAATGTTTCCAAATTCTTAATGCGTGCACTATCGCAACAAGTTCTAAATCACGCATTACATAATTCTCTTCATTATGTTGAATCTTTCTTGAAGCGTAGACAATCATCCTACCTTCTTTCATTAATACTCCACCCAATCCTTCTTTTGAAGCATCATTACATACCAAAAAATCTTAATCCATTTACGATACCTTTTGTAGATTTTAACCTTGTACAATTATTTACTGCAAACATATTCTTAATAAAATACAAGAGAAAAATAATATTTCAAATCATAGCAACAACACATAAATTATACGAGATTTACTTTTGGAAAACCCTTACTGGAAAAACCAACCAATAATAGATCTATTATTTCCGTTGGCCAAATTCGGCCAATCCAACCATTGTCCTATCCTCAACTAAGTGAGCCTTCATTGCTAAACTCTTAGCACATTACAATGGAGTATCAATAGCCTTTTATAGGCTTTCATTACATGTAATCCACATGCTTAATACCATGGGTCACCAATACCATGTGCCTGAAACCACCACTGTTGACCTAACAACTTTGACTCTTTTACCGATTCAAGTTTATCCTAACATTCCCCCCTTTAAACTTGACTCGGGGCTTCCCATGACCAAATCCGACCAAACCTCCCTCAAAGTTAGGGTATCTAGGAATCTTGCATGCTCCCCCCTATCACCTATGTCTAGATCTAGACTTTACCGATGAAATTTCAAATCGCGTAACCATGTCTTACATGCTCATATGCCCATTTACATTCAACTCCATCAATTTTTTCATTTTGTTTTGTTTTTCATTATTGTTATCCTGACACTCATGCCGCCATCCTCTTGCCTTGCCATTCCTTTGGCTCTTAATGCTCACTTTTTGGTAGATCCACAACCAAACAACATATCCAACCACACCTAACATATCCATCAGATCCAAGCATCCAAGCCACATATCCTTTTCACACTCTCAGCCTAAACCCAATGCTCTTTAAGTTTAAGTGTTGAAGCCTACCTTCCTCTGATACCAAATGTAGATTTTAACCTTGTACAATTATTCAATGCAAACAAAAGTAAACAAAATACGAGAGAGAAATAATATTGCAAATCCTAGCAACAACACACATAAATCACATGAGATTTACTTATGGAAAACCCTTATTGGAAAAACTAGCCAACAATAGATCTATTATTTCCCTTGGACAAATCCGGTCAAGCCATGCAATGTCTTGGTCCCAACTAAGTGAGCCTCACCACTCAACTCTTAGCATATTACAATAGAGTATCACCAACCTAACCAGGTCTTAACATTCCCCCCTTTAAACTTGACTTGGGGTTTCCCATGACCAAATCTGACCAAACCTCCCCCAAAGTCAAGGTATCCAAGAATCCCACATGCTCCTCCCTATCACCTAGGTCTATGTCTAGACTTTATCAGTGAAATTTCAAACTGCCTAACCAGGTCTTACAATCACATAACCATTTACATTCAACTCCATCAATTTTTGTTTTTGTTGTTTCTATCCCAACACTAATACCACCATCCTCTCGCCTTGTCGTTCCTCTAGCTCTTGATGCTCACTTCTTGGTAGATCTGCAACGAGACAACAAATCCAACCACACCTGACATAACCATCTGATCCAAACATCCAATCCATATATCCTTTGCACACTCTGAGCCCAAACCTAGTGCTATTCAAATCTCAGTGTTGAAGCCTACCTTGCTCTGATACCGATTGTAGATTTTAACCTTGTACAATTATTTACTGCAAATAGAAGTAAATAAACTACGAGAGGAAATTAATATTTCAAATCATAACAACAACACACATAAGTCACATAACATTTACTTATGGAAAACCATTACTGGAAAAACCAACCAGTAATAGATCTATTATTGTCGTTGGCCAAATCTGACCAAGCCAACTAATGTCCTGGCCTCGACTAAGTGAGCCTTCATCGCTCAACTCTTAGCAAATTACAATGGATTATCACCAACCTTTTATAGGCTTTCATTACATGTAATCCATGGGATTAACACCACGGGTCACTAATACCATGTGCTCGAAACCACCACTGTTGACCTAACAACTTTGACTATTTTACCAAGTCAAGTTTATCTTAACATCTTTAATATAGGAGCCATTGACAATATTTCTTTAAATATTTGAAATGCTTTCTCACATTGTTCCATCCACACAAATTTATTCTTCTTCTTCTATAACTCAGTAATAGGATTCACAATCTTCAAAAAACCTTCCACAAGTCTTCTATAGTATCCATAGAAACCCATAAAACTATGTACTTTGTGTATGTTAGTAGGCACTGACCATTCCATAATAACATATATCTTTGTTGGATCCACTACAATTCCTTCTCCTAAAATTATATGTCCCAAATAATGAATCTTTGATTCATAAAACTAACACTTAGAGAGTTTAGCATATAGCTTATGCTCTCTTAGAAGTTGCAACACTAGCCTTAAATGTTCTTCGTGCACCTTCGATGTTTTGGAATATAGCAGAATATCATCCAAAAACACTTGCATGAACTTATGAGATATTGTCAAAACAATCCATTCATTAAGCTCATTAATACGCTAGGGGCATTTGTCAGTGTAAAGAGAACCACTACAAATTCATAATGACTAAAATGCATCTTAAATATTGTCTTATGAATATCCTCTTCTCTTATTCTTAATTGATGATATGTAGACCTTAAATCTATTTTAAAAAACATCATAACCCCTTTAATTTGATTGAATAGATCATTAATTCTAGGAAACAAATATTGATTTCTTATCATTATTTTGTTCAATTGTTGATAATTAATACAAAGTCTCCATGATCCATCATTCTTCTTTACAAATATCGTCGACGCTCCCCACGATGATATACTCAGATGAATAAATTCCAAGTTTAAGGGTTCCTAGAGCTACATCTACAACTCTCACAACTATGGAGTCATCATGTGGTAAGGAGCCTTTGTGACATGTTTTGATCCTAGTTTGAGTCCAATTGTGAAATCCAACCCTCTCTTAGGTGGCAATCCAAGTAATTCTTTAGGAAACACATATGAGAATTTAGATAAGACAAGCTATTGTTCTATATTTATCATATCCTCTTTCTTATTCATAGCGGTTACACCATACAACTTAAATCCTTTCCTCAAAAATTTCTTTAATTGCAACGCTGAAATAAACCTTAATGATACTTCTCTATTCAACCATACTAGGATTCTTTTATGTCCTAAATCATCTATAAAGCAAAGCTTATTTTCTTTACATTCTAACACTTCTTCATGACTTTCTAACCAATCCATACATATAACTACATCATAGGATCCCAAGGTAGTTGAATATAGTGATATGAAACAAGATTAACCATCGAAAAATAACCATTTTATTTGATGAAACCTTCCATGCATATGGAAAACAAGGCTACTTACACTATTGTTAACTCTTTTGCATTCTTTTGCCCTTGATATTCATAACATTTGATCTCAAAGTATCTAAAAGAGATTTCCATCTATAGCAATTATGAAGGAATCATTTTCTCCTAAACTTCATCATTGCACTCACTCTACAACCACCATTTATTAATTGCCTTAATAGAAAAATAAATCTAACATAGACCCATTTTAACTCTGCATCTTTAAGTAGTGATAAGTTTTACAACTGATTTTTTTTTATGAATCTATGCTACATATTCTTATACTTATCCTTAAATTGAAAACGGTTCTTATATCATCTCTATAAATTATAAATTATCTTAAAGGCTAACTCTTTCATAGCCTTTTCTTAGTGACCAAGGATGAAGTTCGATAACATACTTAATTATCAACATCATGTAAGCCACATAACTAGAAAAACAATACATATAAGCCACATAACTTAAAAAAACCATACATATAAACCACATAACTAAAAATATCAACAAGAACACTTCCTCTTCTCTTACTCAACCTATTATTAAATACCATATAATATTATTTTTTATTTAAATAAAATCTTCGCACTCTAAAATCCTCTATTATTTTAAATATGCTCCCCTTTTAAATAGCTCATTTGATGTTAGAGGAACTTTTTACGAACTTGAGATCCAACTCCATTTAAAACTTACGAATTCACACATAAATTGTCCAAAGCCGCAATGACTTCAATATCAATGGAATGAATACTTCATATCGCAATATAAACCTCCATTTTCATTTATAATCCCATTCGCCTCCCACTAAGTTGGAGATCATTGTCTTCTCCCCGCTTCTTTCGCCATTTAACTTCTGTCATTTGGAAAGCCATGTCAAAACAATAAAGCCTCGCAATTTAACTTCTGTCATCTAAATGTTGAAAAGCCATGTCAAAACAATAAAGCCGTTCGAGTTAGCTTCAAATTTGTCCTGTTGTGGCTGTTCGAACGAAAGGCATGGTTTGCTTTCACTGTAGGGCATGCTTCGAGCTTCACGAAGTCTTAAGCTTGTAAATTGCAGGTGTGCTTCGGATTCGCCTTTAATTATATGCAGTTTAAGCTAAACATCTGTATTCTTCGAAGCAGAGGCATTCCGAGCCAAATATTCTTTGTTATTTTGGTCGGACAAGAAATTCAGGTCGGTCCAGAGCTAAAATTTCTGTGCCGTCGTTGTATTTCTTTGCATTGATGTCAAAAGAAATTCAGGTCGGTCCAGAGCTAAAATTTTTGTGCCGTCGTTGTATTTCTTTGCATTGATGTCAAATTGTACGCAGTTCGAAGTAATTTTTTATATATTTTAAATTCTTTGCATTGATGTCAAATTGTACGGGGTTCGAAGTAATCTTTTATATATTTTTACATAAATTTTGAAGGATATTTTGTATTTGCCTCTATTATTGAGCTAATAGCCGTTTGTTTGTTTCTTTTTTTTTTTCCAACGAGAAATTATCTCGATATATATTAGAGATATATATCATTTACATTCACTGTATCCAGTCTAGCACAGCAGCCATTACAAATTTTGTCCCAGAGACCCAGCAGGGTTTGACCTCGAGACCTCCTCCCAACACTTGGAGGAAGGTCCTGTCTTTACCAATCGAGCTGGACTCACGGGACTAGCCGTTTGTTTGTTTCAAACTTATGCATTCTTCAACTTCGCTTTGATGCGAGGTAGGCTGAACGAAAATTATAATGTTCTCTTACTTTTACCTTTGGATGTGAGCTAAATGTGTGAGTTAATTTTAGGTATTTTACGAAGAATGGACTTGGTTCATTAAACTAAAGGTCTCTTTCAAATAATAATTCCAGATATTTGATTTCTCTTTTTGTCAGATTGTGCGTGTTTGCCGACAAATTGTCTTCATCTTCTCTTTGTTATTAAGAAATGACGCATATCTTCAGGCACAAACTAGTTTTACGAGCTACAGCTCCAATCTCCTTTCAAAGTGCTTTCAAGAAACTGGATCTGAATATACTTAATCACTCTCAAGAATCGGATTCCTTGTTCTGCAATTTCGTGGAATCCATTTGCTGGAAAATTTGCCGGGAAACTCAAGTAGCTTGCATTTTCATTCCCTTCAACGGTTTCAAGATTCATCTTATATATCAGGTACATGCGGTTATAATTTGCTTACATTAGCATAATTACAGTAACAAAACAATAGTATTAACCTAATGTAGCAGTGCGTAGTCAAATTGGTAAGCTACGCTTCTATCTTATGATTTATAACAGAAGGGACAAAACAAAGTTGTCGAGAAAGCAGTGACGGAGTTGGAAAGACATTTATCGGTAAAATCCCCAACTCTCCTGCTATTTCTCTCTTTATTAATGGGATGCGATAACTTCTAGGTATCTGATGTACTAATTTAAAGTACTTGAAGGTCGAGATGGACAGAACTGCTGATGAAGACGCGGGTTCCAGTCCGCTGATGGTCAAAGCTGTTGAATGTGGAATGATATCGGCACTATTGAACCAAGGATGGACCTCACTTGAAAATGGCCTAATGATAAACGGTAATATTGCTCTCATGGAAGAAGGCACCGCCGTGGAGGCAGTTTCTGTGGTATGTAGCACTGTTTCTGCCCAGGAAAGATATTCATGGAATTTACTGGAGCGGTCTATCCTTTAGAAGCTTGAACTTACTCCACCGTCGTTAATGAATTGGAGAATTTTTTTGCAGGGATTACAAATTGAAGAAGACGACCGAATAGTCTTCATTATAGCACCAGATGTTGTTCGTTTTCATAGACTCAAGGTATGGTTATTTTGGGGAAAGTAATTTTTGTTTGCCGAAATTACTTTATGAAACAATGCCTTTAATTTCTGTCTCCTTTAAAGCTTAAATGTCTCATCGGGCTTGTTTTACAGTGCTGTTAACTTTGGAATGTAGAATAATATGTTGATGTAAAGCTTTATTGTTTTCAGTGCTAATATACAGCCTAGCTTTTAGCATTAAAGAAGTGAAGTCTATTGGTTAGGAATGAGACATAATATTCATCCTGAACGTCTCTCTATGCCAAATATTCTTGTAATTAGTTCAAAATTAATTCGTAACTCTGTAATGTTCATCTCAGATAGGAGGTATAAGAAGGGATTTTAGTTTAATTTTACTCTCATGGTCACCTAAATTGAACTTAAATCAATTATCAGGTAACTTATAGGAAATTTGAACCTTCGAATCTTCAGATTGGGGATTCCCTGCGTGCTAGAATTTAGAACTAATTCCATAGAGATTACTGAGAGAGCACATACAGGGTTTCACATCACTTGGTGCTTAAAAGAGTCGTCGTCGTGTCCCACACATTAGATATTTATCGTTTTTCTGAGTTAATCTCTTTTGTGGCGGAAAAAGGATTGTAGGATTGGTAGGAGGTTGGTTTTGAACGGGTGAAGGTAATTCAAGCCCATTTCCAGAGGTCATGATCAATATTCAACAGATCTAGGATTCAAAGAAGAATTTGCAGACTTGTGTGTAAGAATGTGTAATGTTTGTCTAGTGGCCACATTTATTGTTGTATAGCTTTTCATTATGATAAGACATTTTCTATACACAATGAGGCATTATTAGATTATTGGGCATATTATTCTTCATTAACTCACTAATTTATAAAGTGAGTTTATTCCACATTCTTCATAGGATATGAGTTTATCCCACAATCTTTATGGGATATCTTCTCATATCGCTCTAACCTATATAATAGAGGTGAAGGAAGCACACTAGTGCATGTTGGAGAGTTGTATGTGTTATCACTCCAAGAGTCACTCCCTGACTGTAAAGGGAACGAGCTTGGTAACATAAAGCTATTTGGTTGGATGAAAGAATTTGTAGGGTGGATCAATCTATGAACTATTAAGCCTCACTAAGCCAAGACTATGATGAACACATTCCAACAAACAAAGTCCTCTCTGAACAGATCAGATGAATTAAAACCGATATGGGATAGAGAACACTACTGTATCAATAGACTCAGATACACTAAAAGCATATACAAATGGTCAATTAGAGCAGTAAATTATATGTGGGATCTAAATCCACTAATGCAATAAAATAATGGCATCTCTTAGTCATCAAATGAACTATAGAAACTATGAACTTTACAATTCATCCACATATAGAGAAAAGAAATGGCAAGTAATGGAAGTCTGATCAAAATCTGAGAGAGGAAATTCTGCATTCAGATATATACTCAGCAAAAATCTTAGTCTACAGTTTGCTTACAATTCACAAAGGTCGAACCACTGTCATGAAGACCCCCTTTTTCCCCCTACGTTCCCATTTAAATAACAAAAATACATATTGTTGATCATTCGGGTTGTTACAAATTTACAGGGATCAAATCCTATCGACAAACTAAAAATGAAAACAATCTTTAATCAAATGCAAAAAATCAGGAAAAGATGGAATCGAATTCTTTCAAATTTGGATTTGATCCATGTTGACTGTTGACTTAATGCCTGGAATTTTGATTCCAGAACTTTAAAATCTGAAACTAACTGCTGGAGCAAATGTTCTCGAATCTGGACTGTGTAATCAAGAATAATATGGATAACTTTTGCCTCGAAACCTAGAGATAATCCTTTAACCAAGATCCCCTGTTGTCAGATGTGCTTTGTTACTTGTCCATCGAATATTGGAATGCTGCCTGAAATGTTGGATTTGATCCTCTCGTTGTTATTTATATGCTTGAAAATCTGGGGATGACCCTTGACCTGCAAATTTTTCTCCCTGAAATCTGAAGTTTGATTCTTTGATTGCCGATCTCATGGAGAGAATTGTGGATCAAATCTTGAACAAACTCATTGACTTAGCTTTCCATAGTGAGAGATTTAGTATATTCATATAATCTATCTTTGGATGCTTTACTAAATATTTCTTCTCTTCTTTCCTTTGATCTCGAAATACTTCGAAATGCAATACTGTTTCACTCCTTACCACCAATGATCCTAACTCTTTTCCAGGAACATAATTGGTCAAAAGACTAGTTTCTCTCAGAATCCAAGCCTGTAGAAGAAGGTTTGTGCTCTGACCAGTATTAGAAGCAGTCTGTTTCTCTTCTTCAGGAGACAGTGTGTAAACAATAGCAACAAGAATATCCTTATGTTTACTCCAGTCAATGTTCTCTCCCTCTCTAACTGATGAATCAAATTCCTTGCTAGTATCTTCATTTTCGACCAAATTTTCCTTCTTGTCCATAGCACTTGAACCCTTTTTTTTTATGAAATTTATTATTTTGGAGTGGCCTAAAATAAACAAGAGATAGTAATAATTCTGGAGGCTTAGTGACTGATCAGGTGCATTCCTTCACAAGTATCTGAGTATGAATATTGGCATGAATGTAATGACGAAGTGACTGAGCAACCATGACATGACCTCTTTCCACCGTTTCCAAAAATACGAGCTGACAAATAACTTGTCTGACAAACCCATTACTGTTGTCTATGTTGATACTGTTTGCTTTCTCTAGAACATATAACTGGTCTTTATTCCTTCCATAATTCTAGATCTTTTGTCATTTGCAGATATAGATGTTAAAATGGCCAGTTGCCTCAAATATCAATGGAAATCTTTCCCCTTAATCCATTCAGTTGTGACAGAAGATGAAGCAATGGCGGAGCCAAAGTCGAAGGTCTTAAAACACGAATCCACAATCTTTCTAGTCTCCCAATCGACCTTTATCTGCAATTTCATGACATCGCCACAGGCGGGAGCGCCAATTAGACCAGAGCCGACGCATGTGCTCTGATTCAGTCTGTATCTTTAGCTTTTGTTCTGAGCTATGTTTTTCACAATATGCTTCGTGTTAAACACTGCTGCCATGAGTACGCACACTCATATAAAACCCAAGTCTCCGCACACTCATATAAAACCCAAGTCTCTTGCACATAAGGGATGAAAAACATTCTGATAGTGGTGAAAAGTGCACTTCAAACAGGCACCTTGCCGATGACAATTGTTGTAAGGCAACGGATTCCATAAACACCTGCATGCACATTTAAAAATCTTTTAGTGTATGACACTTGGCATGAGTCTACGTTTTGGTTTTATATGCCAGTGCCCTATATCCCACATGCATCGGGCATTTGAAGATTGTGGCCTTTATATGTGCAAATGCTAACATAAGCATTCGATGAGACATGGAATGGTATCGAACTTGGCGCTTGCGTTGGGCTTGTGTGGGTTTATGTGTCGACTTATGAACTCAGAGTTTGTATAGTTGTGGACTTTAGCATATGGATGGTGATATTTAGGTATTAGGATGGTTTAGGAATAGAACACTCGGGCACACACCACTTTTGGTAAAAAGCAAAATAAAACAAATAAAAATTTATATTTTTATTTGATAATATGAAAACATATAAAAGTGAAGGTCTAATGAAACTAATGAAAGTTATTTTCTTCCATGCAGGTTATAAGTCAAAAATCATAGGAGTTTGTGTTAGAATATGAATGGATGTGCTCGTTTTACCATTGACAATATCACTATTGTCACCCAACCATAGGCCGAAGCCACCCTCCGAGCACCTTAACCTTGACAGAGAATCACTCCGGAAGTAAACCCTAGGCTAGATAGCCAAACAAAGGGTAGCGCAACTTTCCCAAAGGATGGCGCATCAACAAGAGCTGATTAGATAGTCCAAACCCTAACCAAGAGATAGTCCAAACCCTAACCAAGAGATAGTCCAAGCCAAACGTGATCTGCTAGCTGCAGCAGCTGCAATGGCAACTCTCCTCCAAACCTGCGCACAAAACTGGGCACTGCAGTGCACACAAGTGCTGCTCTGCAATTCTGAGACTGCCTACTAGAATGAAGACTGGCCTTCTGTATTTATAGTAATTCTGGCTAACTGCTTGGGCCGACTTCTCATTCTAGGTATTTGTTTGTTTAGTATATATTATTTCTTCTGGACGACTTCTTCTCTTGGAGGCTAATAACCTAATACAAATTATCTTCTTGAGCCGACAAGTCTTCTAGGGTTATTAGCCAACTCATTAGGGTTTCTTCTCACTTCCCGGAGTATTCTATTCTCGCCAGGTTTACATGTGGAGGTAAATACCTCTCGTAGCTACCATAATATCAACACTCCCTCCTAGCTAGGGAGGTATTACAGGTAATGGTCTTGAGCACAAATATACCATTCACCCGGTAGCATCAACATAGTTGTATAGACTATCTCATGACTAGATCATGAGCACCATCATCACCATCAGTATCATCAACTGCATCATCTCTCAGAACCATACTCTATCTGAGTAATGATACTCACTCCACAGAGTGACACAAGAGCCATTCTTCTAATCTAGAAGAGTAAATGTTCTGAACCATTTTCTGTCTGGAAAATCTCTGTTCATTGATCATCCATCTAGCTGATAATCATTTTCAACACTGCTAATAGTCTTCAAGTCAATTGGAACAATATCATTCAATAGAACACAACTGTCTCTATCCATAGTAGTACACAACTACAATCCAGTGGTACACTACCACACCAAGTACCACATAGATACTTGATCAAACAGTGGAACACATCCACCATAGTAGTATACATCTACTGTCTAGAAACATACGGTTTTCATAGCAATCATCTGATATCAACTTGCACAGAAACAATGTTATGATATAAAAATGAATCATTTGGTCCATTCTTCCACTCACATCTGTGAGATCTTGGAAGAACATCTTCCCTTAAAAGGTCAAACATCAATGATGAGCTATCTGGACTATTCTTCTCAAGCAAGGAGGAATAACTGTCCTGATTTTTGAGCCTGGACCATTCCCCACCCCGGGCCATTCCTCCGACACTAAACAAAGTGTAACTTGAAGAGAATGAGTCTGCCCTAAGGAACGTCTGTCCCTGATTGCTGAACTTGGACCATTCCCCACCCTGGGCCATTCCTCCGGCACTAAACAAAGTGCAACCTGGAGAGAATGAATCCGCCCTAAGGAATGACAGTTTGGATCGTTTTCCATGTTAACCACAAGAGGAAATGACTGTCCTGCACCAACCTCCAAAACAAACCATTCCTCATGTTAACCACAATGAGAAATCACTGTCCGGTGAGGCGGGCCAGTGTTCTTGAGTAACCCTCAAGAAGAGAGACTGCCCTAGACCACTTCCCATGTTAACCACAATGGGAAGTCGCTGTCTATGGTACATCAACAATCTGGACTATTTTCCGAGATGGAAAATGTCTGTCTGTTAGAAATTTCAATCCACTTTTCGAACTGGAAAGAATCTGCTCATCTCGGACCATTTTTCGAACTGAAAAATGACTGTCCATCAATCAATAATACATCAGTGCTCCTTCCCAACCTGGGAGTCATCTCTTCCTTTTTCAATAAGGAAGTCGTCTCCACGAGCTCCAACTTGAGTATGCAAAACTTTCATCTTGGACAAAAGCTTTACCAAAATGTCTGCTTATCTGCTCATTTGTGGAGATATGTATTGGAGAATCACTTTCTCCTTTCTGGACTTCATCACGGATAATGTAATGCTTGATTTCAAATGTACTTCGGTCTGGAGCATTGGTTTTCTCTGAAGGCTTCATGTAGCTCTGATCAATAAAGTATATCATATCCATGTGGCACTTTTTTTGTCATCATAAGATCTGATTTTCTGAGTAATCATCTTGATACAATATCTTTGTTATAGAAAAATCTTCACCACGCTTCTGCTGTGCACTGGAGGTTCTCCACCAAGTTATCTTCTTCCATCTGCATACAAGGCTCTCTTTTTGGTATGCTTCAAAGTCTTGAGGTTGTTCTTCATACGCTCTTTGTTCAATTGCTCTGGAGAACAGTCTTTGCATTCATCTGATGTAGAACTCCAACCCATGGATATTGCGGATGATATAAAGACTCATGTAGAGGTATGTCTGGTTTATTGGAACAAGTAATCATCATAGTCTTCTCCCTCCATCTGGGAGAACCTCTAGTTCTGGATCTTGCAATGCTTGCATATATACGCTGTTCTTCATCACAACTTTCAGTTCCTCTATTGAGTTTATATTAGGTTGGTAATCTTGTGATTCTTAATACAATGACTGGTTGTTCTGGTTTATCTTCCTTTCTTGGAATCTTCATGTTCTTTCTGATGTTTTTCTTTAGCTCTTGGGTCCGTGGAGTTTCTTATAGATTCCATGCCCTAAAGATTCCACTTCTTCCTTTCATTATAGAATCATGGATGTGGATGGACAACCAGGGATACTTTAAGGCTTCTCTTCGAAGAAGACTTCTTCTGAGGTTGAACTGAACATGTACTGTCTTTCATGGCTGCTACCATGGATATATACTTCATCATCTTCAA
>ML783098.1:417996-437148 GCA_009831015.1 Picea engelmannii
TGTTAGAATATGAATGGATGTGCTTGTTTTACCATTGACAATATCACTATTGTCACCCAACCATAGGCTGAAGCCACCCTCCGAGCACCTTAACCTTGACAGAGAATCACTTCGGAAGAAAACCCTAGGCTAGATAGCCAAACAAAGGGTAGCGCAACTTTCCCAAAGGATGGCGCATCAACAAGAGCTGATCAGATAGTCCAAACCCTAACCAAGAGATAGTCCAAGCCAAACATGATCTGCTAGCTGCAACAGTTGCAATGGAAGCTCTCCTCCAAACCTGCGCACAAAACTGGGCACTACAGTGCGCACAAGTGCTGCTATGCAATTTTGAGACTGCCTGCTAGAATGAAGATTGACCTTTTGTATTTATAGTAATTTTGGCTAACTGCTTGGGCCGACTTCTCATTCTGGGTATTTGTCTGTTCAGTATATATTATTTCTTCTGGTCGACTTCTTCTCTTGGAGGCTAATAACCTAATACAAATTATCTTCTTGAGCCGACAAGTCTTCTAGGGTTATTAACCAACTCATTAGGGTTTCTTCTCGCTTCCCGGAGTATTCTATTCTCGCCAGGTTTACACGTGGAGGTAAATACCTCCCGCAGCTACCACAATATCAATAGTTTGTAGGCCAAAACTGAGAATAAAGGCTCATGAAACTCGATGAAGGACTTGAAGGGTTATGACATAGGAAAATGAGCAAAGGTATTTGATAATTTTTAGCAGAAATTCGATGAAGGCACTTAAAATTTTAAGGGGACATTTTGAGTGCTAACAGTTTGATCTTAATAATCAGAGCATGTTGCAAGGTTTTTAGATTGAATGGATAGGCACGAAAGTTTCCATCCCAGTTGGAGCCAGATGTTAGCTCCTAGAAAATTCTAGTAGCTTGAGTCCTTGCAAGTTTTTGAGTCTTTGAAATTCTTAGTCATCTAGCATGGTGGGTCCCTCAAGGAGCTCTCAGAATTCAGAGGTTCATTATCAACATATGCTCTGTTTTGTTGTCTTTGATTTGATGATTTGATAAAATCCAAATGAATGTGCTTATCAGAAGCATTCCAGACTCTTCTCATCAGTTTTGCAACATTAAATTATGTATGTGACATGATCAGAAACCTTCAATGTTTATCTCAAACATACAAAGTCTCATGAATGGACATTGGCCTTCATTATAAAAAAGGGAGGTAAAAGTACATGTAACTGAGATGAAACTTGACTAATCTTAGTATGAGCAATGATCTATGGTGGTATGTGTTCAGTTGAAGCAAACTTCCAGCTTTCAGCTGAGTTTCAAAGAATTTTGATGTAGTTTTGTGAAAATAGTCACCTACCGGAGTTTGCAACGCAAACTGTCTTTTTTACACTAAGTGCGTTGCAAACTTGTCTATTTTCAACATGGATGAGTTTTGGTCAAAATTCGACTTGGCAAGAGGATTTTTGGGTCAAGTTGGCCACATATATTTGAATATAAGATCACCCCCCATCAAATCATGCAGGTGGTACTTCGTTTCCTCAATGGAAACATTCTAGGGATCAAATCCTAGAATGTAGGAATGTGACTAGATTTGGAAATTTGTATTTTCCTGTTTTAGTCATGTTCTTTGGAGATAGATTCTGATGAGATGGAAAGATATTTTTGGAAAGTGAGAGAGGTTTTTCACAAGCACGAGCTCCTCTTCAAAAACCTCGCTCAGTTTTCCAACAGTTGTTTGGATTTGGGAGATATAGGTGAATCTTTGAGAGGCATACTTCCATAATTTTTATACTCTGTTTTTTCCAGCCACCTCACAAATTCGAATTTGAGTTGGATATCTTTAGTAATCTAAAGATAGGTAAAGAGGTTATAAGATCCATTTATTTTGGATCTAGATGAGCATGTAATCTCTATAAAGAGGACCAAAGGGAGGAGCTAAAGAGGGTTGGATTTTGAGGATTTGACAGAACCCTTTTGTAAAAGATTCCTTGAATGCATATTGGAATATAAGCTTTTTCACTGTATATGTTCAGACCTTCATTTATTTAACCTTTTATGTACCTGTGTATGAATGTTTATGTAATGTCCCCACTTTGGGACATCATCACAGTGCAGGGGCTTATGGTGACCAGAGTAGCCAGATGGGTGTTATAGCGAGTACAGGGGTTATTGAGAGGCATTGTGAGGTCCAACTTGCATTTCTCATCATATCTCATCATTATGAGCCATTCCGCACATGTTGGCTTTGGTTCCGTTGCATTCCGATGATTTCCATGATTTTGACTATTTTGAGCTATAAGTCAATTAAATTCACTGAAGAAGTCATTTTGGGCACATTACTTGGAGGAACCTCTCAGTGTAATAGCTCATTGGAATCGGGAGGAGCAACACTACAGGATGGGATGGCTAGAAGTGACCTTCAGTGGCCAGGGAAGCCACAAGGAGAAATAAGGAGCTTTTTAGAGGTAAAAAGGTTAATTAATTAATTAAAGTGATTTAATTAATTAATTAAATATTAATAAAATGAAAGTCACTTTGGAGGGACAAGGTGAGCCAAAAAGTATAAAGGAAGTATGACTATCTTTTGATATCTGGCTTTTAGCTAGTGAGCCCATCATTGGGGGTTTTGAGGGTTTTGACTTAACAAACACTAGAGGACGATTCGGTGGTGAAAGATTCCACCTAGCTTGTCCCAAGCTTGGTCTCGGAGATGCAATACTCTCCCACACCATTCTAGTTCCAGATCTACTCAGTTGTAGGAGGATTCTACATCAGTTGTAGGGCAAAGAGAGAGAGGGCGCACCGACTAGGGTTTCCAACAAGAGGGGCGCACCATTCATTGAGGGAGGATTCGTCCTAGCTGAGGAGAAGTGATTTCGGGAATTCCAGGTATTGGGTTTTCCTTGTAGGTGTCCTAGCATCATTCTTGGTGGTTTCTGGAGGCATTTTAGTGGCAGGTTTATTTGTATTGACAGTGGGACGATTTCCCAAGAGGAGGGCGCACCATTATTTGGAGGGTAGCTAGATCTAATGATCTAGCCAGTATATTGATGATTTGAGCACTTGGGTATTCATTGCCATGCCCCGATCTATCATTCTAGTGGATTGGTGGAGCTGTTGGAGGTCTCTAGGAGAGAGGCTGAATTATTAGGGTTTCAATCATCTAGTGGGGTGCACCATTTAGTGGAGGAGTTCAGATCTACAGGGTTTGAGAGGGATCTTGGAGATTCGGGCACCTGGGTTGTTCTTGCCATCACCCGATCTACTGTTTGGCATCTTTCTTGAGGTGATTGGACATCTTTGGCACCAGGGCCGAATTGTTGAGGAGCTTTAGCTATCCAGCAAGACGTGGCATTGGTCTTCATCTCTTATCCAGCCTTTGGAGGCTTATTTTGTATTATCGGGAGCCTTTTGTAGCATCTCTATTATCTATTTTCATAGCCATCTGTTGAGCATTCTTGATCGGCATCTCCATTGTAGCAGGTTCTTTTATCTTATGAATAAAAGAAGATTTGAGATGTTTTGGCTTGTCTATCATATTGCATATGGTTGAGGTATGTTCCATGATTGTATCTTCTTGTTATTTGCTGCAACACACATGTAAACACATCAGTAAACCCTAAGGCCGAAATCAAGAGGCCATCCTACAAGAAAATACATCTAAACAAGTAGATCAACAAAGTGTTTGACGAAATACCTCACTCAGAAAAAGTTTTAAAAAGACATCAAAACCGTGATGATCCTGGCACAATGGCTTGGGATCATTACAGTGGTATCATAGCTTAGATTCCTGCCAACCAGTGGGAATTAGCACATACAGACAGAGCCATAAGGAGAGATGGATAGGATGTGCCTTGAGATATCATGTTTGGAGATCATTTATCACGGCCTTAGCGAGGAATTTAAGGCTATAATAACCTTCCCACAATATGTAGCCTATAGAAATCCCCATTGGAGCGAAGAGGATATTTTACATGGGATCATCATAGCAGATAGAAAGAGAAAAGAAGCAGCTATATGGTGGGAAGAACAGAGAGACCCCACGCCCATTAGGAGCACACAACCTTGCCACTATTGCAAGGGGCCGTGGGAACCAGATCATAGGTGCAAGGGTAAGGATCAGAAGCACACTATTGAGGCACACTATGACAATGATGATGAGATGTGTGAGGATGGAGCGATAGACGCTGATTTGGGACAGTCTGATGATGATAGTGACTCTTGCACAGAGGCTAGTGATAGTGACTCTTGTACAGAGGATGATGCTACTAGCACACTTGAGGAGAATGATGACCCTTGTATAGTGGATAGGCAGCTGGATGGACAGGACGATAGCACCAGTGTCTCAGCAGACATGTCACATACCATTGATGACCTTACGCCTCAGCAGAGTGGTGACACTAGTGAGTCACACGTGTTAGCACCTAGAGATGATGAGCTTCCTATGATGGGCGTGACACATATGTCATCCTTCCAGACACCCTTGATAGCCACGTCACATGAGAAGGTCAGTGGCATGTCAAATAGGGTTGAGGAGCCTTGTGTGAGGGATGCACACCACAGACATGTAGATCCATCGATCCAGGAGGAGATACAGGGAGTACAGACAGATCAGCCAGAGGAGAGTGAGTCACAGTTTTTAGAGACTCCATTAGTTGAACAGATTGTGGAGACTGACAGGTTGATGGAGCACTCACTTCCAGGATCGACCTGCATTGAGGAGGATGCACTCTTTAGCAGTCAGGATGACCATAGCACGTGTCTAGATACATCTATATGGGATCTAGGCGTAGAGGATAATAGTAGGTTGAGTGCACAGGAGGATACTGCTGCTCATACAGGATACATTGTGATTCGGGTAGAGATAGCATCTAGTAATGGGGTGCAGTGGCGTATAGGAGTACCCAACAACACAGTAGACAATGGGTAGTTCAACACGTTATTTTATGCAGAGAGTGTCTTTGGGGACTCTAGAGTTGAAATTAGCAGGACTGACAGTGGCTGTGAGGGATATGAGGTGGCACCTCAGCATGACCATGATCAAGAGTCACACCACTTAGTAGCACAATTGAGATTCAGTGAGGATATGATCATGGCAGCCACTAGGCGCAGTGATGACATGCATACATTGATGGCAGATTATTGTTGGAGAGCGTCAGTGGCACATGGTAGTGTAGATGAGGGATTTGACATGGATGACTTTCATAATCTCAGGGAGATAGTATCTATGATGAGGACCGATTACTAACAGTTGTTGACTGACAGGGACTACCTATTGAGGATTGGTGAGATGTATCATGAGGCTCTGAGGGAGTAGGAGTTGGAGATGGATCGACTTACTAAGGAGTTGGATAGCACTCGAGGATTCTTGAGAGGCACACAGACCGCCCTTCAAGAATCAGAGTCTAGGACAGATGAGTCTCTTGAGGAGATCCGTCAGAGATCCACTTCATCTGTCTTAGTGGACACTCAGATGTATCAGTCAGTCACGTTGATAGAGGATGTTGATGATCTAGCATAGGAGCACCAGTTGATGGAGGACACTTCCATTTGTGTCTTGAGAGTGGTTGATCTCCATATAGAGGTTGATCCAGGCTTCCAGCAGTACGCCCAAGATTTGTGATGCAGCATGAGTCTATAGGAGATGACATGAGTATGTCGGAGCATACAATGATGAGTGATAGCTCACAGAGACGTGCCGAGATGTATGATGGGATTCAGAGGGGTGTATTGACTTGCAGGGAGGAGACACACTTAGGGGAGCATGCAGATACCACTCCTTTGCAGCAACACATGTATATGAGAGAGCACCTTCACCATATCAGCAGTTGCATGAGAGATGATAGATGGAGGTTGGTTGACCAGTAGTTGGAGGAGTTACTTCCGGTTGTACTGGATGTTGGGATTCGGTGATGACCACAGGAGAGCATCTATCATGGATACCGATGGACGAGATTCTGGTCGAATCCTTGGGATTGACCTAAGCATGTGACACCTCCCAGTCCTACAGTCAGTTGCAGATGTTTCTATTAGCCTGTCCTGACACTTTTATCATGGACAACAACATGAGGAGGGATAGGCCGTTGCTGAGGGCATGGAGAGTGAGTAGGCCGAGACTACATGATAGGAGTACTTTTACGGCATACAACAGGTTAGAGGTGGACCGTGTTAGACAGATAGTTGAGACTTGGTGCGTGATGGTGAGCATCATAGACCAGGTGATGACAGATGAGCACAGAGGGCTTCCGACAGTGATCAGTTTGACACAGGAGCAGCTAGCAGAGACTGGAAGTGATAAACTTCCAAGTTTGCCATGGGATCCGGGAGTTCACTTGGTTAGCAGGATGTTTCACTACATGACGACCCAGGTTGCATTAGAGAGCCACACACTCCACCTTGAGTTGGTTTGGAGTGGGCCTGCAGGTACTTGTCCTATGGGGCGAGACCTTTTCTCCCTCTTGATCATCATGATAGGGCATGGAGATGTTTGGAGTTGGACAGGTACTTCTTCTACAGAGGTGTCTTTACTGATACAGTTTCTGGACAATAGGTCCAATGGTCACATGTATTTCAGCTGGAGGACCCAGGAGAGGAGGATTCCAGATGTATGCAGGGGGCAGGCAGTCATGGTCAGAGTAGTGTAGGGCCAGCAGGGTGATCTTCGACAGAGGTTATCATGGGACCCAGGGATTGTAGGATTGAGCATTTCACTGACTGACAAGGGAGAGTGGACAATTGCAGGGGAATGTTATTCTAACTTTCCATTGAGCTTCGGTGTTGAGAGGAGCGCATCGCTTGCGGGTGTCTCACGGAGGTCTTGCAGCACCTCATTCGGGCATCAACATGAGTAGTTGCTGGAGGCCATATGGATCTCGATAGAGACTTGGAGGATGGATTCATTCCAGGATGAGGCCATGTGTTGTATGCAGGAGACTCCCGGAGTTGGTATATTTCAGGGTTATACTTCCCAGGGGCTAGCAGTTCATGACTTGACATGGGACCTAGGGGGCAGAGTGTATGAGTGTTCATCCTTGGATGGGTTCTACTGTGTATCCCACAGGTGGACATGGGATCCTGGTATTTTATTTGAGTGGATTTGTGTAAATTCTAACCTTGTACAATATCTACTGCAAACTGATATTCAGAAAAGAACAGAAAAGATACAATGGCAAATACAAACATTACACAGAGATTTTTCACCTGGAAAACTAGCATATATTATATTGATACACATTGTGTTACATTGTTTACAATACAATATACATATAGGAGCCAGCGGCATCCAAAACCCTAACCCAATGACCTGGATTAGTCCAAAACACTAATTCCTTAACCGGAAATAGAAAACCATCGGCAAAAACCATGTGCCGAAAACCACCTAATATCATGTGGTCCCGGAAATATGTCGGCTCGAAACCGGCGAAAATATGTCGGCCCAAAATTGTTTTTTCGGGGGCGCTGCCCCCGAACCCCCGCGCGGGGGGCTCCGCCCCCCTGCACCCCCCAAGGGGGGGCCTAGTGGCCCCCCCTCTTACCCCCCTGCGCGCCCGACGCAGGCGCTCAGACACTACTACACATGCAAAGAATATAACACATACCCAACAATTTGGTTATTGCTTGAGGACAAGCAATTTTCTAGTAGGGAGGACTATAATGTCTCCACTTTGGGACATCATCACAGTGCAGGGGCTTATGATGACCAGAGTAGCTAGATGGGTGTTATAGCGAGTACAGGGGTTATTGAGAGGCATTGTGAGGTCCAGCTTGCATTTCTCATCATATCTCATCATTATGAGCCATTTTGCACAAGTTGGCTTTGGCTCCGTTGCATTTCGATGATTTTCATGATTTTGACTATTTTGAGCTATAAGTCAATTAAATTCATTGAAGAGGTCATTTTGGGCACATTACTTGGAGGAACCTCTTAGTGTAATAGCTCATTGGAATCGGGAGGAGCAACACTATAGGATGGGATGGCTAAAAGTGACCTTCAGTGGCTAGGGAAGCCACAAGTAGAAATAAGGATCTTTTTAGAGGTAAAAAGGTTAATTAATTAATTAAAGTGATTTAATTAATTAATTAAATATTAATAAAATGAAAGTCACTTTGGAGGGACAAGGTGAGCCAAAAAGTATAAAGGAAGGCAAGGGCCTCTACTCATTATTCAGGTATGACTATCTTTTGATATCCGACTTTTAGCTAGTGAGCCCATCATTGGGGGTTTTGAGGATTTTGACTTAACAAACCCTAGAGGACGATTCGGTGGTGAAAGATTCCACCTAGCTTGTCCCAAGCTTGGTCTCGGAGATGCAATACTCTCCTACACCATTCTAGTTCCAGATCTACTCAGTTGTAGGAGGATTCTACATCAGTTGCAGGGCAGAGAGAGAGAGGGCGCACCAGCTAGCATTTCCAGCAAGAGGGGCACACCATTCATTGAGGGAGGATTCGTCCTCGCTGAGGAGAAGTGGTTTCGGGAATTCCAGGTATTGGGTTTTCCTTGCAGGTGTCCTAGCATCATTCTTGGTGGTTTCCGGAGGCATTTCAGTGGCAGGTTTATTTGTATTGACAGTGGKACGATTTCCCAAGAGGAGGGTGCACCATTATTTGGAGGGTAGCTAGATCTAAGGATCTAGCAGGTATTTTGATGATTTGAGCACTTGGGTATTCATTGCCATGCCCCGATCTATCATTCTAGTGGATTGGTGGAGTTGTTGGAGGTCTCTAGGAGAGAGGCTGAATTATTAGGGTTTCAATCATCTAGTGGGGTGCACCATTCAGTGGAGGAGTTCAGATCTACAGGGTTTGAGAGGGATCTTGGAGTTTCATGCACCTGGGTTGTTCTTGCCATCACCCGATCTACTGTTTGGCATCTTTCTTGAGGTGATTGGACATCTTTGGCACCAGGGCCGAATTGTTGAGGAGCTTTAGCTATCCAACAGGACGTGGCATTGGTCTTCATCTCTTATCCAACCTTTGGAGGCTTATTTTGTATTATCGAGAGCCTTTTGTAGCAGCTCTATTATATATTTTCATAGCCATCTGTTGAGCATTCCAGATCGACATCTCCATTGTAGCAGGTTCTTCTATCTTATGAATAAAAGAAGATTTGAAATGTTTTGGCTTGTCTATCATATTGCATATGGTTGAGGTATGTTCCATGATTGTATCTTCTTGTTATTTGCTGTAACACACATGTAAACACATCAGTAAACCCTAAGGCCGAAATCAAGAGGCCATCCTGCAAGAAAATACATCTAAACAAGTAGATCAACAAAGTGTTTGACGAAATACCTCACTCAGAAAAAGTTTTAAAAAGACACCAAAACTGTGATGATCCTGGCATAATGGCTTTGGATCATTACAGTTTATTACATTTATTCCATGTTTATTCAGTGATTGATAAAGTCTTTTGTCATTGCATTGATAGACAAGACTTACAAGTACTTTTACTTATTATAGCTAGCCTTTCATATGTACTCTTGGTGTATGCGATTTGCTGGTATGATAAGTATTCTTCATCCATATCAATCCTTTTAAAAAACCATCTGAACAGTACAATTGAAGGCCCTATCTGTCTGAGTGTATTCATGTATGTCTTGAGTAAGTGAGTTCAAGAACAAATCAGTCAATTTGATCCATTTTTATACCTTTACATTGAGTTATTGATTAAGTTACCAAGCTCACTCGAGCTACAACCTAGAGTGACTCTTGGAGTGATAACAATATGGATCCTATTTGAACTTAGCTATTTTAATTGGGAGAGTTATTTGAAGAATAGAAGGCCTTGCTTCCATGGATGTTTCCCCACCTTGGGGTTTTACCACATAAATTCTCTTGCCCTCTCTTATTTTCATAGATTTACTTTTCTGGTTTGATGCTTCCCATAGGAGTTTAGATAGGATAGATATTGGTTGTATGTTTCTACATAGTTTTCTTGGTATTTCATTGTGAACCTATGAGAGAATGTTGCAAGCCTATGTAAATTGGAAAGCAAATTTCCATTTCAATCCTAAAGTTCGAAGTTGAACTAGATCATCAAATGGATGTAAGTGTAGTAAGGGTAGAGAAGATGGAGTCTGCATGCCAATTTTTGTTATGAATGTAAAGGGTTTTGATTTGATCCATGCACTATTCATGTAATGAGGATGATAAGTTTGTAACTTTTCCTAGAATTAATAATCAAGATTGTGATTTATGTTGTTGCATTCACTTGTGTTTTCTTTTGTTTATTTTTGTGCTTTTTGACCATGCAACATGTGATTGCATCAATTGGCATCAAAGAAGGAAGAACTTGTTGTGAGGACGACTCTATCCAAGGAGATTATTGCGTAGAATTGTCAAGGGAGAGAGACAACTTCGGCATTGGGACTAGGTAGATATTGTCCATATTTGCAAAGTGAGTTGTCGAAAAGAGAGAAGAGATTGACATGCAGGGGAATGAATGTGAATTAGGGTAGGAGAATGTTGAAATTAGTGCAGTTGCAAGAGCCATTCTCCAGGAGGATGGCATAAGACCCTAGCTTAGGACTAGGGCCCCCAGTACACTCATGGGGTTTCTTGGTTTGAGACTAAGCAGTGGGATCCATGGCAAAAGACCCTAGTGAGGTCCCCCAGTATATGACTAGGGTTCTTGGTTTAGGACCAAGCAGTAAGTCCCCAGATGTGTTTTAGGGCCCCTAGATGTGTTCCGGGGAATCCTTGCTCGGTGCTTGGATTGATCCTTGGATGTGTTCCTTGGTGGTTGATGTAAGTCCCTAGATGTGTTCTAGGGCCCCTGGATGTGTTCCAGGGAACCCTTGCTTAATGCATGGGTTGATCCTTGGTCTTGTACATTGGTGGATAAGACCCTAGATGTGTTCTAGGGCCCCCAGATGTGTTCTGGGGCACCCTGGTCTTGGACCAGGTAGATCTTGGTGAAATACCAAGATGTGATGATGTGTGATCCTCTTCCTCTCTCCCAGGATGGTCCATGAGACCTAGGAGTGGCTAAGAAGATGGACATGACCACATTGTTGATGTGCCCTCTTATGCAGTGATGATAAAAGTTTATAAGTCATTATGAGACTTATGTGGACATGTTTTGCCATTGTAGACCCCCTTGACTTTGTCTTAAAGTTCCTCCTTGTTTGTTGTCTTGCTTTCCCTCTTGTTTTATGTGGTGGGGGGTTTTTATAATTTACTTTGATTTAATTGACATTTAATTAATATTTATGTTAATTAAATTGTCATTATTTAATTAATTTTATAATAGCCCTAACCCCTCTCCCTAGCTATAAAAGGAACCCTTCCCTCTAGCATTTTTACAAACACACTCACTCCTCACTCTCCTATTGCTGTGACTACCTCAGTTACTCTCTCTTGGTGATGGTGCGACCTCTCCTTTGGATTATCTGTTTCAGATATGAGGTGATTTACTTGGACTTGTTGTTGACCAGGAGCTTCTTCCTTTTGTCTGTTGGTGTATGAGGTGCCTGTGGTGTCTCCCTTGGCTGCCGTACTTGTTTATTAGTGCCACAGACCTAAGTACAGGTGTCGCGGCCCCTCTTCTGGGATGCCATACTTGTGTATAGGTGTCGCGACCTCTCCTCTTGGCTGCCGCTCACTGAGTGTTGATTTTTCAGTAGGAAAGGTTTAAGCATGAGGTTCATTCCAATTTAGCATTATACTTAAACCATAAACAATTTTATTGCAGCAACCAAGATCAGAAGAAGAAACCCCATGCACAAGTACACAAGTATCTTGGGAAACCCTTCTCAACAAGGGAAGAAAACCCAACCAATCCTTTTCTATATTCTCCAAGAGAAAGACCTCCACCACCAAGAAAACCTAGCACACAAAAGGGTTCTCACAAACCTTAGAAGACTAGCGCCTAAGAGAGGTGCGCACTTTTCCCAAGAAGATGTACTTGCTGAAATTTCCAAACTCACACTTTAGATATGATTCCTCAATGGGGAATTTACCTTTACTTATATTAGATTGAACTTGTCAACATAAATGTCTATTGGTACAACAGGGTCGACCTCAATAACTCATAATATAATTAATAATTACCAGATTAATTATCTTTTACATTAAGGTGGGGCCGACCTGTACCCTTTACATTACAATTAGGGTTACAGGTAAGTCTGACTCTTGAACAATATAGTAAGGGATCTCATACACCCACTAGTGCTCAACCACTAGGGGAACATCCATAGGGATGTCCATATCTCTATCTCACTGCGTCTCACAGGAGAACCACACTCACTAGTGCTCAACCACTAGGATCACGTTCACCTGTGCTCATCCATAGGCACGTCCAACTCAATAGATCTTCTTTCCCATTGCATTACACATGAGAGTCATCTGGAGTTCATCATCTCAACTCTCTGCTCATAGGAGGATAATACATCGTTTTCATCTCTGTCTCAGAACGATGCACCCAGCTCATGGGAATTCACACGTTCACCTATGCTCAACCACAGGTACGTTTAACTCAACAAATCTTCTTTCTCACTTAGTTACACAGGAGAATCATTTGGAGTTCATCTCGACTCTCTGTAAGGAGGAGGTCAACACACCGTTCCAGTTCTTTCTTAGATAGGAACCACACACCCAACTCATGGGCTCTCTCTCAGGTTTACTCAATCAGTCTGTGTCCTGGAGGATGTCTCACGAAGCTGTAATCATCAACACCGAGTTGGGGCTCCTGTGGATGTTTTCTACTTGTTGTCCCTTTTGTGGGAGTTTATCCCTGTGCTGTCTATCTTTTCTGTGGAGGATTTGTTGTCCCTGTTGTGGAGGGTCTTGCTGTTTCATTTGTGGAGGTTTTTGTTGTTCCTATTTTTGAAGTTTTGCTGTCTCATCTTGTGGAGTAATTGTTGCTGAGTTCTTCAGTCTCAGCTGTGGACATCATACTTCTCCTTCCCTTGCTTGTGGTCTATCCTTTGGAAAACTATCCTTCAATCCATATGATAGAGATCAAACCCTAGAGGTTTGATCCATGAACCTTAAACTAATTTTCTGAGCATATTAAAGAGGTCTACATCCACACGTGACAGGTACATTCTTCATTGGCCAAGAGGTAAGCTAAAGTTTTTTTTTGCACTCAGAAATTTTATTTATGTTCATAATTTAATTCAGATCTGTTTATGTCTTTTCTTAAATGTGATGATCTAGTGAACATAATTTAAAAGCATAGTTGTTTTCTCTATTTTTCCCTAAATCTAACATGGTTTTAGAGCTTAGGGCGTGAAAAGAGCTCAAGAATTCCAGACTTGAGCCTGCGTAGATCCACAAACAAACCTTGGACAAACCGCTTGTAATAGCTGCACAACCCGAAGAAACTCCTCAACTCTGTCACGCTCCTGGGCGTTGGCCAATCCAGAATGGCCCTGATCTTCTCCTGGTGTACCTGCACCCCCTGTGCACTGATGATGTGGCCCAAGTAATGTAGCTTTGTCATACCGAATTCACACTTGGACTCTTTGGCGTATAGTGACTGCGCCTCCATGATGCTCAATACCTCATCCAGGTGCCTCATATGCTCCTGCCATGTCTTTCTGTAGACCAAGATGTCGTCGAAGAAAACCAATATTGATTTCCTCAATTGATCCTTGAATATGTGGTTCATGCAAGACTGAAATGTAGCCGGTGCATTGGTTAGCCCAAATGGCATAACCAGAAACTCGAAATGTCCAAAGTGACACCGAATTGCCGTCTTCTCGATGTCTTGCTCTCGGATGCTGATCTGATGATACCAAGAGCGTAGATCAATCTTTGAGAAGAAATCTTCCCCATGCAGTTCATCCATCAACTTGTCAATGTGAGGGATAGGATACCGGTTCTTGATGGTTTTCTTGTTCAAGGCCCGGTAATCAATGCACATCCTCATGGTACCATCCTTCTTCAAAACAAAGACAATTGAAGAGGCGAATGGACTGCTACTCGGTCTGATGTGTCCCATCTCTAGTAATTCCCAATTGCTTTCTCTATCTCATCCTTGAATCTCCTAGGATGATGATAGGGGGTGTGATCATCGGTTTGGCCCCCTCCTCCAACTCAATGGTGTGCTCAAACCCCTTGTCAGGTGGTCTCCTTGGTGGAATCGACCCAAAAACCTGCTGATGTCGTCCCAACAAATTCCTGATCTCTGTATGATACTGTTGTCGACCCTCTGAATCCTTCCGCGTAGTGATCAAGCACTCTGCGCATATGCTACCTCCCCATGTCTGAATATCCTCTCCAACCTCTTGGTTGAAACTATCCTGGGTGCTCTTGTTGACATGCCTCTCAGAACAACCTTCTTCCCATCATGGTCTCTGAACCCCATCTCTAAGGTTTGGTAATTGGTGGTGATTTTGCCCAAGGTGATCATCCACTGGACTCCCAATACCACATCTATGTCAGATAGGTCAACCACATAAAATGTGTCTCTCACTGTGTAGTTGCCTAACTTTATCTCCAAGTCCGGAACTTTGTCTAGACACTCAACTATATGGCCATTTGCTACTGCAACATCAAACCCCTCAAACTCCTCTGTCTGAAGTGCCCGTCTCGATAACAATGAAGCGTCAATGAAGTTGTGGGTGGCCCCACCATCTATCAAGGCAATTGCCCATTACCTCTGAATAGTCCCTCTGATCCGAAGGGTATCATACTTGGGAACACCAATAAGGGTCGCTATGACTCCTCCCTTTGCTAGTTTCCGTCTGTTAGCCTGCTCAGGAGGCTGTGGAACTACTGGTGGGTGGGTCCCTATCGGTGTCGGTGGTCTACGAGGAGGTTTCTCTTCTGCCTGTGCTGACTCCTCCTCTGAGCTAGTGGATCCACTGCCCCACTCCTCCTCCTCACTGTCGAAACTGTCTACTGCCACCTCAATATAATGAATCTCTCCCTTGCCCATGCACCTGTGGCCTGGGACCCAAGGGTCTCTACAGTTGAAGCAAAGCTTCTTCCTCATCAGCTCTAGGCTCGTCTCATCATCCAACTTCTCCTTACCCCTCCATTCTCTCTGGAATGGCTTCCTGTCTCGATCCTTCTGTGGTACGAAGGGTTTGGAAAAGGGTTTAGTCTTTGGCACTGAGTTTGCCAAATCTCGAGTGTGTAGGATGGCATCCTGCAAGGTGTGAGGCCTGTATGCCTTCACCCATCCTCTCAAAGGCTCTGTTAGTCCCTCTGTGAATAACATGATCAGCCTGGGCTTTGATATATCTGTCATTGCCACTGCTACCCGCAGAAATTCCGTGATGAAAACCTCTATTGTGCCAGTTTGTCTCAACTGGGATAGATCCCTGAAGTGGATCTCGAGATCCCTCCTGTCAATCTTGTCCATGAGTCTCTCTGTGAACTCCCTGTAGGAGGTGATATGACTGTGACACAATGTCACCAATCCATGATGCCACCACTCGTGTGCCTCACCCTCCAAGTGTAGGGTAGCGAAATTGATGGCCTCTGTCTCGGTCATCTGGTTGAGCTTGTAGTATGTGTCTAGCTTTTGTACCCAAGCTCTGGTGGTGCATTTGGATTATCTGTCAAAAAAAGGTATGGTGAGTTTACCAACTTTTCAGATGAAATCAATATTATGCCCCTGTTGCTGCTGCTGTCCTCCTCTCTGTGGCTCTTTGGGGCGGTTCCTGAGTTTGAGTCCACAATACTTGACCAGGGTCGTGTCCTGATGGAAGTCACGACCCAATGTTGCATACTCCCTCCTATACTCTGGAATGTCCTCCGCCTGAGTGGGCGGTCTCTATGCTATCGGATGCTGTATGGTGCTGCTACTGGGGGTGCCCTCTGGAAACTAGGGAACAATGGCCTGGGAATCCTACTCAAAGAGGTGTATGTGTGAGTAGGAGATCGGGGTCTACTGCCTGCCCTTGAGTTCCCCTGTGTTGCATGTGGGGCTTGTGTGCCCGGGGTGCCCACTATGGCCAATCTATTAGCCATTTGCACCAAGGACTGAGTCATGGCCTGTTGACTGACTACCAGATTGCCGAGTACCTGCATGAAGGCTGCATCTGGGTCCATGGGGGCCTTACCACTGCCCTCTAGTCTCTCATATCTGTCTCCTAACATCCTCTCTGCCTCATGCTCAGCCTCTTGCTCTGCCCTTCTCTCTGCTTCCCTCTGTGCCTCTTCCTCTGACCTGGGAGGAAAAGGAGAAAAATCAGATCTTGGTATTCCCTCCTTGCGTCTGTTGTAAGTGACATATTCATCACCTACGTGCTCATGACCCCCTGGGTCCTCTGCTGCACTCATCGTCTTTAGTCATAGGCTGGCAGGACTAAAGCTCTGATACCATTGTAATGTTCTTGACTTGCTTGACTTGGCTAGTCTAGGAAACTCTGTTAATGTGTGTGTAGGATTAATTGTTTACAACATATAAATGAGCATTAAAATAATAATGGCGACAAAAGATTGCAAAGCTTATATTATGAAATCTCCGTGGAGTACAAATGCCGAATGTGGCTGAATAAAGTAAATCACTCGGCTAGATCAATGACAAAAGGATCTTAACCGGAATACAATAGCAACTAAAACAATAATACCCGATAATCGAAGAATGTTGTGGAATGCAATGGATGAGATGAAGAACTGTTGCGGATATGACAGCTCGTACGACAACTGCTACAGGTTTGGAAAGTTCGCTCTGGTGGCTATACCTCTCGGAAATGCCTGAAAAATGTCCCAAACAATGCGCCCTGCTCTGCCTCACAGTCCGGGTGACTGTACAGACCTCAACTGGTGTATCTGGTCCCCGAATGGATCCCCCCCGGTTGAAATGCACCCCTTTTACTCTAGAAAGCTGCGCCCTAGTGATTCCACCGTCGGAATCGGCTGATGTGTGTCTCAAACTGATCGCCCAGGTCTACTTTGAAATGGGTTGGAAGAATTTCCATTGATTTGAACTGATGTTCGCTCGGGAATCCCGAATGTGTCCTCCCCAAGTGTCGCACTCCCAATGTCCGGAAAGTGCGCCCCAGATGATTCCTCTGTCGGAATCTGACAAGGAACCATGAAAAAGATGCGCCTTGCCTTCCTCTCAACTTTGTCGGAGGGGAATCTCTGAACTCTCCTTGAAAGGAACAAGTTGACCCACTGAACCTCCTCAGAAGTTGCGTCCTCACCCTGAATGAGTGCACCCTTGCTGCTGCAACTTGCGAAACTGCTACTGAAGATCGATGGAAGATCTGTGTGACCTCCCTAGTGACTAGGGTGTGTCTCTCAACACCGAAATCAACCACTGGTTTATTCCTCCTGGAACCCACTGAGCTACCTCTCCTGAGATTCACCTCTCTCCTCAATGACAAGTCAAAATCTACATAATGATGAATTAGGTCGCTGAACCTTCTCTTATAGCTGCTCGAAACCCTAATTCGCTGTTGACTTCTAATTTTAGCTCGTCTGTTCTATTTTTAGCTCAAATTGTCTTAAAAGCGCTTTTAGCCACTTTTAGCTCAATGTCATTTTCCGAATATAACACCTTTGACTGGAGTGACCTCTAGTAACCCTGTTTACCCCTTTATGGCCCTAGCTATAGTCTAACGGGGCGGTTTAGACCATTAAGCCTCTTCTTTGGAGCTCCTATTTGGAAAGGGACATTACAGTCCTCCCTTCCTGAAATTGCTTGTCCTCAAGCAATACCAATCCAGGGTGTTGCAACACTTTCTCACTCTCCCAAGTAGCGTCCTTTACTGGAAGCCCTCTCCATCTGATCAAACACTCTTTGATGACCCTGCTCCTCAGTTTCCGCTCCCGGAACTCCAGTACCTCCTCCGGAACCAACTCCAACTGTCCCTCCTCATCCAATGGGGGAAGCTCCTCTGATGTGCTAATGAATTGCCCCACTGACTTTTTGAGGAAAAATACATGGAACACGTTATGAATCTTGCTCCCCTCTGGAAGCTCTAACTCGTAAGCAACCTCGCCTACTCGACGCATGATCCTGTAAGGGCCATAAAATCAGGGCTTGAGCTTCTCAGCTCCACTCTTCTTCAGAGATGATTGTTTGTAAGGTTGGAGTCTCAAGAAAACCGCATCCCCAACCTCAAATATGTGCTCTATCCTGTGCCTGTCCGCACTCATCTTCTGTCGGTTCTGTGTCGTCTGTAGGTTCTATTATCGCACAGTTTGTACCTGGATGTAATGGAAAGGTAAATGGAAGGCAAACAGACGTAACTGGAGACTATCCTATCACTGTCACCTCAATAGGATAACTCTTTCTATTTAGGGTGGTAGGCCCAGGGGAGATGTCCCTGGTGACCTGGGGTTTTGAGAAGGCAAAGGTTTAAGGCTAAGTCAAAGTTTCCCCCTCACAAATCACCACCGATCAGAAAGTCCGGCTAAACATCCAATAAAGATAAATAACAACCAGAAATGTACCTGCCCGGAACAAAGCAACAAGAAACTATATTTGCAAGGTCACTTGCTGGTTAGTACTTCATATAATTGGACTTTCTCAAATAAGCAATTGACTAATATTATTGATGAAGCAATCAACGATGTATAATAGCAATAATCAAAATGTGTTGCTTCACAATAAATGCTTTTAAATAAGCTTCACAATCACAATATCAACATTCATTAGAAGCAAAGACTACTACGCTTTAGCCAATCTTTCAATTTCTTTAAAGAAGCATGAAATGCTGCAAGGTATAATTATAAATCAAATGGATAATGGCAGCAATAGGGTTAGTAGGTTAGGGTTAGAAGGTATTAGTAATTGTTCAAAGGTATTGGATGTTTTGAAGTTTGGGATCAAGGCACTCAAACATAAAGGTTTTAGATCAGTGCATTCATAGGGAAAATGGAGTCAAAGATAGTGGCAAGAGTTGAAGGAACAATATGATAATAATAGGGCCAAAGACAAGAGGAAATTGATGGTGAAGTGTTGATAAGCCAAGGCTTCAACCATCAAACCCTAGGGGAAAACGACTCACTAAGGTGTAGTAACCCTAGGCCTTAGTGCGTTTTCCTCCTTCTTTAGCTCAATGACAAAGTAAAAAACGAATAAGGTGAGGTACAAGGGTAGGGTGTGTTATCGCACGGTTTGTAGGAAGGGTTTAGGCAGCTTGAGTCAAGGCTTAAAACCGGCATAACAGGAGCTTCCCCACCCACTGTCACCTCGATGGGGAGCTCTTTCTATTTAGGATGGCTGGTCCAAGGGAGACGTCCCTATGCAATCTGGTTTATGAA
>ML783098.1:508738-521056 GCA_009831015.1 Picea engelmannii
AAAACATGACAGTGATTCTTCCTTGCTTGAAAAGAATAGTCCAGATATCTCATTGCTCTACTCTGAGGGAAAATATTCTTTCAGATCTCACAGATGTGAGTGAAAGATTGGCCCAGATGATTTAGTTTATATCATAACATTGTTTCTGTGCAGGTTGATATCAGATGATTGTTATGAAGACTATATGATAGTAGATGTATACTCCAATGCAGGTTGGTATGCTACCCCAACGTAGGTTGGTACTCCAACGTAGGCTGGTATGCTACCCCAACTCAGGTTGGTACTCCAACGCATGATGGTATATTACCCCAATGTAGGTTGGTATGCTACTCCAACAAAGGTTGGTATGCTACTCCAGTGAAAGTGCAAAACTTCTTATGATGGCTAATGTGCAGCTATGATGGTGATACTTGTTACATGATCTGTTTGATCATATGATAGCCTGTGTGGCTATGGTGATACTACCTGTAGACTGGTCTGCAAGACCATGTGAGTATTTCCCATGCCATGTGAGATGGATGGATGTGTTTGAGACCACTACATAAAGAACATCTTAGTTAATACCTCCCTAGCTAAGAGGGAGTGTTGATGTTTTGGTAGCTTCAGGAGGTATTAACCTCCATGTGTAACCTATGACTTAGAATAGAATATTCCGGAAGCAACTGAACCATTAAACAGATGTGTGGAAACCAGACAAGTGAACAAGTCGGCCTAGCAAAATAAATAATATTAGAATATTATCTTCCAGAAATACAGGTCGGCTCCACATGAAAAAGATAAACATAAAATATAATTACCAGAAAGTCAGGTCTTCCCAGCCAGAAAAGTCACTGGACAGATTAATATAAATAGAGGATGTTTTAGCTCATTTGTACACCCAGTCAGAGCGCAAGTCTTGTGGAGAGCTGCAACTGTAGCTGCAAGGAGGAATAAGGGTGCATGGTCATCTCTTGGTCTTGGTCTCTCTCTTGGTGATTCTCTTGGTGACATTCTTCGTGATACTCTTGGTGATATTCTTGCCAAGTATGGCGCAAGTCTGAGAGAGTAGTGTAGCTGCAGTTGATGCAGTTGTGTATGGTACTTGTTCTGTGGATATGGAGAATCTCTCTCTTGTGCGCTACCCCTGGAGAAGGAGCACTCTACTTGTCTTGAGTTGTTGTTGCAGTTAGCAGTTAGGGTTTATCTGTTGGTTTTGGAGTAGGCTTGCTGAAATTATTCTAAGAGGTTAGTGTGCTTGGGGGTGGCATATGTGAATGCCTATGGTTGGGTGACAATGATGTGACATTGTCTATGGTTAAACGAGCATACCAAAATTTCAACACATTCATGGGTGCCACTATAGAGGCTGCACTTGCTCTTGAGTTGCCAACTATTTAGGTGCTATTTTTCCCAGACCCTTTTTTAGCCATCTTTCCAATCCCTTCTTTCATTTATTTGTAATTTTCTAGTCTCCTTTATAAGGTTTCAAGCTTTAGCATTTGCAATTTGGGATCGAGGAAAGCACCGAGTAAGTAGAGTTCAAGTTGGACTAGCTTTTGATGGTCCTCATTTGCTATGTTCACTTTCTTTTCAGCATTAGTTTCTTATTCTTTTATAGCAACTGCAATCTATCTCTGGGCCTTTAGCCCTTTCTTCGCATGAAAAGAGGTACAAGCCCTTCTTGGGTCAATATGCTCGAAAACCTGAAAGATGAGGAGACAAAAAGGGAAGAAGTATGGAAAGTGATAAGTATGCACAGGAGCGGTACGATAACCCTTCAAGTAGACCACCTGGTAGCAACCCTTTTCTCAAGGGTGACCACTTACTAGGACAACATGTCAACCACGAAGGCGAAATGAGGTAACAGACATAATTTCCAAGCACACGTTTTCAAAATCAATAAAGGACCCTTTGCAACATGTCAAATGCTTCATTTATTAGAATGACACTTACCACAATACCAGACTTGTTGCCTCATGGAGCAAGACCTGTTGTCCTCTGTGAGCCAAGCTTGTGTGGTGGATGCTACTGCCATTGATCAAATGGTGATGTGTGGTAAGATAGGGGCCTCTTCCTGCTCATCGGCCTCTCGATACTCCATGTTTGCAACCTAAGGGCCTTGAGACATTATCTTCTTAGTTATCCATAGCATGGGGGGATGACAGGGATGACTTCATGGTGATGGTGTCATTAACATGCAAGGCAACATATTTGGTCCATCTTCACGAGCGCCTTTGTAAAGGGAGTGCTTGCTGCTTGAGATACCCTTTCCTCGATATTTTTTGCATTCCAAACCCTTTATCTTGCATTTTGATATAGTTCTATTGCATTGCAAGTCCCCTTTTTAAGGTTTCAAGCACTTATTCTTTCTTTTATCATTTTGTTTCTAGGATAAAGTCCTTATGATCATGCATTCAGTGTATTAGGACTAGGGGCAATTACCATTAGAGGGACTAGAGCTCAAGGTGACCTTTGGCTTTTGAGTTGGTCATTCATTGCCGTTATTTCTTCTTTCTTTTATAGCATTTTTTTCATCATTTTTGGATGGAAAATGTTAAGTTTGGGGGGGCATACCATTATCAAAGCCTACCAGTAGTACCCCTGTTTTCGAAGAGTGACAACACAGGATTAGGACACTAATGATGGCCACCAGGTGAAACAAGGAAAAAAGAATAACTTCTTGAGCTTATGATCCATTATCCAACTTCAACCCATGATCCTCACTCACATGCCAAATACATTAAATATGAAACAAGGACTAATGTACTTCATAATGTGCCAGACCACCCTTTTCCAATGAACCATGGTGATCGGGTATGATGGGCTGTGCTAATGAGGAGTGAGGAACCTGGAGGGTTGATGGGTTGCTTCCTGTGAGAATACTGGTCATCATCATCGCCACAATGTATTCATTGCGGGCCATGAGACATGATCTCTTCTAGTTACCCCTAGGTGAGAGGGGCTAACATGTCCAATTATCCTCCAAGCCTCCTAGGACTCCAATAACTCTCCTAAGTCATGTGCTCCATTGGGTCCACTCCCCTTGCATGAAAAATATAGAAATTGAGGCATCCACAAGTCAACTCCATGTGTCCATGTAAGAATCCAAGCTACCCCATGCTGTCTAGGGCTCAACACCCTCCTCCAGAATGCCAAACACTCCTCTTCCAGTGCAGGGCATTCTCCAAGCAAGCAACCTCCTCCATGTTGCTATCATGTAGAATGCCACCAAGTTGTCTAAAGATCTTCAATGCTCCTACGAAGAATGTCATGCAAGCATCCAACTAAGGTCAAGCAACCACTAAGTCATCTCCAATGTGCAAATCCATCACAGACCATCTAGGGGTTGATTGTACACCATGTACCTTGAATCTCATGAAGCACCCTTAAACAGTGTGTCAACACTTTTGGAGTAACCCTGAAGGCTAACATTATGATGCAGACAGAAACAGGGTGAGCTCAATATATTATCTCAAAATGAGTCACAAACTCAAGCAGCACAAAGGAGCAGATTATCCTTCAAGATATTGCTTGTCTCATATCCTCACAGCCTTCTCCATACAGCATTTGAAGAATTGATATCAATAATTTTTTCCACTCAAACCAGCAACACAATAAAGAACACCAATGAGCAGCAGCTAAGTCACTATTAAAATGGGAAATTGCCAGAACATGCTCTAATAAAACTACAGACTCGAGCCTCATTAGACCAACCTGATTACTCCGAGACTCAACTATTGGCACGTAGGCCACGCATGCCATTCAGCCAAATTACAATGCCTTTTGGCATGCACAGCTCCTCTGAGTGTCTCTTCAATTCTTTTAAGAGCCTCCCCGCTACCACTGCTGCCTACCTCCTCTTAGACAAATATTTTTAAAGCGGTCTCATGGGATGTGGACCTTTGTTGGCATGCAAGATTGCCATGTTTCGGGTTTATAGAAGCTCCAATAATGCATGAAATAGAAGTCAATGTGTATCCCAGTCCACAGATAAGGTGGGTTTTCGAGTTCAAAAGTATGGTGGATGCTCTGTATCCCTTTAATTAGAATGCTAAGTCATTGTATGGTATACCAGAATTTTAGAGTACAGGACTTCTACATACTGCCAGTATATCTTCATGCTTGGTTGAACATTTCTGCTAAGAAAAATAGCTGTTTGAAACAACAAGTATATTGCTGATTCTTGAGAATGAATATTTTATCTTAGGTTCCCATCAGATCTTGTTATTAAAGGATCTGGATTGATGCCAGTGACACATAAAATAAGAGCATCGAAGGTGGCCTATGCTCATGGCAATTTCAGAAGAAGTATTGCAGGTATTGTCTTGCTTAGTGACTTCCTTGTCTTTCTACTCGCTGGATGGTGAAAGATTTGGTTTTATAGACTAGCGCTTAGATGATAACTATATACATTAAAGCAATGTTCTTAATGCAGCTTGGAACTTTTTCGAAGGGGGAACTCCAACATTTCTGGTAGTTGTGCTTTCCAAACCATGTTAAATTGTCGAATTATCAATGACTTCACATTTGATATGAACATTGTGGCCATTGGAAGACAGGCTATGGTGACGATGTGTTTAGTTTAATGATCAGCATGTAGTATTTGCTGCTGGCTCGAGCACAATGACAATGAAGTTATTACGTGCACCCACATCATTGGCTCCAACACCAAGAGAAGAATGCATGTAAAAAGCAGCTAAAGGATCTTTGAATCACCTAGTGAACTCCACTCATCATGGCTTTCTTTTGACAGGATTTTGACCAAATCAATCCATCTCAAGAAGTCTCTACATGGGTCACAGCAAAAGATGTTCTGCAGCCTCGTTTCAGGAAGAACTACAGGGACAATCCATGCATATCAGATGACAGTGCACTATGTTCTTTGACAGATTTCTTCTCAAACCTCGGTATTAACAACTTCATAAATTCATGGATATTTCTTATAGAATTCACAATTTGATGTCTACAAAGCTTCCTATCAAGTGTTGAAATTGCTATGGAGGAGCTAATTTGTGTATTGTTCACTGTAGATTTTCGAAGGCCCAAACTTGTGTCAGCAATGATGGAGCTCAAGAACAAAGACATTCAAAGTTTTTCTGAAGGAAATATGAATCAATATCATAGTTCTCCAATCCCCAGAGCTATACTGATGAATACTGCTAAAATTGTACCGCGCTTCATAAATCGTCTGGTTGTCCATGAACAAAATGCGACATCAGGTATTTATTTTGATTCTATTGGGGCTAATTGTGATGTCTATGAAGCATCCCAAAAAGTGTCGAAATTGCTGTGGAGGAGCTGATTTGTATACCATGCATTGGGTAGATTTTTGCAGACCCAAACTTGTGTCAACAATGATTGAACCCAGGGGCAAAGACATTCAAAATTTGGCTGAAGTAAATATGAATCAATATCATGCTTCTCCAATCCCCAGAGCTATACCAATGGATACTGCAAAAATTGTACCACACTTTATAAATCGTCTTGTTGTCCAGGGACGAAATGTGACTGCAGGTATATCTTTTGATTCTATTTAGGCTTTTTCAATGGGATTAGTTTATATTTTTTTTTGATACAGTCATTGAGACTTCCTATGGGTTTATTATTTATATAGGGCACAAAATTGGGACATCAACTAACAAGACACAGGGGGCTGACATACTGACTAAGGACATAGCTGCCATGTCAAACAGTGAGAATTGGCCACAACTTGTGTTTTGAAATGCCTATATAATTTACTTTTTTATAGTTGAAATGGTCCACGATCTTGCTTTCTTTTAGGATATTTGTTCGATATGTTAAACAGGTTACTTAGGGTAGCTTCCAGTCATCAATTAATGAGCTACCATGAGTTTATTGGGAAATAACTTGGTCCAGAGCTGTTAATTTGATTACATGCAGAAAAAATAGTAGAAGCAGATAACTGCATCTCTCCATCAATACCTGCTGAAGTCAGACAGTATCCTCTCAAGGCTCCGTCTTTTGCAAGAAGAAAATCTTCGACTGGTTAGCTGAGTAAAGATAGCATTTAATTTGAGTCATGGTTAAATTTATTATTATGTGATTAGTCTGGCACTGAACAATTGATTGAATACAGCAACTCTATGCAAAACAGGCAAAGCTGAAAGCAAGAACATGTCAATCAAGAATGTAAGAACATTTTCGATATTGATTAAACTTGTTAAAATCAAGCAGTTGTTCTAACTATCCATGTTGTGGAAAAGTTACTTGATTGAAAACTGCTTATTTGGGGAATTGAACACCAAGTCTGGTCGGTTAGCTAAAAGGATTTTAAGGTGATCAAATATTAATTGCTCACATATCAAATCAAATATCAACTGCCCATATATCAAATCATGTTCATAGGTACTGTAAGAGTTAGCAGTGGATAATTACAACATTGGCTTTTGCAGGCAGTGGGAGGAATTACAAATATCACCACAAGGATACAGAATGTAAGGGAAGAGAAAGGGTCTTCCACCAGAGTGAAAAATATCAAATCAATCTCTTTTCTTTAATCTTTTTTCTTTCCCATCTCACTACGCAGTTCTTCCTGCTTTACTTCATTCACTCCTAGCTCCAGGGAATGAAAGTTTCAAAGAAAAAGCCAAGCGGAGCAGATAGAAAGTCCGTTCCAGGTTCTCTACAAAAGAATCTAAATAATGCACAGGAAGGTGCTTCAACTGGAAGCAAAAAAACTAAGGGTATTTCATGCAACTAGACAGAAATTCTACCTCCTTATCATCAATTTGTTCTAAATACTATAGGTTTTTAGATATATGATTTGACTTATTCTTTAGACCTTTCCTGGTTTTGTTGCTATGTCTAGTTACAAGTGGTTTTTGCTTTGTGTTTGATGACAATGATGACACCATCATTCTTTGTTCACCAACCCCAGATTTATCAAAAGGGTTAGCTTCTAAGAAGAAGGATGCGGCATATTCAACTGCAAAATTTCAGATATGTTTCTTTAACTCTCACTGTTTTCGCTTTGAAATCATGCTGGGAAAATATGGCATGTTGTACCGTGTAACAATCATACATAACCAAAATAAAATGCTGTGTTAACCCAAGTCACAGAATAAAATTGATAGAGCATAAAGACTGTATTTGTAAAAATTAGTTCCATCTTGGGATTACAACTGATTTATATCAAATCCTTAGCCTCTATGAACAGTAGCTGTGAACAGTGAAAGGAATATATCTGTGTTTAATTTCTGGGAAGGAAGAATATATTTGAGCAGCCGCTAAGCTTTAAGGGCCCATTCACTCTATTTTCAGGATTCTGTGTAAGGGAACAAGAGAAGTGTAACTGTCAAATATACTTGAATTTCTGAGAAAGGGAGAGCAAATAAGAAGATATACCTATGTTTCACAAAGGTTTGTAGCTTTGAGGATATGTAGGGGGAAGAATTTCGTGGATTCCTAGAGAGACACCCAAATTTCAGGGGATAGCATAGAGGACAACAAAATATAAGACATAGGGTACTGGCCCCAAGAATATAGAAACTATCAGAAATTAGTAATCTTATTTTAATGAATTGTAATTAATAAAAAATAAACACAATATAATATCCAGTTACACAATTTGAAATTCAAGTAGGTGAATTCATACATCCGTATGTCATCATTGTTAAAATTTTGGTATGCTCGTTTAACCATAGACAATGTCACATCATTGTCACCCAACCATAGGTATTCACATATGCCACCCCCGAGCACACTAACCTTTACTTAGAATAATTCTGGCAAGCCTACTCCAGAACCAACAGATAAACCCTAGCCATAACTGCTGCAGTAGCAACACAATAACCATACAAGAGGAACGCACCTTTTCTCCAAGAGAAGCACACAAGAGAAATACTCACAACTGCTACACTACTCTTCCAGAATTGCACCCCTTACAGCTGTAGCTGCTGCTCCTAGACTTGCGCATCTTCCATCTGCAACTGCAGTCTTCTAGACTTGCGCACTTGCTAAGTGAGAGTGTACAAATGAACTAGGCAACTGCCTATTTATACTAAACTATCCAGTTGACTAGGGCTGATTTCTCCTTCTGGATGTGTCTATTACTTTAATATTATTTCTCTTGAGGTTGATTTCTCTCCTAGGGTTTTCTAACATTTGTTTAATGGTTCACTTGCTTTCGGAATATTCTATTCTAAGTCAAAGGTTACACATGGAGTTTAATACCTTCCGCAGCTACCAAAACATCAACACTCCCTCTTAGCTAGGGAGGTATTAACTAAGTTGTTCTTCATGTAGTGGTCTCAAACACATCCATCCATCTCACATGGTCTTGCAGACTAGTCTATAGGTAGCATCACCATAGCCACACAGGCTATCTCATGATCAAACAGATCATGTAACAAGTAGCATAGCCACACAGGCTATCTCATGATCAAACAGATCATGTCATAAGTATCACCATCATAGCCACACAGGCTCTGGAATATGCAGTTGAACCAGTTTACACAGACCTGCGCTACTACCCAATCCAAACGGAGTTTGGGCAACTGCAACTCGCCAGCTCAGACAAAATCTGGTATCTAGTTCATAAAGAACTTGTAACTCATCAACTCACACAAAATCTGACATCTAGTTCATAAAGAACTAGTAACTCGTCAGCTCACACAAAATATGACATCTAGTTCATAAAGAACTAGTAACTCGTCAGCTCAAACAGAATCTGACATCTAGTCCACAAGGAACTAGTAACCTCTGGTTGGCACACTAGGCAACTGGTCCACAATGACCAGGCATCTAATCATAAGGATTAGGCGATGTTGTGCGCGCACACTACCCATCTATCCCAAGGCTAGGAAACACCTCCAACTACACAGATTGGCCCAACAACTTGAAAAGCCGAGTAACTAACCAGCCCTGAAGGCATGGCATCTGCTGACCTTGTGCAAGGCCATGCTGACTAGTGCTTGTTCTCCACCAATTTGCACTAGGATGGACTTCCAGCGAGCCGCCAAAGATTGAACATTTCCATGTTCAAAATTCAGAGTTCAGAAGTTCAGCCGGTCAATAAGACCAACCTTTTTCACATTTTCCATACCCTCCAGCGAATTGTAATAAGATATGTTGCATGGTGAACATGTAAAAGGTCTTATCCACTTTTGACTTAGGCACGAGTTGTTACTATGGAGTGTTTTTTTTACTTGTTAATTATACTTTGTTGTGTAAAGACAATTTATAATTTCCGAGATTTTTCACTCAATTTCTCCAAAGCTGGAGTATATACTCATGGTTAGGCCTTAACATGGATCTAAGCATAGTGTCTAATGTATATTACCATGCTAAAAATCTTCCTAAAGTTTTATGGAAATGTTCTAAGTCCCTTTTAGGATTTTTGATTTTTCAGTTAATTAATTTTTTTTCGCAAAACGAGAATTTTTAATTAAAAATTAAAGTTGTAATAAAAAAGTGGTACTAGGAGACTTCATGTTACTTGGGGGTGCTCATTTTTGGACCTAGAGCACCCACTTTACCTAAGTACCCACTTTGGTGAGTGAAATTAGTGATTTAATCACTAAAAAGTCAATTTTACTCAAAAACCCCAAAAAGACATAAAACAATCAATAAAAATCAGCAAACCTATTTTTTGGGAAACATGTCTGGGACATGTTTTGAGTTGAGTCTACCCTTCTTGGAGTTAACAAAGGCTGATTGATACATGTGGAAGCCTAATAGAGGATTGAAGCACATGTCTATTTGAGTTTTGGAGTGTGGGCCAAGAAGAGGTGCACCCTCCTTAGAGATGTGGCGTACCCATGTGAGAGCTCACCTAAATTTTGGGAGGTGGTGAGTTCTCTCTTCACCTAACTTCACAAGTGGCGGACTGTGGGAGCTTTGAAAATGTGGCAGCCTTTCATCTTACATGTGTCAAGCTTGTGCTCTACAAGTGGTGCACCCTCCCTCCTTGGGAAGTGTGTCCCTCCTCCTATAAATAAAACACTCTCTCCCATTTGTATGCTAGTTGGAGCTTGGGATTTGTGCCATTGTGCTTGTTGTATCATTCATATTGTTGGAAAAAAAAGGCTTTGGAGGCTACATTGGTGTCTACTTTCATGTGCGGAGCTTCTATGTCCAATGCTCAATTGTAAGGTATAATTTGCTTATGTGTATTTTTTGCCTTTACTAGTTATTGTATGCCTTCTAAGAGGAGCTATCTCCTAATTGGGTAAGATTATAAACTTGTTTGTTTATTGATATTAATGTTTATTTACAAGTGATAGCTTTAGTATGCATGTTCATTTCGGTTAATTCTCATGCTTATTTCAAAGTTCCTTTGTAAGTAGCATCATATGTTTAACAAATTGTTGGCAAGGAACCTCTAAGTATTTTTGCGATCTCACACTTGAAGAAGAGGATAGGCATCGGTTTCACTTATCTCACCCTTCAATATTTCAAGGAGACATAGCCCCTCTTGTGGATCCATCAACAAAGACTCTATTTGCCCAATTTCGAAGGGGTTTCAAAGCACTTTTCTTCTTCTCCTTCTCCACTTTTAAATTATTAATTTGGGTTACTTTCAATTCATGCAAAGAAAAGATTTCTAATTTCGAAAAACAAAATCTTAAATTTGTCCTTTCTTTTGCATGATAAGAGCAAGTAGATTAGATCTATCTAGTTAGCTTGCAAATCTACTTCTAGTTTCAATTTTCTTGAAAATTTTAAAGGCTGAAAGTAGTTTTAAATTCTAAAGAGTTTTAAAGCAATATTTTGGCATCTTTGTGATATTACTTTCTGTTTTGGGACAGCAAATAATATCAGAAAGAAAGAGCCTTTTCTTTCTTGTTTAACTTACCTTTTTTTTGTACATTCTATTCTAGTTTACTTAGCCATTTTTTTTGTAAATTTTATGTACATGTACTAACATATTTTGCAGGGTCTTCAATCACTTTTTGGGCATCTTTGCCCAAATAAACTTGCTGTTTTATGCAGGTTTTTGAATAAACAAGGGGAGATTTTTGCCAATTTTGGCTAAATTGGAGCATTTGGGACTTCCAAGAGCACATAGTTTCTTCCTAGTTGTAAAATTTCATTGTGATAAACCCGATCCATATTTATAAGGGTCCACATCTATATTTTAAAGAGATCATAAGTCTCTTCAAGAGCATTTGTAACCGAGTTAATAAAATAAGTGAGCCAAGGGAAGGCCTCACTTTGTGTCAATGTTGCCAGAGCGCGGAGCGAAGCGGGAGCGTTTTTAGGAAGCAAAGCGTCGGGAGTGTCATTTTCAAAAAATCCCCGGGAGCGAAGCGTCTCAGAAGTGTATTATATATATATATATATATAATTTTTTTTTATATATATTGTGTTTATATTAAAAAAAACATGCAGAAAGACAAATTAGCTGCAGAATGTATGAAAACATGCATATTTGTACATTGTAACATTAAAATGGCATCCATGGTAGTAAGTAGTAGTACATCAATGATTAATCATTCAAGCATCAACCATCTAAAATCTAGCAATTACAAACTTACAAACCAACATACAAATTTTTAAGCCATATAATAGAAAGTAGACCATTAAGTTATGGAATGAAATAGTCATCTAGCAACTGTCAACAATAACATGAGTCGTGACCAAATAGTTATGATTACAAAATATGCCATTTGCACTGAATTATGAAGATCGAAAGGTCCAAAACTAGACTCTAGAGTCTAGTTGCTAAATGCTATGAATCTATCATCTATAGACTGACATGTAAAGTAATGAAAAGAGAGAAACATCAAACAACTATCCCATCCTCCTTCCACCAACGCAATTGACGCGTGTGCCTCCACGTGGTGGTAGTGGAGGAGACTGAGAAGGACGAAACTGTGCAGTAGATGAAGATGAAGCCCCTACTGTTGGAGTCCTGAACAGGGAGACCAAGGATTGGGTAGTAGTTGGGGGTGGCATATCAGCATGATCATCATCATCAAAAAGAGCATTCTCCAATTTCTCTAAAAGCATTACCCCATCCTCCAAATTATCCTCCTCTGGATGGTTGTCCCAACCAGTGTTACAAAAATCGTTTTGGCAAAAAAATCGTCGGGGTCCAGAAAACATTGTTTCGTAAAAATCGGCAAAACATCGGCTATATATCGGCAAACTTAAAAAAATACAAAAATATTCATTTTTTTTTTTAATTTTTGAAACATTTAAAGAAACCTGATTGCCACATGAATATGGAAAGAAAACTGATATATAAGATATATAAGATGTCTAGTGATACATCACACATAAAAAATGAATCATGTCCCGATTCTTGAGTCATCAAAAAATATAATAAATGTATCTCATGATCGTCATCATGACTCATGAGTCATCTACAATGAA